>KV751363.1:366950-381969 GCA_001698575.1 Mola mola
CAGGCTGCTGCTGTGGGCGAAGGCCTGCCAGGAGGTGGGATGCAGGCTGGAGCTCTGCTGGCTCCCCTGACTGCCACAGCTCTCCTTTAGGTCCATCGTCAGCTCGCCGGCCCTTCAGCCAGGGAGCCCCGGCTGCGCTCGCACCTGCAGAGGGAGGAACAGTCAGTTAGAGGTTTGCAGCTCATGGTCACATTAAGCTGATAATAAAGACCAGCATGTGGGTAAAACTGAAAAACTGCAGGACAGCAAGAACAGCAAATGAAAAAGACAGGAGCGTATTCATAAGGAGGCAGACATCACAACACAAACATCCACGACGTGCAGTAAGAGACAGAGGAGAAAGATGCTCCCTCAGGGCATCGTCCTCCTGGCCTCCTCCACTCTCAATGACTCCCTTCAAGCTGAGAGTTACTGTGGCCCCCAGCCTGCATAGAACACACACTGTTACACACTCACACACACACACACAGGCACGCTCTACCCGAATCCCTAACCACCCGGCGCACATTCTCCGACACTGCTTAACTTCATTGACAGGAGTCCTGGTGGTAATTCCTCCGTGGCAGCTGGAGCGCGAGGGGAGAGTCACTTAAAGCGCAATCCAATCAAAGCTGCCTGTGTGTGTCCCAACTCATCCCCATCCTCTCTCTCTCTCTCTCTCTCACACACACACACACGCTCTATCTCTCCTGCACGAGTGTGCACGCAGGTTGGCAACACACACACACACACACACACACACACACACACACACACACACACGTGCAGGCAGGATCTCCCGCAACCCCCCAAAAAAACTAGTGACAAGCCTGAGCACCTCTCTTGTTCAGCCTAGCGAGACGACATCCAGCCGGCGCGCGAGCGTGTGTGTGTGTGTGTGTGAGAGAGAGAGAGAGAGAGAGAGAGAGAGAGAGAGAGAGAGAGAGAGAGAGAGAGAGAGAGAGAGAGAGGGAGGGTGAGCCGGTGATGATCAGAGCCGCTCGTTAGTCGCGCACGCCGGTCCAAACTCCTCGCTCCTCTCCTTTGGCCGCACACATCCGCCTTCCCTCCTCTTCCCGGCTCATCTGCGGCGGCGGCGCGCACAGCAGAGCCGGGAGAATCGGGAGCGCACACACCGACACACACGCTCCCGCAGACAGCGAGAGGGAGGGGGGGGAGAGAGAGGAGACAACGCGTCTGTGCCTCACTCCTCTTCCTCCTCCTCCTCCTCCTCCTCCTCCTCCTCCTCACCTTGACTCTCACAGTGATGGAGTGACGGATAGAAAGAACAGTGGAGGCTGCTGGGTCGTGCACGGCGCGTGTGTGTCAGGGGAAGTGGAGCAGAAGTGGAGATGGAGGAGGCTGAAGGGAGGGATGAGGACGGAAATAAAATAGGGAAACTAAAAAAAGGAGCAAGAGAAGCGCGCGGAGCGGGATGAACATGTGAAGAGGATAATAAGAGAGAGAGTGTGTGTTTCTCATCTGTAATATTAGCGGGTACTTTTGTCTTTGTGTGTAAAGGTGTGAAATCGTGACAGTGAAAACTGCCAGGCTGAAGAATTAAAGGACCAGTGTGTCGAATTTAAGAATGTCTGTCTGCAAACACATAATACAAACTTTGTGACTTTGTTTGCATAATTGTGTAATCATAGTGTATATTTAATGTCAGGCTAAGAAATATACAGTTACATGGGAGTGGGTCCTCCTTCCACGGAGAGCGCCATCTTGCACCACCATGTTACTACGGGACAGCAGACAATGAAATACAACCAATGAAGTAAAAGGAGGTGAAGGGTGGGGGGTGTCAGCAATCTACTGTACGTTTGTCCCAAGTTTGTTTACCTACGTCACTCTAAACGGAGGGTCACTGTAGTTCTCCTACTTGGTTGCATGCATTCTACTACCTCACCGCTAGATGTCACTAAAGTTCACACACTGGACTTTTAAGAGAAGAGACAGGTTGGAAAAATTCAATAAATCACGATTTCGCCCGATCACATACATGTAAATCAAAGATAAAGGCTTGATAATATTACATATGGGGAGGGGGAAATGAAAGCAAATGATTCATAATATGCACTGACTCAGAAAAGCAGAGCCGCCCAGCTCCTGTAACACACACACACACACACACACACACACACACACAACTAAACAATGATTTTTATTTCATTCAAAATCAACCATCATGTTCACCTGGAAAACTTTATATGTCATTTCCGTGTCAGGTCGGCTCAGAAATAGACTTTGGAAGCTGCTGTCTAACTTGGTGGTTGCTTGATTTTTCAGGAAGCTTTTTTCTGGGTGTAAGAAATGTTGTAAATGTAATAAATGGAGCAGTGAAATCAGCTCATGTCTACAAAACAAATGCAGTACTTGTATAGAGGTGAGTCTATGTGTGTAATAATATGATAATTTAATAATAATAGGATCATTAAACATGACAAACACATTGCAAACTACCCTACTCTTCATCAGGGTCAATGTCAGCACTGATGAAGACCAGAGTTGGTCACAGCATGTTGGTCGTTTTAAATACTTTTTGCCATGCAAAATAAAGGCATTTTAACTTTGCACAAATCCTGTTCCTTAGATCATTGTGAAGAGGACTTACATTTTTCCTATTTTGGATCAAGATTATATTATTTTACTAGCACGATCAGTTCTTCAAAAGATGGAAAGAGATGTATAAGGTTTCCAAAGAGCACCTGTATGTGATCAACATTTCCATTCTATTGTCAGTCAATTCATCTGTAACACGATATCGGGGGATTCGATAGTATCGATTATTGCAATTTTCTTGTCAAGCTTAAAGAAAAACGTAAGTGAAATCATAGATTTAACCAGCTGGTGGTAAAACTGGTATCATGTGTCATATTTCCAAAAATAACACATGTCACACATCAGTCAGGCTTTGACATGTATTTCAGCTTCATAAAAAGGTGATAAAATGCATAACAGAATTTTAAAAAATAATAATAATAAACGGATATGGAACGGGTTATGATGTTGTTGTTGTTGCCATCTGCTCTAACATAAAAAAAACATTGCAAATTTTCACCCTGTGAAAAAACAAAAAAAACAATATAAACAAAAACCACAAAAACTAACTAACAAAAACGCACTATTTTCATACAAAATTATTTTTTTCCTCCACCTTTAACATTTAGAATTATATTTTCAAATGTAGAATGGGAGGCAGAGCCTTCAGTTATCAAGGTCCTTATCAAGGTGGTGGTTCCTCGAGGGGTGATAATCCCTGCAACCCGGACCCGGATAAGCGGCAGAAAACTAAACAAAACTATCATTATCAGCCACACTATATGGTGGCAAAGGATGGCAGTCAATGTAACATGAATTACATACTGAATTAAACTGCCCTCTTCATACTGGGATAAAAATAAGTTTTTATTTAGGACCTACGTGGACCTTTTTATGACAAGCTGTTTCTTGTGGACTGCCCATTACTTTTAAACACATAATTACAGCTAATCAGTAATTGCCTATGATAATAGTACCGCTTGCATATACATGACACAGATATATACTGAATAAAGACGTAATCAGTAGTTTAATGTGACTGTATCGTTACATTTAAAATTAGTTTTTGCTAATTTATACTTTTACTCCACCACATCTCATAGGCAATTTATTATATTGTATATTATTATCATTATTATGTTACGTTATTACCGTACTTTTGTATCTGCAAAGTTAGAAAACCTTTGGATTCGGTGTCCCTTTACATACTCACTTACATTTTAAAAAGATTAAATTTATTCTATATTACAAACGTGAAATTCACAAAATTGTTCATCCAAAAACATATACAGGCCCCATGGAATGCTAACGTTGGTTATTTTTCTACACAATTCGTTTCATCTTTTATATTTTATGAAACAATGAGGTCTTTCTAGCCTACTTTTATACAGGGAGATAACTTGAATTTATATTTTTGTGTCACTGAGCGATAGCAAAAGTCACAATTTGGGAAGCTGTTTTATTCAGTGACAAGCGCAGGAATATTTCATTTTATTTTAACTTATTTTCGTGTCATCACGTGTTTGCTAGAGAGCACATTTACAGCTGCGTTGGTTAACCATGTCATTACATCGCAGCATGGCAGATTATATTATATTCTGCCTTAAACAAAGCATTCCTCCTTCTCTCCGAAGCAGATTAAAACCTGCAAGTAAAAAAAGTTTTTAACAATCATACATCCAAAATAAACATGAATATGACAGAAGTTTTACTAAAGTGCACACCTCTGTCGTTCTCATCCGACAAAAAGTACAGCAAAAAGTGAACCTATAACTTATGAGACGTCAAATTTGCAGTTTTTGTTTGTGTCAAGTGTCAATAGACCCTTTTTCTTTGAACAATCGACGTCTATCCACCAGAATATCACAAACTAACTAACCGAACTAAATGATAAATAGTTCATATAAAATAAGGATTTCATCTCCTTTGTTCATGGATGTTCATGCAAAATATTACAATTAAACATTTTTTAGCGAGTCTCGATAATATAACTGACTGCATTTCAATTTTTTTTTCCCTGTAGCTCAATATAAGAGCAGTTGTTGGACCTGCACCAGACCGAATCAATGTGTCACCTTTAACAACTCATCCAATTAAAAAAAACATATTTGATATCACAACTACACTAAATTTGTGGTTAATTTGCATTTATCCCCAATTCTGTGCCGTCTAAGAGGCAACGTGCATCCCAGGGTATCACCCAACACGTTGCAAAACCAAGAATAATACAAACTCAATCTTGTTTTTCTGTCAAACAAACACTTAACAGGCCGACACCCACACACGCTGACAGCCAGTCACACAGTCTTTCTCCCGGATGAAATTTCCCAGACAGCTGCAGGGTTTGCTGGTTTCTTAACAGCTTGATTAAGCAAATCTCCCCTTTTTCCACCGAGGTAATGAGTGCAGTTTTACAGGGATTAAACAGTCTCCAGAGTTGAAAATAAGGCTTTAAGCTTTAGCAATTTTATCTGCCATTATCCATCCTGCCAATGGTCCATTAAAGGAAGAAGCCTCACCACATTCTTCTCCTCTTAACATGACGCTAAAACGTTTGGCGCAACATGAGGAGGCACATTTTACCATTATCAGGGTCAAACAAACATGCAGAGAAAGATGGTGTATTTGTCACTATATTTGTCAATGCAAAGCAGTATTCAAGCCATCCCCGAGGAGCAGCGGGAGCCACCGTTCCCCTGGAGGTCTGAGCATCAATCTCGCAGAAAATAGTCCCTCAGTGGTTGTTCTGACGATCACGCCTGATGTGTTCGTCTGAAATCTCCCACTGGCGGTCAACTGGGATTACTGTGAAAGACACAGCAAATTATTGACATAATTTTCATCCTCATTGAAAAGTTCAGTGACCCTCCCACCTCCCCGCTCCTCCTCCTCTGTCCACATTGGCTTGTTCTTCACATTGCAGGCTTTTCCTTTCATGTGTCATCCATCAGTGTAGAAGCAGCGAGTTGTATGTAAAAGTGTTATATGTAGATTTGAGAATGAACTCATGCCCACATGTCGTAATATCATATTCATCATTTTGAGCTTGGAGGAATGCTGTTAATTAAAACAATAAAACAATAAATAAATAACCCGTCAAGGTCAGTTCAGTAGCTATTTGGGTGCCATATTTTGATCAGCAGCTGATAGATGGAATTATTTTGTTTCTTTTGACACGGCAGCTGAAACTAATTCAAAAAGTATATTGAACTTGGGAACATTTTTTTAAATATTTAAGTTTTATTTAATTGTTTGGGTTTTTTCATTTGAAGTTAGCTTTTGCTGTTTCCTAATCCCAGAATGACCTCGGAACTTTAATGTTTTAACACAAGATGAATTTTAAGTGGCGTTAAGTCAACATGCTGCAGTTTGTGACCCTTTGTTTTAATGCATTTACAGAATTAAACTTGATTTCTGGCTCCATTTCTCTGATTTTTTTTTCGAAGTGCTCACTTTCTCCCATCTTTAAATGCTTCAGTCTAGGCTGAACCTGCGATTGAAGACGGGGCATTGGAAATTTCAGAGCCGTCTCTCCAAATCTGTGCTTTACACCAGCGATGAGAAAGGTCTCTCCTCTTGAGACTGTAAAGCGAAGTACACATCAGCTCCGCCTCAGCGTCTTTGACTCTGCTTCAGATTGAATAGCATTTTCTCATACTGTGCATGACAAGACCGCAAGAGTAATTACACCTTCTGACTATCTTAATGAATTACATATATAAAAGAATAATAAGCTCTTACCAGGAGATAATTGGGGTGCGAGTAGAGTTGCTGGGACTGGGCTCGGCTGATTATTACCTCTGCTGAGAGCTAATTGACATTGAAGGGCGAGTGATTCCAGAATGTGAGCAATGCAGCTGCACGCTCACAGGAGCTGAGCCACGTTTTTGATGGTTTTAATTGAGAGATGTGCAGATATGGAGGAGCCCCCCCCTCCTTCACAATCACCAGCATAAGGATTTCAGCTCCAAAGGGCCTTGTTCTGCTCAAATGAAGACTCCCCTCCAATTAGGAGTTCCATCGTCAGGTTTATTTAATGGCAGCTGGGTGTGTGTTCGCTCTCCTGAGCTGATGAACTGGACTAATGGCGTCCAGCAGGAGTTGGATGCTACCCTCTGCTGGTACTCAGACCAATGTAGCGCCTGCTGTGCACGTGCACTGATATACCGCAGGCCTTCTCTCTGATGAGACTCTTCACTGGTACAGGTATTCATCCTGGGTGTGGACAAGAGCTGGGAGCCGTAACTCAGGAGGGATCTTTGAAGATTTTAAAAGGCCCAGAGAGAAAACAGTATTTAAGTCTTTTTTTAATGGAAACATGGGGGAAAAAAAATACGTATATATTTCCTTACAATGTCCTTAATTGTCTATTACAGCAATCTCCAAGTGGATCACAACACTGCTCGCATGCATGGAGCAATTTAACAGAACAGAAAAACAATGGAGAGCAGGTCTTTAAATTATGATCATAATATCACCTGTTATCTGGATGATGATTTTGGGACCCCTTCACAGAATGCTGATCGTCTGATCGGCGCTGCACAGATATTGCTGTTTACGCTCTGAACGCTCCTGTACATCGGATATGCATCGAAGAAATGAGGGGGTTAACATACTTTCAGCTCATATGGATGGAAATGCCCGCAAATCAAACCTGGTCTTTGCTGCTTTAAACAACTAGAAAAACGACCATCTGGCAGTAGAGTTGAGATCAAGACGAAGGGCCGGGGTGGCGCGATTGTTATAAACCTTTTCATTTTCAAAGCTTTAAATGCATGCTTTGTAATAAACTTTGGATTACAGAGCTGCATTAGTGAATGGGGGTCAAATCGTTGTAAAAAAATAAACACAAGTAAACAAAGGATGCAGGGAAAAGTTGAAAATGTTAATGGAAGTTGTTAACTTAGACAAATTGTCAAATAAAAATAGTGAAGAGTGTCCTGTGATTCTTGGATAACTCAGTTTTTAGTCAGGCAAATCTAAAGATTAATCTTGGGAATTTTCGGATTTTTATCAGATCACTTAAAATTTGACGGAATTTATAACAAAATAGCCTGTTTGGGAGGCAAGGTAGAGACCAGGTTTTGTTTCTAATACCCCTTTTCACACTGGCCTGAAATCCCACAATTCTGAAACCTCAGAATAAAAATATGGAAGGTCGCAGTGAGCTTTGAACTCCAAAATCCGACCCATTCACCCTCGAGTCCAAATGTAGGTTTGTGCCAAATTTGACATCAAATTCCCTCGATGAATTCTTGAGATATTGTGCTCACAAAGTGTCGGGTCACTGGGTCCAGACGTGCTCATCAAAGCTTTGATCTGAGTGTGTTTAACCCGGATGAGGCCGCAGTGACCTTGACCTTTGACCTCCAAAATCTAATTAGTTCATCTTTGAGTCAGAGTGGACATTCGTGCATTTGGATGAAATGTCCCTTTATCAAAGATGTTAACCTAAACGTTTCTCAGGTTTGAAGCAGCACAGTTAAACCCAGAACGGCGAAGTCTGGACCTACCCTGATCCACCTCTGACTGGCTGATTGGTTGAGTTCAGGATGCGGTTACAGATCAATCAAAAGCCAGTCGAAGGCAGAGTAGGCTGACTGATGCAGCAATAAAAATAAAAAAACAGGGTTCTGTAACATGTAATTATTACAGCTGAGCGCAGAGCGGTCAGGAACGTCATCATTCCCATTCTGGTCCTTTTGAAGATAAACCAGCAAATGTATGCAGCCGCATTATGAACGGAGCGACAAAGCGGCATAGGACTAGCCGGAATCTGTTACAGTGAGGCGGGCTGGTGGAGGAGTCTGGATCTGGGGCTCGGATCCTGCTGGGAAAGCCTCCCTAAGAGCCTGTTAGTCACAGCGCCGCTCCACGCCGGCGGGGCCGGGTAAACAGGTCTGGGTCAGGGGGAAACCACACGAAAACTCTGAAACCATCCCCACCCACCCCAAAAAAATCCTCAGATACACCCCATAATGCAGGATAAACAAGGCCCGGGTCAGCATTCATCCACTCAACTGCCGGGCTCGGCACTGAGGTGAGGGAGGAGAACAGACGGAGAAATTACAGCACACAAAAGACTCCTCACCTCACTTTCATGCTGCATGATTAACACATCGCTGCGTAGCTGAAGTCCAACGTTGCACAAGTGAGAAAACAGAGGGGATCGTCTCGTTCGCACACGTTAATACTCAGACTAATTACAGTCTGGAAGAATGTGAGATATGAAGCTGATCTTTACAATTAATGAGTGCGTGCTGACTTTGACTGACAACAAGGTAACAGCAAATTAACTCAAGACAATTCCCTGTGGTATCGATGACCCAGACATTAAACACATACAGAAGGAAAACGCTACAACAAAAACACATTTTACGTTCTTTAATGGAAGAGTTTTAACACAAACAACCGTCTGTGTGGGAGGTCAAAGGCTGTAGGTGTCCTCAGGTAACTCTCCCAGGAGTGCGTCCAGGTTATCATCTGCACCACAGACAGGAAAACAAAACAACAAGACAATAAATTCTACATCATTCAACCAGAAGACACTCAGAGCGTGCTAACCCCACCGACACGGCTAATTCCCCTACAAGATATGCTCTCCGGCAATAAACGCTTACCTTTCAATGTGTTTTTTTTTTGTTTTTTTCTTTGAGCTTTCTGACTGACTCTGGGATTAGTGTTTGTTTTCCGCCTTCCTAAGTCTGACTTTTAAGTCCATCCATCCATTTTCTACCGCTTATCCCGTTAGGGGTCGCTGGAGCTTATCTCAGCATCTTCGGGCGAAGGCGGGGGACACAAGATTGTTTAAAAAAAGGGCACCTGTTGGTGCCACTTTACAGGTGACACGTGAATCTCAGCTTAGTCACAGAATGACATGAGCTGGGTCCAACAAGGTATGATCAGAAAATGTGTCTGACCTTTCAGTGACCTACAAAGACCAAAAAGTTAATTATCTGTGGCCAGTACCAACTGACACCAGTTGGACCTCTCTGCCATTTCATTCAGAAGAAAAGGCCAAAAAAAGAGATGTTTTCGACCTGTCAGTGAGCTTGACCTTTGACCTGGAAAGCCCAAAAGTTAATCGTTTGTGGGCAGTGCTGTCAGATAACTAAATGACACCAGTTGTACCTCTCTAATTCAATTCTATCTGGAGTTATGACCAAAAACCTTGGTTTAATTTTCAACTGTATGTTGGGCCAAGACACACCTGTGATAAATTTTTTGTTGAAATCAAAGTTTTTTTGTGTAATCCTGCTAACAGACAAACAAACAAACAAATGCGAAAACACAACCTTACTACATGCCTGGGATTAGTTTTGTAACAGTGATTCATGATTTTGTTCCTGACTTTTTTAAGCATTTTTGCCCTCATTAGACATCAGACGGTGTGCAGTTTGTGCTTTAGCAATCTCCATTTTGTTTACAGTTCGGCGTCATCACAGGCTTGTAAAACACAACACTAGGTGTACTCAGAAACTCTAAAAATGGATAAAAATAAACTCTTATTCATGGTGGCGTGAAGAGGATGATTTGCGGCGTTCCACATCACTTGCCAGGCAGTAACGTTGCGGAAAGAACGCAGCGCCGCGCACTCGAGCGGCAGCCTACGTGTGTTTATCTGAGCAACAGTTATTCAAGTGATCAGCTTTGTAAAACACCACAAGTACACAACAAGACCTAAACACGAGAAAACCAATTCTCTCAGCACCCATCAGAGCTGCACAGTCACAAAAAGTGTCTGATAAATTGTAATGATAGTCCAGGTCAGTAATTGCAGTTAAAATATTTGAATCTGAACCAGCCTTTGACTTTTGGAAAGACATTAATGTCCCAGGAATCGTTTAACCATTCAGCTAAAAATGCCTGTTTCATATCAGTATTTGATGAATATTTGTGAGTTGGCTGCTGATCAGACTGAACATTTCAGATACAAATTGAGGCTCTGCTGGACTGTATTGTGAATGAGTACAGTTTTTTTTTTTCTTTTTTTAAACATTTCCTGTCTGAATGAAAAGAAAGACAGGTTAATCAAAATGAAAACAGCAGCTGGCCGCAGCTCCGGAGCAGAACGATACAATGAGAAAACTTTCTGCAGCAGTTAGATAGGGTTCTGGGTCAGTGAGTTGAGTGTTAATAGCTCAAACGGCAGCCAAACAAGTTTTCTGCTCTATTTAGTTAAAATTTTTACCTTTTTCATTTTAGTCTGATCTTGGCAAACCCAGGATGTAAGGCGGAAATAATCCGTCCGGCTCTCATGTTATTGGACAGGAGACGTCTCACCTGAATCCCAGTTGGGGTCCTGCGGGGCTGGGGTCCCAGCAGGCTCTCGCGGCTCTCTGCTGGAGCCGCCGTCAGTGTCTCTTGAGGCCTGTCCTTCGTCATCCTCATCGTCAAACACCAGGTGCATCTGAGACACGGGCTCCCGCAGGACGCCGGCTGGCCGGGCGGGCGATGGCGACATGGGCTCCTGAACACAAACAGAAAACAGATGTTTGAATGTGACAGTTGACAGCAATATGTGTCGGCACTCAGCCGTGCCGTCGTGCCGCTCACCAGGACGAGCGGCGGCAGCGGAGTGGACGACAGACCGACACCATCGGGGGCGTAGATCCTCAGCAGGTTGTTGGCCGTCACGTTCAGGTAATGGTTCCGGTGGGAGGGGGAAAACACGCCCACCTGTCCGCGGAGGGAGGAGGCCGGCGTGTGAAACCCGTGACGGCTGACATCAAAAGCTTAAGGACGCAGCGGCGAGTCTTACTTGTTTGAGCAGCAGCACGGCTCCAACCTTCAGCTCGTCCACTCTGTCCTTCAGGAGATGCCGGTGCACCGTCCCCTGAATCTCCCCTTCAGTCCACAACAGCACCACAAGAGGAATTAAAACAGTCTCGCTTCTAAAATGTTTTTAAGTAGGATATATTCAAACATTCGGTTTTAAAGAAGACAGTGCAGAAAAAGATGCCATGGGTGATTTGTAATTATGTTTGTTTCAGTGCACAGCGTCATTAAAACAAAAGAAATACATTGTTAAGTTAACTCCTCAGTTACATATCGGTTACGAATGTTTGAAAACCATCTGAGGGATTATTGCTAAAAAAGTTTACATATATCAGCCGATTTCCCGGGATCGGAACCTTTTTTTTTACTTCCGAATAGTTCTATGGGCCCCGAAAATTGTGATGCTTTACAAGTTGCCATAAAAACTTGAACATATGCAGTAATTCCTGGTTTAGTTAGCTGTTAGCAGTTAGCTGTTGTCTTCAGTTCAACACCGATTGAAAAACAAGCTGACGTTCCTGCTCTTTGCCTTGAATAATTGCGCTTTGCATTCATCTGTTTTGAGTATGACACGTGGGAACTTTTTTCCAATAAACTCATTCAAGCTGCATTTTATTTTTGGACATTATTTCATAACTGCCACAAAAGTGGTTTGAGCTGCATCTTCACAGCTTTAGTATAATGACAGCCGACTTCTCCTGAGGGTCGCTTTATAGACTATACAACTTCCTCCACGCGTATCATCATTAACCATCAATTAATCAGTCATTTTAATAATAATGGGAGTGCAACACCATAAAAACTCTGTGGGCAGAGCTGGCTAACAGAAAAAGTGAGGGTGAGTATACATCTTTGCACCACAATGGTACAAAAAATGGTACAGCTCAGCAAGATATGGGGAAAGGTGTTACAAACCTGAAAAACTGAACCGTACCGACTAAAATTCTGCTGGTGCACCATCTGGTCGCTGTGGATTCCGGTTGACCCGCTTTCGTCCCCTGACCGCACCTCGATTATTGATTATTTCATGTGATTATATGAGCTCCTTTCTTCCCTTTATGATCATCTCTAACGGACGAAAATGGACCAAAGATCTCCAACTACACTGCATATCATCTTCTATTTTTTTTGTTTGTTTTTGTGTCGGACACTAACTTTTAGAGCCTGACTGATGTGCAATTTTTGGGGCCGATATCAATACAAATATCAGGGACGTAATATGTTAGTTCGACTGTTGATAAATCGGCTGATATACGCAAACTTTCTGCAGTGATCCCTCAAATGAGGTTATCAAACATTATTAACTGATGTGTGACGAAGGCAAAACATTTATTGATTAACAATGAACTTTTATTGTCTTAAATGACAGCAGTGCACTGAAACAGTCACTGGAAAATTAATGATCATAAATCACCCTAAGCATTTTTTCTGCACTGTCTTCTTTAAAACCATTTAAAAATATATATACATACACAGTATATATTGGCTGATAATAACGGCAACCCAGTCATTTTTTGATTAATTAAAAAATATTTAAATGATTTACAAAAATAGTCAAAAATGTTACTTAAAGTACTTCTATACTCCAACTAATAATCGAAATATAACGACATTTTTACATGATATACTGTAAGAAATGACAAAACTGAAAGTCATTTAAGACATTTAAGAAGCTCGAAGCAACAAAGGTTTGATATTTTTGCTCAAAACAACACTGAAAGGATTATTTGGTTATCAAAATATCACATGTTGTCATTTAATGTGCTTTCGATCGACTGCAGCTCTTGAATTTATCGTTTGCTTCCCAAAGCTGTGCTAAAGTAGCTTCCCTGAACCGAAAGAGAGAAAACGTCTAAAAATCCAACGGTGACGCGCTTCCAAACGACCTGAAACCTTTAATTGTGTGACTCGTTCCCTGCCAATCTTCTAAGCACGCTGAGCTGGTCGGCTGAAGGAAAAGCTACCAGCCTTTTTAGCAAGAGGGAGGAACATCGTCCTGTGACAAGCACTTAACTTTCTCCCACTGTTGATGCTGATCTTTGGCAATTGAATCACTAGTGAACACTTGAGTCCAGTGTTGAGTACAGCAGCTGCCTTGTCAGCTTCGAGGTGGAGCAGACCGGAGGGTGAAGTACACCGACACCTATCTGTGTGCAATCAGCTGTGTAACTGTGGCGGCACTCTGCTCTCGAACCGCGAGATAGTCAATCGGGCGAGTTGAGTCAATGAGCGAATGTGAATTATTATTCACTGTCTTTAAACATGCGTCCTTGGTGAATTTTTCACGTTACAGAGTTGTTCTCGGTGTGTCGGCTACCTGTTGGGTCTTTAAACACCGCCTTGGCGTCGACGTGCGTGTGGACGATGCTCTTCAGAAGCACGGCCATGTTGGGGACTTTGTTTTTCGCCAACTGTTTCAGTGCCGCCTGCAGGGATGAGGGACAAAAACGTCAGATTGTTGTTATTCCACAAAAGCTCCGATGAGTCTTCATTGATTTCCACCCACTGTTACCATAGTGTGTAGATATTAAAAAAAAAAAAAACAAACATCTATTTAACATTTTAAAACAAACATGGAAAAAAATGTGAGTGAACGAAATGTAATGTAACAAAAAATGCACAGAAATACCTTTAAAAAAAAAAAAAAAGCCTAAATATGCCTAAATGCTTCAAAATTTTAACAAGCAACGTTGTTCCATTGACATGTCACAAATGTTTAGACAATTATCGCCAAAAAAATCCCTTAATTTGTGCCATCTGGTGGTAGTGTTGAGAATGACACTTCAGACAACAATTAACACTGCTAATGATTATTGAATTATTTTAATTCAAACGTCTGTTAAGTCATTTTGTCTAAATTATCTCTCCCTTTGCGAAACACAAAAAGCGACACTCTTCACGAAGTTGTCCGAACATTAACAAAAAAAAAAAACTACTCAAATTTAGTGATGTCTGCTGCAGTCAGCGACAGTTACTGCTGGGAGCAGAAAACGTATTATTGTTCACTCAGACTGCGTGAGGAAGGTTCTGCCTTACTTTTCAGAAGCTAAATGAACCTGAGTGATCTCTGACGGATCTCCTGCTAACGACTCTGTGCCTGAACATGTCAACAGACAATATCGGCCGCCGCGCAAAACATCCCAAGCAAGTAACTCCGCAGGGGCCCACCCACAGGGGGTGCACGGCCTCCCTTCAGGTGATTGAAGACTGATCATTTGTCCTGATTATTCCGCCTCCAGCAGTGACCTTAGTAAACGTGTACCTACTGCGCTGCCTGTTTCCAGTGTTATGCAGTGATGACATCACCTTTCGGAGCACCATGACGACGCTGTAGGAGTGCAGGAAGCACGAGGGGTTCGTCTCGTCCAGCCCCATCTCCGCCTTCATCGCTGCCCAGGCGCCGCCCAAGAACTCCTCGTCATCCGTCTGCGAGCTGGAACCCTTTTCGATCAAGTCAAACAGTTTACACGTTCATCGGCGGTCGGCCACCGAGACTCACGCTCGTCCCCTCTACGCTGACTTCGCATTACGTTTCCATTCGAGGTTTTCACTTGGAGTCCGTCTCTGTAGTGATGGCTCTCTTTGTTTTGTAGTGATGGCCGAAAGCTCATTTATTCAAACACCAATCTATCAATCAATCAGGTGCTCTTCCCCACACCTAGAAATACATATTTTGTCCTGCATGAACTGCTTGCAACAAGGTCGGTTCACTATCCTGAGT
>KV751363.1:382018-402555 GCA_001698575.1 Mola mola
GCGGGCTGATGGACCACTTGGTGCCATTTAGCCGCACTATTCTGACGAGAGGAGACACGTACTTTCAGCTGAAATCACAGGTCAGAGGCTGTGGACAGTGTCCCGCTGAAACAAACAATTACTGAGCTGATGGTATTCTCTAGAGCTGCAACTAACAATTATTTCAATCATCCATCAATCTGAATACGGTCACGATTAATCGTTTAATTATCAGGAAATAATTTTAAGAAATGCTCACCATTTTTTCAGAGCATAAAGTGACACCTACAAATCAATCGTGGGCACATCCTGACATTTAAGAAGCTGGAACCAACAAATGTTTAATAACTTTGCTCAAAACGAGAAACGATTATTCGACCATCAAAAATAGTCAACTTGAAATTTTCTTTCGATCGACTAATCAATTAGCTTCAATATTCTCTGGCGAGTGCAACTGCATCTGAAATATTGACGTTTATGTTTTTTGTTATACATTCTTCATCCGCTCCCTTCACAGTAAAACAATGTTTTTACCTCTCTCGTAGTAATAACAGGCAGAGAGGGGACACCTATCCCAGCATGCACTGTGTGGGAGACAGCTGTCGCTCCCCACGAATGATACATCTGTTAACTGTTTTATCCCAGGATGTCTTAAATGTCTGCTAAACTTAAAAGCTGGAGGACCTGAAGGCAACACTGAATGTATTATTAAATATATCAAGAAAATATGACAGTATATGAGTAAATATGAGTTTTAGGGCCACGTTGAATTGTTTTTGTTTTTTTAGATTTTGAGAATAAAATTGTAAATTTCTGAGAAAAAGTCAGAATTTTATGAGAATAAAGTCGTAAAGTTTCCAGATTTTTATGCCGAAATAAACATAACAGGCAGGTCCTTGGACGGCCTCCAAAAAGAGGCGATTTGCACGTTGGAATAAACAGAGTCCTGACAGTGACGATCATGTGGTGCTGATGTGCCAAAAGATGAAGAGTTTCCCTGCTTGTGAAACCTGTCCCTCACTGTGGTGCAGAGGACTGTTCCTCTATCTGTCCTCTCAAGCAACCACAGAAAATTCTGACTTTTTACAATTAAAATTTTCAACAATGATGAAAATGATCATTAGTTTGCATCAGTGTTCTTATAATACTTTCTCACGAGGTGATTAAAAACTCTGATCGAGTTAAAGCAGTTGTCAGTGTTTTACCTGACTCGGTGTTCGGGCCACAGCGCCGTGAGCGGGAAGCACAGGAACGGAAACCACGATTTGATCCAGGCTCTGAGCCTGCGGCTGAGAGAGGAGAATCGGATTGTTGACATGACGCCGATCCGGAAAAACAAATGAGTCAGAGGAGGAGAGGAAACAAAACCTCAGACAGCAGCGTGGAGAGAAAAGAGCTCCTGCCGACTGAGGCCTACCTGCTCTGGCAGGAGTCCCGCGGGGCCGGGGAAGCGCCGGGTCCTGGGCCGGTGGCACTCCGAGCGGGGCCTCTTGGCGGGGCGCTTGCTGGACGCAGACACCAGCTGGACCAGGCGGTTGGTGAGGACGGGCGTGTGAAGGGGGTGAGGGCTGAGAGCGGAGGCAGATAGAGACGTGGACGAGGAGGAGGAGGGTCCTGGGGAGACCGTCTGGGGAGGAGCCTGAGGGGAGCGAGCCGGAGGCGCCCATGGTCTCTGCGGCCTGTTGAGAGGCCTGGAAATGGGGCTGGGGGCAGTGAAAGTATTGCGGCTGTGTGGAAGGGCTGATGGGAAGGCAGGACGGGTATTTGGGGATTGAAAAGGAGCAGAAGGAGTCCAAGGAGGTTCTTTATAACCGATTGTCGCTGCAGTGCTGAGTTCTCTCCGGCTCTGATGACTCTGTGACTGAAGTCCTCCGCAGGAGGGGGGTCGCAGCGTTCTGGCTGAAGATGCAGGACTGTCCGCAGGTGGAGCTGGAGCAGGAGGATGAAGCGGCTGGTCGCACTCATCCAGGTCTGCCAGGTCAACGTCCCAGTCATCAAAATCATCCTGAGCCCCGCAGGGCCCCGGGGCCCCCGCTGTGTGACTGCGTCCCTGCTGTGGTGCCAAATCAGGCCGTGGGCTACTGGCCCGGGGCGGACAGGGAGAGGGGGTCCGCACAGAGGAGCACAGCTGCCTCAAACCCAGAGCAACAGCGTGTGCTGCAGATCCGTGCGCGCCGCTCCGTGCCGTGCCAGCGCACAGGGCAGCCGATCCCTCTGCGTCCTGCTGAGGGCAGCTTCTCCCCGGCTCCTTGTCAGTACTTCCCCCACCGGAGGAGGCGCGCGGGGCTGGCGGAGGTGCTGGGCGGACAGCCCAGTCCGTCTCCAGCAGGTCCTGCCACACAAACACGGCGTGAACGGAGTTCCATCAGCGGGGCACAGACAGAGAGCGGTAATCAGGCGCGTTACCTCGTCATCGAAGTCGTCTCCGACGCTGAACAGGCCGCTCAATCTGCAGGTCTGTAACAGAGGAGAACAAACAACAGACACCCCGATGCGTCAGCAGGTGGAACCGGGTCGTGAACCACAGCGGTACCTGTGCTCGCCGGTTAGCTTAGTTAGCTTGGTCTGTTTTTATGTTCGCTGGCTTCGGTCACTTACCATCGACGTCATGAGATATCGCGATGAAAGCTGTCTGTCGCGAGTTTGGATGGGTGAACCAAGATTACGGAGACATCAAATGCCATCCAACAGCACAGAAGAATTTGCTTTTTACGTTGGCTTTACTTCGACACGGAACCGCTGCGGAGTTGATGAACTTGTGCCGTTGCTGCTTTTGCGTCGTGACGCGCCGCTACGTTCAAACGCGACGTAATGATGTAAGACACGTTTTTGACAAATAATATCGGAGCAGAGTGAGAGGCTTCACTCCTCGTCTAGCCTCCGTTGTTTTTGTTTGGAGTTTTTTTTTTTTCGTTTTTAGCTAAACTTCGCCGCATTTCCCGCTTCTTCTCTACTTCCACGTCGAGGTAGGCATATTTTGTAGCGTCTGGGAGTGGCGGATAGTTGGAATTAATAGTTCAGGTTAGACACAGGAGGTTAAATAAAAGAGCCGACGAAAGACAGTATGAGTTAGCTAATTCCCTTTTAAATTGTTTTCAGCTTTTTCTGGAATATATTATTTACTATAATATTCTTATTCCCTTTCCCCCCGATTTTGTCTTCTTTTGCGCTGCTGTCACCCGTGAATGACTTTGATGGATGGATTAATAAACATAAAAGACAGCAGAAATGCACTGTTTATCACTCGCTTTACTATCCCTTTCTCTTTTCCGTCCGATTCCTCTTCCTCTCCCTCGTCTGCCTGCACTCCTTCCAGTTTATGACTAGGAAATTAATTTTCTAGTTTTGGTTGTCCTTAAACATAATTGAGTCCTTTTTGAACTGTGTTCGGATGCTTATTTAAATGTATCTCCCTTCTTTGGTTTAAATGACTGATAGAAGTAGCGGGTCAATACTGTTGTTCAGTAGCCATGGTGGGTTATTACAAGTGTCAGCTTGCATTCTGGTCTATTAATAACTTGCCGCTGAAGTTGTATTTGACTGTGTCCACAAAGGAAGGGCAATGAATTTGGATTTCTTCCTCTGAATTCTCCCACATATCAACACTGATTCGCATTCTGAGAGTTTTCCCTGGATGACATCTTGAGCCCCTCTGACTCTGGTGCAGTTCAAGTGAAGGGTGAGTAACAGCTGTGGGCCGTTGTTTCTTCCTAACACTTCCCTTCACTGCTTCTGGTGCAACGCTCTGCACATTGAAGGAGTTTTCTGGGAACTCATGGCTCAGACAAACAGGAACTTTGCATAAAATGTGTTTACTCTGCAACCTGTTATCTCTGTCTAACTTAGAATGTTAACTTTGGCTCCCCTCAAGGTGCCATGTCAAAAGACACATTTCCGTTCAGTTCAGCCTCGCTGCGCTCCCTGAGACTGGAGCAGGAGTTCCAGGAGTGGGACGATTCCAGGCGAGCGTTGGCCCGCAGGAGAGCCATGACCAGGGCCCAGCTTCCCCGGGCCCCCAGGCCCCCTCCGGGGCAGCAGCGCCTCCAGGAAGTCCGGGCCCCTCCGCCGCAGGTCCGCTGCAGAGACGCAGCCGTCCACAACACCTTCATGTGTGGAGACATGCAAGGCGTGTATGCGGTTCTGAGGGACCCCGGCATGGTCAACGCGCTGATGGAGACGGTGCAGGAGGAGATGGTGTGGATTCCAGAGATGGGTATGACTTCAGACCCCGTGTCAGGTAGTCTTGCGTGCATTGTGTCCTTGAGAGATGCTCTGATCTCCAGGCATGTGGACGCTGAGCTCCAGGGTGAAGCTGACGTCAGCGCTGCGTCTGGCCGCCGGCAGAGGACACGCGGGGTGCGTGGAGGAGCTGCTGTTTCGTGATGCTGAGGTGAACGCCGACCCCGGGGGGAACACCGCGCTCCACGATGCCTGTATGGGTGGCCACGCCGCCTGCGTCCAGCTGCTCCTGTGTCACGGAGCGGAGCCGGAGGTGCTGGCTGCAGACGGCGGTGCTCCTCTTCACCTCTGCACGTCCGCACAGTCCTTCCAGTGAGCGTCACAGGAGCTTCACAATCAATCATCTGCCCCCTGTGCAGAAACAATCATTCAAAAATGTTCTTCCCTTCTTCAGCCATGATTTTCTTGGGCTGCCACGAACGTGTAAAATGTGAATTTTTTTCTGAACAACACTGAGGCGGCGCCTTTCCCCTCCAGGTGTGCAGCGTTGCTGTTGGACGCAGGTGCGGACGTCAACGCGAGGATGAGGGAGTCCAGGCTCACGCCCCTGCACGTGGCGGCGCGCCGCGGCCTGGAGGAGCACGTGGCGCTCTTCCTCAGGCACGGAGCAGACGTGCTGGCCACCAGTCGGGAGGGCGAGACCCCTCTGAACGCGGCGTGCTGCGGCGCCGAGCGGCCCTCCGAGGCCGGCCGCTATCTGCGCGTGATTCAGAAGCTGCTGGACGCAGGAGCTGACCCCAGGACTGCGGGCAGGAAGCAGCACACCCCCCTGCACAACGCCTGCGCAAACTGCAGCCCCCGGATCGTGGAGGTCCTCCTGCAGCACGGGGCCAAGGCCGATGCCGCCAACTGCGCCGGGTACACGCCGCTGGACTGTCTGCTACAGGTAGCTCCTGACGGGGGGGCTTCAGGGCGAGGCAGCGTGTTATATGTGGAATCTGAGTTCTTGATTTGTGCTCAGGTAGTGGAAGACTACCCGGACAAGCAGCCGGAGGCAGTGGCGCGGTCTCTTCTGAACCACGGAGCGAAGCCCGTTGCACCAAAGGTTCGACGACAAACTCTGATCAAAGCTTTGGTCAGTACAGCTAAAATCTTGTGAGCCATGAGGCGTTTTTGTCCCATTTTGCACGGGCCTAAATCTGGACTCGAGGGTGAAATGGTGACATTTTGGAGGTCAAAGATCACTGCGAAGCGGGTTTTAGCAACAACAGCCTGGTTTGTGCCTTCACAGATCACAAACAAATCCGCCCCAACTTCATTGGTGTTGCCAGCATTCATGCTCAGGTTTGCCCGACTAAGAAGTGACTTATCTGAGAATCGTATGACTCTTTGCGATCTCTTGTATTTAAATTTGACCTTTACGCATTTAACAGGCTCTGTAAACCAGATTTCATGGCTGAAAATGATGATGTCAATCACAGCAGTATAAAACCTGCCACCTGCTTTCTTGATGTCATCGCATCTGGTTCCTTTTTTTGTGACCCATTTAAAGATGACCTCTTTTCTCAGTCTGGTATCAAACCGATATGTCGTGATCGTGATATCGATGGAGTGCTGGATTTTGATCCTTGTCACGTGCGTGGGAGGGTTCCGCCGTGGGCCTCCGGTGAAATGCCATCCCCGTAAAAAACGCGCACGTGTTCGGCTTCAGCAGGCACGGAGCGTTTGGGCTGAACTCAGAGAAGGCTCCCTGTGGCTGGAAGGGAAACCGCACACAAGTGGTCAAAGAGGAACTGAGTGCAGGAAACACTCCACAGAGTGTGAGCGTGTCCACAGTTCAAGCAAAGGTTCTGATGAGACATCCGCTCCGTGTGTTCTAGATCAATAACGGTGATGTCTTGTCGGGCAAGTTGGGGGGAACCTGTCCTTTTTTATTTCTTTTACATCCTCTCCACCTCTTTGACAGGAGTCTGTCCTCTCCTCAGGATCTGAAGCAGTGCCTCCTCTCGGTTCCCACCCTGGAGGTGATGCTGAACTCCTACCCTTCCCTGCCGCCCTGCTCCTGGATGGACTCTCTGGCCGCCCACGTGTGCGAGGTGAGCCCTCGGCAGCGGTTTTGTCACCTCCGCCCTTGTTTTCTGGTGCCGCTCTCCAGCGTTTTTGTGTCTTTCTCTCCCCGCCTCAGGAGCACAGGTCTTTCTTCGACTTGGTGCGTGAGCGGAGCGGCCAGCCTCGCTCCCTGCAGCACCTCTGTCGCTGCGCTTTACGCCGGCACCTCGGGGCCCGATGCCACTCGGCCGTCGGTCAGCTGGCCATCCCGGCCCGGGTGAGGGAGTACCTGCTGCTGCGCAACGACGGCGCGCTCCAGTGACAACACGCCCCGACAACACTGAGCCTTATTTTAGACTGCAGCAGCCTGTTTGTGTCTTTTTTTGGCTTTAGTTTATGGAGCCACGTGTGAGTGAAAAGCATTAATAAGACTTCTAGATAGAGTTTCTGCAAGAAAATAACAAATAAACAACTTCTCAACCTGTTGGATCATTTATTTACTGTATATTTATCATTTCTTACTGTTGTGCAGGTGACATTAATCATATGCTTCTTTAAATTAACCAGAACGTGCTAGAAAATATCTGTTCTTTATGCTTTCCTGATTCGAGGGGAATTATTGTGCGTTTTAGCATCACTCTTAAGTTTATGGTTCTTCCTGCTCCTTCTTTGTGCGTGTAAATTGACCATTGATCATGGAAGGAATATATTATGGCTATTTTTCCTGTTAGTTCATTAAGCATAATCCAATATTCTGATATTAAAAAAATAAAAATGAAGAGGATTCTTGTAGCTAGAAAAATGATCAGTAAGTTCAATATTGAACCTGACAACTGGCCAGGATGATAAGCATTCCACCTGCAGTATACAATAGTGTGTGCATGCAAATATGTATAATGTTTTGGCTTTCTTTAGTGTATTACTGATACTTTTGGTACATTTATTGCTAGAGAATTACTTGTAATGATATCAGAAGTACATTTAATTCAGATAAATTTAAGACATTTTCTGAAATAGTAATTGTATGGGGGACTCACTTAATTATCTTTTCAATATGATAACCTTAGATACATAGATAGGATGTGCATACAAAATAAAATGGATAAAATAAATGGTCAATAAAGAGTTATAATAAATACATTGAATGTAATTAGTGTGTAATAAGAGGTTGATTTGGGGGGGGGGGTTACTGTTTTTCACTCTGCCAGAGTCAGAGAGAAATAAATACCTGAAGAAAGCTCATTTTAACCAATGTGGTGAAGTGTGAAGCAGAGCTGCACCGATACATCGGCCTAATAGCCTTAAAGACCCCGAGAAGGAAGAAGAAGTAACCACGATTTTGACTCTCTTGTCCAAGTGATGTTTCTGTGTGCTAGAACACACGTCATTATTTGTGTCATTTCACCTTGACACAGAGAGCTTCTTCATTTCCTCCACACTGAAGTATATCCGCGTTGTCTACCTGCCAAATTGCTATTTAAAATATCGGCCAAGCATTTCCCTATCGGTGCATTATTAGTCTGAAGTTGTGTGAAACAGCAATATTTGATTGTCTGGTACTTTTTTTTTTAGCCATGATAGAGTGCATGTAAATTTACTTGTTCTTTTGACACTTAAATGTTTATTGCTACAAAAACGTTTCTCCTAAATTTGCATTTCATGTCGGATATTTTGAGACTTGTACTGCCATAGTATTCTTACGGGTGACTTCCACCTAATTTACTGAAGTCAACACTGTGGCCCTGGGCACGCTGATGAAGCCCCGCCCCCCTCGGGGCAGCAGGAGGGCTGACCCACATCCGAAACACGCGCCCCCTGCTGAGCCGCGATGACGTCACGCCGCGGCGTCGCCCGTGTTTATTCTGGGGCTTGTTGAGCAGCAGCGGCAGCAGCGGCAGCTTCGTCCTCAAACATGCTCTGACTTCCCGGCTGCCAGGTAAGGACGGCGGACACGTCGCTCGGACGTCCTCACGAGCCCCGCGTTCAGCGTGAAAAAGCCTCCGGCGACGCGACGAACCGGGCGGCGGGGGGTCGTAAACAGCGCGAAGGTCGTTGTTCGGCTAGCGCGGCAGGCTAACCTCCGAGCTAACGGCAACTAGCCGCGAAGACGAAACACGCGAGTTGACGACGGAGAAGGTGAGGTTTTCCCCACTAAGACTTCGTGTGCGGGGTCGCGTATCGACTGTGGCATCCGAGGGGAGTGTGTCGACACGGCTGGGACCAGCTGCTGCGGAGGGTCCGTGTGTCGGGTAACTTCCACCCAACAGCCCTGGTAATCAGCGACCTCCTCCACGTAACATCTGTGTTCTGATGTTGGGCTGGGAAGTGTTCATAAGGAAGAGAAAAGGGATCTGTGCTGCAGTTCCAGACTTGAATGGTGTCACCTTGTCTCGGTTTGAGAGATGAACCAAAACACTGAGCGACGATCAGCCGTGGGCGGCTCGTATGGATCCCAGAATGATCAGCGAACATCTGCTGCTTTTCTCTGCATCGTGTCATGATGCAGTTATTATATGAAAAGTAACGCGTAGGATGATTGTCTGGAGATTTAAATGTGAAGCCATCCAGTGCTAATTACCCATGTACAGCTGGAACTAACAAAGGGACAGTTACAATTTTTTGTGAGTCGCGATAATCGTGTGTGAATGTGTGTTTCGTGATACTCTGATAATGTTAAATATCACCTAGTTCAATATAGAAGTGACGACTGATTTACAATATGTGCAGAATTGAAACTACGGTCACAGTCTGATCTTTCTGCAATGGTAAAACATCTGCACCATTTGAATGAGAGCCGTTGTAATCAGTCAGAATTTTGGTTCATGTTTATTGTGATATCGACTCTCGTCCTGCGTATCGTGATTTGCATCGATATTGTGGATGTCGTCCAAACAGTACGGCGGGAATAAACTTAATTTAACTTTATTTGTGTTCCATGTTCCCGGTGTCTCAGGCTCGGAGGACAGAGATGGCAGTGTGTGCACTGACCATGTTGGATGGGATGGGGGATGAGGTGACAGCGGCCGGCGGTGTGTTGCTCCTGGCCCTGGCCCTGGTCTTGGCTTGGCTCTCGACCCACGTGGCCGACCGGGGGGACCACATCCTGGGCACCATCCTCACCGTGGGCGCTCACGCCTCTCTGATCGGACTGGGAGGCCACGACAGCTACAGTGCGGGGCCCCCCGGCGCCGACGCCCCCGAGCAGCAGGCCGCCCCGCCCTCGCAGGAGGACAAGCCGGACGACGGCGAGGCGGAGAGGGGAGAGGGCGAGGGGCTGGGCGAGGGAGCCGAGGGGCTCCGGTCCGATCTCCTGCTGGACATACAGAGCAAAACGCCCCAGGCTGGAAGACTGCACACGTCAGACGACGAGGAGGAAGAGGATGAGGATGAAGATGATGAGCTGGAGGAGGAAGATAAAATGATTATAAAGCGTATCCCAATGTTGTCCAGCACCATTTCCCCCACCGCGACCTCGGCAACCACCGGCATGTCCGTCCGGCTGAAGTTTTTAAACGACACGGAGGAGATGGCGGTCGTTGAACCGCAGGATACCGTCGGAGGACTGAAAAGGTGGGGAAAAAAAATACACCAACGTCATCATTTTACATGCCAAATATCAGTGTTGTTAGCACCTACAGAGCCACGTTAGCTTTGTCCCTCTGCTTCTAATACTTCAGTTTCTGCTGTCAGACGTCTTCTTCCAGTTGTTGTCGAAGGCTGTAAGTATTGTGTACACGGGAGCGTCTCACAGAAAGTGTCCGTCATTTATTTAAGTTTCTGCTATTGTCCAGTTGTGCAAATCAAAACAACGATCACAGAGGAGGAACTTGTGATTGCAGTTTTCCGGAGAGCCAACCAGAGTTACATGACTTTACCGACTGTAATCACTATGATTTCAATAATAAACAGACCTGGATGCAAATTAGTGCAGCAATTGAGTTTCGGTTGCCTGGCAACGATTTGAAAAATACACCGCACTGCTCATTTTTCTACAGCGAAACAGACCGGCGCCTTGTGTTTTTATGACCTGCCTGTAGCTACATATTTATTGTAAACACATGACTGTCGGTGAGCCAACTCTGCAAGAAAAGCATGTCCCAAAGTGTTGCGTCGCTCCTTTTAACAGAGCTTCTCACAGCTTTACTTCTTTGTCTGTCTCCTCCTGCAGTAAGTACTTCTCAGGTCGGGAGCATCAAATCAAACTTATCTACCAAGGCCAACTGCTGCAGGATCCCAAGAAGACTCTGTTATCCCTCAACATCACGCACAACAGCGTGATCCACTGCCACGTCTCCCAGGCCCTGCACGAGCCGGCTGCGGAGGAAGGGGCCCAGCCTGGGGTCGGCCCCGGGGTCTCCGGAGGGTTCGGCGTAGCAAACGGCACGAGCAGCATGGTGGTGCCCATGTTTGTGGTGATCCTGGCCGTGGTGTGGTACTTCCGCATCAACTACAAGCAGTTCTTCACCGCCCCCGCGACCATCTCCCTCGTCGGAGTCACTGTGTTCTTCAGCTTCCTGATATTTGGGATGCACCGCCGCTGACCGAGCCAGAGAGAGGGAGCGTTCACAGTCTAACGTCGTGCGATGAAAACGCAGCAGTGGGTGGCATCCGGAGAGGCGGACTGATCTGAGAGGCGCAGATGCCAGAGCGTGTGTGTGTGTGTGTGGGGAGGTGAGCCTCTGTGTGCATGAACCGAGACGCGTGATTGTACAGTATACGTGAGATAAATAATAATCTGCAGAGAGCAGAGTTCAGCTACAAAAGAAAATAAGTGAACCAGACTAGCTATTTCTCATTTATTGTTGCCAATAGATTAATGCTGCTTTCCTGTGAGTCATTGTTTTCAAGGCCGTCAATTCTGTGTGGGAACATCTTACAGTCAATCGATAAAAGGATGTGACTTCCCGTGGTCACATGATCCGGACATCCCGTCGAACTCTTAACCATCGTTTTGTGTTCCTTGAAAGAGTCGAGGTGCCTCACGGCCAGGCTGCGACTTTAGACATTCTTTTTGCTACGTAGAAACAGACTAATTTAAATAATCACTAGAAAGGATAATGAGTCTTGGAGAAGATGCTGTAAATATGTTGTGTATTTTCTGTAAATAAAAAAAAGAGATGGAATGAATCAGATGAACCTGCATCTGGCACTTGACAGATCTGGAAGGGGGACACCACCCTCCTGATTATGCTGGACTGTTCTGGCTTCAGTGATGTCTCCAATTAAAGCATTTTCAAACCCGTTTCAGCGTCTGTTTGCTGTCGAAAGAAGGAGACGTTTGTTTGGGTTTGGGTTTATTTCTATATAAACACCATTATGCGTTGCAATCAAGAAAAAAATTGTGCTTATGCTTGGAAAAAGGAAACAAGGAAACCCACAACATTTTGTTATTGCACTCGTACTGCACAGAGAGCCACAAGAGAACATCAGCTGTCAGCTTCCTCCACAAGAGGTGGCTTCAGAACCATATCTAGAATCAATAGTTCGTTTATCTTCAGTGCACATCACATGACTTGACTGGGAACGGTTGTGTTACTGCGGATGAACAGAGACGTGAAAATGCTGATCGTGGCTAAATAAACCGGCTCTGACGGTCACAATTATGACATTTAAGACACGACCGAGCACTCTCAGGGACTGTGGAAAATATTGGGGTTGCACTTCCCTGGATATTATTTTCTTTGAATCTGGAAAAAAACACGGAGACATGATGGCCGTTTTGTAGTTACTTATAAGTGTTTGTTAGATTGAGTTATCTTATAGATCTTCTTACCCTCTACCCGCTAATACTTCTCACACGGTCCCAAAGTTTTACAGCAAAATCCTGATATATAACACAAAAACATCATTCTGGCACTCAATTGTGCTGTTGTTTCTCTACAACGGTAAAAAAAAACATCTGGTTTGTGAAGCCAATTTGAAAAAGAGAAACAAAACGCTTGTCGAAAACATGAGAGCTCTTAAGCATTATATCTTACAATGTTTACATTAGATTGTATTGGTTATCACTAGCAATTCATATCAGACCCTTGATTAATTTCCTGTCTCACACATCATGTGTGTACTGTACATGTGCCCCAAGAGCCTACAGGAACATTTAATACCAGAAATCTGCATTTACACACACACACACACAATATATACATATGGTATCACCTCATAGGCACTGACAAAAACTTAAATACACTGTCCATGTAAACAACAAAAAAAAAGTTAAATATTTAAAATGGCACACAAACTTTCACAAAAGGTCACATTCCAGGATGCATAGTTTTATGAAAATATAGATGGTTGCACACGCGCCCCCTCTAACAGCAGACACACGCGACACCAAAGTGACGTTCGCACTGAACGCGAGTCAGCGTACGGAGGCACTCGCACACACACACAGCTGTGCAATACAACGCCAGAGTTAAAAAGCCACTGATGAGCACTCCTGTATACGTCAGTCACGAGGCCGCATGAACACAGAGTCTGACTCGGGGACGGGTCAGGGACTGGGCACCTGCAGGGGCTCAGGAAGCTCAATCTGAGAAATACTGATCGTTTCTGACTTGTTCTAGCAGAAGAACTGCAGGTGCAATTCATTCCCCCATGAATTAAATTGGATCAGTGTATGAACAACCCTGTCATTACTGATTCACCTGCAATTTATTATTCACGAATGAATCAGGTTTCCAGGTTCCACAACTCAAAGCGACGTTTTCATTTGTCCCAACAGTCCAAAACCGAAAGTCTCTGATTTTCTTCTCGTAGAAGAAATCCTGACATTCAAAACGATGCAAAAGAAAAACCTCTCTTCTTGAGAAATGACATAAAAAATTGTATCAAAATGGCTGATTGTTTAAGATCGACTCAAATCAATTAATGACATCTTCCTGCGTCTCATAGTATCATTAATTACATGCTGCCAGGAAGAAGTGTTTGTTTTAATTTGGATAATCATGGCTTTGATAGCTTCAGGCCTCGGCATCTCTTTGGTCTTCCTCTTTGCCTCCTGCCTGCTAGCTCCATCTTCAGCATCCTTCTACCAATATATCCACTGTCCCTCCTCTGCACGTGTCCAATCAGCTCAATCTGACCTAACTTTTTTCTCAAAAATGTCCCAACTGTGCTGTCCCTTGTAAACCTTCCTTTCATTTTTGCTGCTAGTGTTTTGTCACAGATTTCTCCTGATAGCTTTCTCCACCCACTCCACCCTGCCCGCACTCACTTCTTCACCTCTTTAACACACTCCCCGTTGCTCTGAACAGCTGACCCCAAGCGCTTAAACTCATGGACCTTTTTCCCCCCTCTACTTCATGTAACCCCACCGTTCCACTTTGCTTCCTGTCATTCACACACATGTATTCTGTCTTGCTACGACTGACATTCATTGCTCTTCTCTCCAGCGCAGACCTCTGCCTCTCCAGGTTTTCTCCCACCTGCTCCCTGCTCTCACTACAGATCACAATGTCATCAGCAAACATGTTCGCCCACAGAGATTCCTGCCTGACCTCATCGGTCAGTCTGTCCATCACCATAGTAAACAAGAAGGGGCTCAGGGCCGATCCTTGATGCAGTCCCACAGCTCACCTCACCACTATCGTACTGCTCTCATACACACCCAGCACCAGTCTGCCCATGCCAGACGCCCTCGTGCAGAACCACAGTTCCTCCCTCTGCAAGACAAACTGCTTTACTTTACTTGTAACGACTCTAGAATATATTAAATGTTCTCTTTGATGACAAAATCCCTGATTTTAACATGTCCGGGTTGAACTAGAATGTGACTGCGAGCCTGAACCCCTCCAAAACCACCCAAATAACCATTAGATGAGGGCGGATGGTACCAAAGCTTGTGTCGACTGAGAAATACCATGTGACTGATGCCGTCTGCGGCTTCTTTTAAGTGCTTCTCTCGCTTTGACAGCTAAGCCGTGCTTGGCACTTCAGCGGCATTAGTCAAGAGGAAAATAACTGAGAACCGAGTACATTAGGGAGACTTAATTATAATAAGATTTCCTCACAATTCAAAGAAATGATGCACTAAAGTAATCGGCTAATTTAATGAATATCACATCACGAGGCATTTGAGCATGATCTCACTGGCAGCCAGACCACCTTGAAGATTTCAAATAGCCGAAATACAGGCTTTTGAAACGCATGAATACGATGCAGTAGCATATTACACGATAACATCTATATTAGATTAAAGATTAAAACCCTCAGCGATGTGTGGTGGTGGTGGTAGTTCGTTGGCTCACACTTGAAGGCCGGCTATACGTTCTGTGGCCACTAGATGTCACCGTTGTTGCTGAATTTAAAGGTTCACATCTTTTGTTTGGTCCAAAATAGGAGGCAAGCTTCAGACGCCCCCTCACTACTAAGCCGGAGTCTGTTTTGGGTAGTTTCCAAGTACATTCCCTCAGATCGGACTCTGTGTTCATGATACAGGAGGAGAAATATTCACTGAATATATTTTTCAAGGCTGATTGATTAAGAAATACTAAGTGGTCCCGTCCTGTTCAAGCCTGTGAGTGTGGGCATGACAGGAGGGGCTTCACAGAGGAGGCAGAGCCTGGCCCGAAAGCCTAGTTTAAGTCATCACAGATACTGGAAATAGACACTGCTGAGAGTTTGGGCCTCTTTTTTTTGGTCAATAAGCTGATGTTACTCTGCAAGTTGCTGCTGCTGACGCCTCCAGTCAGGTTTGCTCCACCTCCTCCTGCACCACCACTGTTCAGACCAAGAGACGTCCTCTTCTTTTTCTTGGGCCTCCGAGAATCCGAGTGGTTGGCGCCTGTGAGAGGGACAGAATGGGCATCAAACAACTGCTTTCACATGTTATTGCAACATGTCTATGTAAGTGAACGTGGCTCCCTCACTGGCTTTGGACGAGGCAGAGTCAGTGGGTGAAATGTCAGGGGAGTCCTCCCACTGCAGGCGGCTCATCAGGCTCTGTCCGTCTGGAATGTCGAAGCTGTCGTTCTCCACCGCAGCATCCGCATCGGGCAGCAACGGTCTAGTATATGAAACCCAGACACACGGAACAAGACTCAGACTGAGCTCACAACAACAAAATACCCGTGGACCTCTAACATTGGCAGCATTCCAATTTAGCTAAGAAAAAAATCATTTAAGGTGGAGTAAAATTATTAGAATCCCCACAATGATGTGCAACAGTGAGTTTTGTGTCAACCATCATTGTATTATCAAGACGAATAATAACACTCCTGCTTTGTTTAACTGAGATTTTTCAAACATCTGTGTGATTAAAATGGGCGTGACTGACGGCTATGACATCCTGAAGGATTTCCAAACATTTAATTCAAACAACAAGCAAGATTAGATAAGATCAGAGCAGCAACAGGAACCATTTACTCATTTAAGTTTGTTATGGACTTTGAATTACAGACATTAGCCATGTTAACATGCCCAAAGTTTCTTAATCATATTAAAAATTTGAGGGATTGGAAATTCCGAGTCTGCTGTTTACATGGACGCTAAATCAAATAATCCAATCATGATGTGCGTATACATGCACCAAGTTTTAATCAGAATAGCAACATTTTGACACGCGCGGATTTGTCCAATTTCCCTAAAATAACCACAGAAGAAGAAGTTGTACTTCAGCGTGTGCTGTAAACAAACGCCGATGTGGCTACACTTTGCACTTTTGCTCTTTTCCCTGCATTTTAAACGTGGCACTCTTAAAGAGTGGACCTGCGCCAGGTTCTGAAAGCCCTACTTTTGTTGCCACTGTTATCCGTGATCAAGCTACGGGCTCAGTGATGCATAATGCTGCTATGTTACAGGAGGAGAGAGCAGGAGGACATGAGCAGCACGCATAAGCAGTGAGGGTAATTTTACCCAAACAGGATGTCTCGGATTGGAATAAGTGTTTACATGGACACGGCTCAGAATAAGGATCAACGTGAATCCCCCCTCTCGATCGGAAAATAATTTCTTTCCCAAAGAGCCGAGTCGGATCAGAATCTTCCAATTGAAGTGTTTACATGAAGCATTTTTATTCTGATCAGCCATTTATTCTGGATATTTGTGTCCACGTAAACATAGCTAGTAAGGCACTTTCCCAAAAGTGCGGGTTAACGAGATGCTTTACAATGAGAAGTTGTTTGGTAATTTATTAAGGTGTCAGGTCTAACTCAAATAAACCACATTTTAAACTTATTATTTGAATCTTTAATTATTGGATTTGTTATGTAGCTTTTTCTTCTTGTTTCATGCATCCATAAATATCATTCATTTGCTCTTGTTTGCCTCATATAAAAACATCTTAACAAAAAGGGGTCATATTGACATTTCATTTCCACTGATTCGTTTTTAAGTTATTATACAAGCTGAATGAACACTAAGTGAGCCTGCCAACTGATGACTGTTATAACTATACAAAAAGATGTTCATCATGTTCTAGTAAAGTGTATTAAATTATAATTATTACATACTAGTTAATTTTAGATTTCCATCATTAATCCATTAAAATGGCAACAAATCCTCTTATTTTTGCTAGAAAAGGGACTGAAACGATTAATCAACGACCAAAATAGTTGTGAAATAATGCTCTTTTCATTGATAAATCTATTAACGGAGTAATAGTAGTAAGTCTCACACACTAATTTAATCTTGATGTCTTATACCGTAGGATAGTATACATTTATGAATGAACTCTGAACATTTTTTAAGCTACCACCGCAGAGTAGAGGATGACGTTTTATCGGGATTCACACGGGTCACGGGATTCCGGTGGGAGTCCAACGGGATGGGAATCGTTTCACTCTTAATCACTTGATTGGGACGGAACGGGAATGAAAAGTCAACCTGAGTGGGAATAACGTCAATAGACCATTTTTCAAATATACAAATATGCAAGTAGTTAATTTATTTAGTTTTTCCTTTCAATTTATTTTCAAGTGTCCCCCGTTGACTGCAATTGGCCGCCATTTTTGTAGTTTCCTTTTAGTGAGCCAACGCTTTAACGCAAATCAAAACAACTACACACCTCAGAATCCCGACGTGTACACTCCCCAGAATCCCTCTCCCCGCTGGGCTTCCGGTCGCTGCCTGCACTTCCGGCACTTCGAGGAAAGCAAACGCAACAGCAATGGAGCAAAGCGCTCAAGAACATACAGAAAAGAAACTGAATTTCAACGCAACGTGAGACACAAAGATCCCTCTATTAAACAAACAGCCCTTTTTGGGAAGTCTCACAATTTAAAAAACTTCATGATAGTCCAGCGCGACGGTGCTTACACGCCGTATGCTTGTTGTTAAACGTGTGTAGTCTTAGTCAAGCACACAAGTGAGTCAGGGACGAGTGGGCTCAAGAGGCATTACCTGCAAGGCAAATGTCGCAGAGAATCAGCCATTTTCCCTTCATTTGTTAAACGTCAATTACCATTGTTTTTACACCAAACTCTCAGGAATTGAAATGAAAATTGTTACTGGAAAAATTCTCAATAAATTAATAAAATGCAACATTAGATGCCATGTTTATTCAACTAAAGTAGGCTTGGTGTGACCCATGTACTACTTATTCATTTATTTTTTACTGCTAATGACCTCTAAAAGAGCTAGAAACAAGGATCTAGCAGCTGGCCCTCCATAGAGACTATAGAGACCAAAGGCCATGTGTTATTTATGTTTTCTGCCCTTTGATAAAGGTTTTTTGTTGTTGTTTGGATTAAGGAAATATCTGCCTCCTTATATAACCACAGTGAAACTGTTCCCGGTGCCATATCTTTTGAATTACACCTGCAGAACACAGTAATCTGGGATGGGAGTGCCGACTCTTTCTACCAGGAGTGGGATGGGACAGGATTTTTTCTGTGGGAGTGGGAATCGACTCCTGTGTCATCCTCTACTGCAGAGTTTGGGGAACATGTTGTCCCCCTCCCCCAGTATGTCCTGGGAACAGCACTGGTTTGAATGGAGCACCTTTAACTACAGAAGGTCACAGAAGAATCAATCACCCCCCCCCCCAGCTGCAGCATTAATGCTCCTGTTAGGAACCAAGTCAGCGAACATCTGCGCCATGAAGCTCACGACACTCATCAAAACACGACTGTTGGGAAGGGGAAGGGAAATTAGGAAGGGAATGGGGCACACTCACGCGGACGGCCCCAGGAGGAACACCCTGATGGCCCTCCTCTGTTCGTCCGTGTGCTGGGGACATCGCTGAGACCTGGTGGGACACAAGGTGGCATTACACAACCCTAACTGACCCACAGCTTAACGCGTCGCCCCTGCCTGCACGCGTACAGCCACAGGGAGGAGGGATGGACACAGTCACCGACCAATCAGATGCCGCAGAGCAGCAACCAGGCGTTAACGGTAATGAAACCTTAGACGCTGGTCGCTGACGGGGCCCTCCACCAATAAAACGCCCTGGGGGTTGCAGGCTTGTTTAACAATTATTTGAGTTTCATTTTAGGTTAATCACTGGCATAGACACATTTGTAACATGAAACACAGTTCTGAGTAGCCACCTGTGTACCGGAGTTGGTCCCGACACGTATGATCATCTTCATAAATACACACATGAAGCTGATCGTGTTTCAAGAAGGTTTTATCACAGACTTTCCCTGAAGGGCCACACTGGGGGGGGAAGACTCTGGCATGAGAATTTGAATTGAAATCGTACTACAGTTTTGTCACAAGGCCAGGTGTTACAACACCAATTATCCCCAATGTTAGCATGGTAACAGCAGTGAACCCCACTGGATTGGGACTAAAAAGCAATTACCTGGTGCACATCTTCTTGGTGTGTTCAGAGATCACCCCACACTGCTGTAGAAACAAACACCGATTTAAGAAAAAACATCGAAAGCAGAAGAGCAGTAACAGTAACATGACTAGACTGAAATCATCTTCATGGGTCATGCGAGCTGCTCACCGTTGTTAAAAGGGATCTGACTTCATCAGGGCCTAAAGTTTCGTAACTGATGCCAGAATTGTAGTTGTACTGAAACGACAGATGGACCAGGAACAATCGTCACTACTTGTGCTGTAAAATACAAGACGGAGTGACTGAAGTGCTTTGGACGTGTACAAAAGGAAGATTTGTCACCTTGTAAGGCTCTGAACTGATGCTGCTCCCAAGATCACCTGGGGAAAAAAAACATTGATCCTGTTTAAAATCATCTCCAGAGGGACTATTTTTCCTTTGATCAGGGTTGTTTAAATGAGGTCTACATTCACTCTGACATAACTTAACATTCTTAAGTTTATCTAAAAACTCATGGATTAAAAAAAATCACTAACTTGAGAAAGACAATCGGAGAACGCAGACCTCCACCAAGACCAAATAATCCCCCACCAATATGTCTACAGACCGTCTCATATTTCAGCTTACTTTTCTTCTCAGTTAGACTGTGCTATGTGAGTTCCTTCTGGAGCTATGTCCAAAATATGTGTCTGACCTCTCAATGACCTAGAAAAGCCAAAATTTAGTTCTGTAGCCAGCACCAAATGACATCAGTTGGACCACTCTATGTAAATTTATCCCCTAGTCCCAAAACCGTACCTTTTGACCTTTTAGTGAACTCGATCTTTGACCTATAGCCACCAAAATCTAATTAGCTATAGGATGGGTGAAGATACACCTTTGATGCAAATCAAATCAAATTCTGTATGTAACATTTTGAGTTATCCTGTTTTAAAAACAAATCCAGAAAAATATTAGCTCCTTGGTGAAGGTAATAAATAAGAACCTCAACATCCAATAGACTCACCATTTTTATGTTTTATAGACTTGGATCTTCTTGGGGAATTTTGATTCTGCACACGGAAAACCATTTGAATTAGTTTAACCTGGCTGTTCATAATAAAATATACACAGACTTAACCAAATCAAATATTACCTTATCGGACTTTCTCTTCTTGGCTGTAACACGGAAAGAAGGAGTCTCTTTAACATGTGGAAGCAGCCTGAATTTTACCATAACCACTTCTCTCGGCACAACTTTGAAATACTGACCTTTCTTTTCTGCCCCATATGACCAGTCGTTATCGTTGAGGTCGTCGTTGTCTTCCTGATCGCTCTCTGATTTACTCATGTTGTTATTACTGGCTAGCCTGTTGAACAGGAAAAAAAAAAACACACTCTGATGAGATGTTCATACACATTTACAACAATCGTTCAATGACCTCGAACTAACTGACCTGCGGTTGGCAATGCGGCTGCTGTTGCGTCCCATGCCCAGACATTTCTCCAAGTGTGGGGCGAAGCGAGAAGCTGCAATCAGTCTTTTGCAGTTCGGACACTCGCATTCTTTGTTTTTCCACTGATTGTACACTTGGCCAAATATGTCCACTCCCGGCTGATCCAC
>KV751363.1:405571-416392 GCA_001698575.1 Mola mola
AGTTGGGTTATTTATTTAGGGGGAGTTTCTCACACAATAAAGGACCTACTTCACTGTCTGATCTTGAGGCCTTTAGCTGGACCTATTTGTTTATTTGTTGACTGGTTAATAAAAACCATTGAAGTCTTATATTAAAAAAATATTGCAAATTCCCCCAATTTTATGTTGTCTAATGTTATTTTACAATGACCATAATTTTATTTAAACTGGTCATGACCTATAAGCCTGTGGCATAAAGTCCTTTATAAATTTCATGGTCTGTCCTAATAAAAGTTTGAGTTGCAGAAGCTTAATGAGGACCTACAAAAGCATTGTTTTATAGTAAATTTGTTTTTCTCAATTATTTAACACAGAAAAATCAGGAAATATTGGCAAATGGTGTTTCCAGTTTCCATTAACATATATTGACATTTCAAATTGTAGCTTCAAAACCAAATGCAGAGGAAAACTGTGCGCATGAACAATTAAAACAGAAGATTTCTGTTAAAGATATTTTTTATTTGCCCAAAGACTTGAACTACAAGGACGTAATAGCACCCTCAGCTATAGAAAACATCAAATTTTGTCAAATGATCAGCAGTACAAACCTGTAAAGCTTTGCTGTCTTATCTGTCTAAACCAACGATACGGAGAGAAGAAACAACTAAAACGGGTGAATTTAACCAAAAACTCTCTCCCGTGAGTGGAAAAACTCACAGACTTCAAAAGTCACAGATGAGGGTTTGCAAACGTAAAGCACTGACAAAACAAGAAGCACTCAATACAAAACAGTATTTACAGAAAAATTACAAGTTTTGAAACCCCCGATTCTTCTGGCAACTCATTTTCCTGAATCCCTTTTACAAATTCCCCATCGGTCAATGTGAACAATCACTTCCCCTGACCCTCCCCAAATTATTTAAATAGTCCACGCTGGTTTTGTTTCAGTGAGGAAGTTCATGAGGATCAAAATCAGTCCATTACCAACACGTTTTTAATGGTTTCCTTCTAATCATGTCTGTGGACCCAGAATGACAGTGGTGGATATCTTATGAGTCCATGTTCAGGTAACCGGTGACATGACAGCGCAGAGCAGAAAAATTACTAAAGACCTTTGGAGGAAAAAGAAACAATAATAAATGAGAAGTTTGACGATATCTACATTCATGGTGTTGGTAAGATGTCCCCACACAGGCACAAACATGCATGCTGCAGTCACATCGTGGTATATGCAACAAAAACAGTAAAAACAGCACACATTAAAGCAAAGAAACAATCACGCCCTCATATATACACAGTTCTGTGCATGCATGCACACAAACTCACACAGAGGGACAAGTTGACGTTAAGTGCACACTTTTTTGGGCTTAATCCATACGGATTACAGTCAAAACGTTGAAAAATTGCAAAAAACGAACTGGAGAAATTTTTGATGAAAACCCATTCAGTTCAGCATCCAACAAATGATTCCAGATGGACCAGAACACAGGGAAAACATAACGAACAAAAGTCAATAACAATTCAAAGAAACTTAAAATGAAATATAAAACAGCTAAACATACACCGAGTGTGTGATGTCTTCTTTAAGATCACAGTCAGATTGGAAAACAACGGTTACCCCTTCAACCACAAACTGCAACGTTCAAAAACACTGTTTATATAAACCGTCAGGCCACGGTAGACGGCTCAATCAGACAGAATTTTTTCAGAGTGATGGACCTCTTTGTAAAAGACAGTCATGTCAGTTATATTTGTTTAGTGACAGACACATGGCGATGGATCCTACAGCGCCTGTATAGAGTCTTCACTTCCTTTGGACCGGCTGAGTTTGACAAGTCTGGAACATTGTGGATGTAAACAAGCGTTTTGACACAAATCAACGGAAGCGACAGCTGTCAAACTGTCACCCGTCTATAGACTAATCATCTAATGGACAAAAACAATGTTGATAAAAGAATATTCTGAAGAAATTGCAACGCGTTTACAACTACTCAGGGAAAGAATGCAGTAACGTCAAGGCACATAGAGTCTGCAGACTCGGACTAAACATGTATGAAGAATATGGCACAGCTATGAAACCTGTTTAGTGACAGAGTTAGTGCAAGAACCCAATTCATTATTAGGTCTGACTTGAATCCAGTACACTTAAAAGTTCATATACACCTCTATTAGGCTGTTTTTTCAAAAACACAAATGTTTCAACTAAATTATTAAAAATTTAAAAGGGTGGTCACATATGGACTAAATTGTTTGAGTTTTGTTAAGCATGCACTTGAAAGCAGAAAACTAAGATTTGATCTATCGGTTTCAGTCGACATATGTGACTGAAATGTTGCAGTATTCCTTTAAAAACACATTTTAGGGCGTGTCAAAGCCTCCTTACATCCACTCCACTTCAGCATTGTAAACAATAAAACTGAAAAAGTCCAAGAGGGGGTGAATGCTTTATGCAGGCACTGTTACCTTTGGAAATGAGAACATGGGTGAGTAACAAGTTCATAAATTTTCCAGCAACAAAAAAAGACATTCATAATGGCTTGATTTTTCTTTTCTTCCTGAAAAAATACCACCTTTTTAAGAACCAAATGATAAAATCTACATCATAAATTGAGAATAGAGAACAAAGCGACAATGTGGGGAAAAAAAAATAATGGAAACATTCTGAAGAGTGCAATTTTTCAGTACCCGGCGCACCCCCCACCCCCCTCCCTAAAGTGTTCCACCGTACTATGTTCTTTGGCTCCATGAAGCCACTTGTCTTCAACTAATAACCAGAGTAATAAAATAAACACTGGAGAGTTATTAATCACCCTCAACATTAAAACTCTAACCTTGAACCATTGAAACCAGCGGCAGAAATGTTCATGACATCACCAAACCAGTGGGATGCTGTTTTGGCATGACGTCAGTGGCCCATGCTGTCAGGTGGCCGTTGGGGAGGGAATGAAGATGGTTTTGGACAAACGGGTCGGGGCCCTCCGCAAGAAGATCACCAACCAACGCAGCAACACAAAATGGGTGAATGTGTAGTGGATGAGGCAATGCAGAGGCTCCCCCTGGTGGTGGGAGGAGAGCAGGGTTGGCACAGTGGCAGAGCTCCCGTGACTATTGGCTCAGCTCAGCGCTGCTCAGTTTGTCTCGCAAAGACGTCGGCCGGTTTCAGTCCGAATCTGAGTCTGACGATCCCTGTGAATTTGATTCACTGCTGCTGTCCTCCGACTTGTTCTCCTTGTCTTCCGCCTCATCGTCGTCGTCGTCGTCGTCATCGTCATCTTCATCCTCCTTCTTCACACGAACAGTAAAGAACACATATTATCATCATCATTCTTGCAGTTATGTCTGTGTACAAAGAGCAAAAAAAACAACTTGCTTCGTCATCATCGTCGTCGTCGTCGTCGTCGTCTTCATCCTCGCTGGATGAGTCTGCCTCAGAGGATGCCTTCTCTTGTTCATCATCATCTTCGTCCTCATCCTCGTCATCCTCTTCCTCTGTGTCCTGTACGGGAAAGAGACATATTCAGGTTTGGCTGATCATTACAGCTGACATATATATAGCAGACCAAATTCACAGTAGCCAGACACAGAATGTAGTTCTTTAATTTCTCCCATATTCCACTTCGTGCATTCAGTTTGATGATGAGCTGTGCCATCAAGGTGCCAAACTTTCCCCCTGCAGCTAATTTATTTAGTGAAATATGTCACTGTTACCCACTGATCTGGAGTGTCAACAGAATGAGTGTTGTGGAATCCACTATCGTGATCTATAGGAAATAAATACCAGTGGCTTTTGGTAATTAATCCTTTATAACAGATTTTAAATTGCATAAAATTGCCATAAATTTTTTTTTTTTTTTTTTAAGTCTTAATCCACATTTCTGCAAATTTTTAAGAATTGATTTTATTCATTTTAATTTCAATTAAGGCATTATTTTAACATTAATTAAATGAATTAGGGTTGTTCTGATTCAAATACCAAAACTGGAAATATATTCCGATACAATACTAGCGTTTAGTATGTTAGCTCAATGCTAACATCATGGGAATTTCCATTAACACACTAATGGAAATTAGCATCATGACCACATGTATACCATCCTAACAGACTACCCATTTGACCTCATGCTTAGCATAAAATGACACACAGAGTCATTCTTGTACCAGCCGACACCCAACGAACCGGTATCAGAATTGGTCTTGGGAAAGAAAAAACGGTATTAGAACGTCTCTAAAATGAATGCCTTTTAAGACTTACTCGGGATCCACAGGAACCCTGCACAAGAAACAGAAGAACGAGAGTTACCACTTACAGATTTCTTGGACTTCGCCTTGGGGCCTCCTGGTTTTGCTGGAGCTCTTCTTTTCTGCAATGTCACAATTAGAAAAGTGTTAATGTGAGCCTGCAAAATTTCCTGCCTGCTTTGTGTGAACCAGAACAGTACAATAACTGACTTACTTGTGAATTATATTCTTTGTAAGTGTTTCTCTCTTGTGAAGACAGGCTCTGCGGAAGAATTAAGTGTATGTTAGATACATGATTGGGGCATATTGACTAATAACTGCTGAAACAAACAGCATCGGTTTCTTACGGCGAGCCACTGCTCTAGCTGGACTTTGTACTGCCTCTGCTTCTCCTCGGCGACCTTCTTGTAGCGGTCCTTCTCCTTCAGTGGTAACCTCTGCCAGCGGCTACCGATCTCAGCCATCCGCTCTTTCATCGGGAGGTGATTCAGCTCTCCGTTGGACAGCATCTCCTGAGAGAACTTCTGGTATCCGTTTCTAGAGCGTCAAAGGCAAGTGAAAATCAAAACATCGAGGTTTCCAGAGAGTCCACATACACACCAGGCAGCACAGGGAAGTTGGATGTGACAAACGTACGATGGTGGTTTCTTTGGTTCACCCTCAAACTTCATCTTCTTCCCTGAGGCAATGGCAGCAGCAGGTGAGCGCATCTCACACAGGTCTCTCTGTGGAGGGGAGTTAAATCAGCCGTCAGCTCTCTCCGGTGCCGTGTGCAGACGTGACGCTCGGTGAACTGACACTTACCTCGTATCTTTTCTGGTCCTCTGCTGCCTTTTTGATCCACATAATTTTCTCTTTTTTCTCCATGGTGCTCCACGTGTCTTCCATAGCTCGCTGTGCTTTTGGCCGGTCGCTCTACAAAACACAAGTTCACATTAAAGCTGATACTTACTGATTTCTTAACTTTTATTGCATGCTCCTACTCAACCTTTATTGTGTTGTCTGACCACAATAAAAGGCTGAAACTAAATCTGCCTCTGCCTTTTTATGATGTTTTAGTGCCGCCCATAAAACCAGTACTCATTGTTTAATTTGTTAAAACAAACCTAAGACGTTATATTCTTCAGGCTGGGACACCTTCGTACCTTAAATCTGGCCAAGTAGTCTCCAATGACGCTCTGCTGCCAGATATCCTGTGCAGTCTTGGGCGGGTCTGGCAGGCGACTGCGATCCTCCTTTTCCTTCTTCTCTGACTCTGCCTTCAGAACTGTTTCTAGGTGTTTATACTTCTCCTGAGTGACGACAAGAGCATTAGAAAGTTGTACACATCAGCAGGACACGGCTACTGTGGTGCTGTGATCCACTCTGCTAGTTTGACATTGTGTCGACAGGTTACCTTCTTCTTGTCTGGCAGCTCATTCCACATGCGGGCCAGGAGTCTTGTGAGCTCGCTGTCTGCCACGTCGGGACGCTCCTGCTGCAGTTTTGGACGCTTCTCCTCGGAGAAGATGAACATGGCTGAAATTGGCCTTTTGGGTTTCTCTGGATTGGCCTACAAGTTACAAAGCCAGAGAATATCTCTTAAGTAACTAATCAAATACTCATGAAACATAAAATGTTTACTTTTTAATTAGTGCAAAGAATCAAACATGTAGGGATCTCCACTTAGTGTATTATATTAATATATAGTAAAAAGACATCGACATTTAGTTTATTGTTTGGAAATCCCAATCTTACCTTTGCCTTGGAGTTCTTCTTCTTGGACGCAGGACTACTGGCTCCACTGCTCCTCTTAAAACCGATCTTCTGCTCGGACAAGACCCGCTGCTGCTCCTCCTCTGACAAACTCTGACAGATTCATACGGAAGAGAAAAAAAATGAAGGAACAGTGAAGAAAATACGAGAACAGCAACAGCTGTGACAAACAAACAAGAAAAAATTAGTAGAGGAAAGTAGAGGAAAACAAGACTTACACTGATAAATCTGTTCATTTCAATTTCGTACTCCTTCTTCCTCTGAAAAACAAAAACATATGAAGACGTATAAGACAATACATTTTTTTGTTTTATGATTTGGTGGTGCTGTACTCACCTGTTCACAGCGTCTCTGGTAGGCGTCCTTCTCATTCTGTTTCAGCAGCTTCCACCGCTGACTACACATCACCATACGCTCCGTGCTGGGTACGTCCTTCATGTTCGACATCAGCTCCGCACAGAACATCGAGTAACCATTTCTGAAAGCGTGAGCAAATAATTCATTTCAGTTAAGTAAAATCAATCAACCGGCATTGAGCAGATGCGTCAGCGACGGTTTTCCATTTGCAACTGCGACTCACGGAGGTGGTTTGTCGGGTCGGCCGTCAGATTTATCTTTAAGGTGCCTCTCGGCCTTGGTGAGGGTGGACTTCACGATATCGTCTTGACTCATGTTTAACTCTGGATGCTGTTGGATGTACTCACGCATTATCTCCTAGAAGGTGGCAAACAAAAACGCAGTCAGCACTTTGGCTTGTCACCATCACTCTTCAAAATTCCACCACAACAGCCTGGTGTTACCTCGTACTGCTTCCTCTGCTCCAGAGACTTGGAGATCCACTTCAGTCTCTTCTTGTCGGACAGCTGCGTCCACTGTTTCCCAAGACTGTCCTTAATGTCTTTGGTGGTCGCCTGGTGTCACACAAAGAAAATGAACACAGGTAGTACTGGACAATTAGGGTTTAAGAGGGTGCATTTTGCATATTGTATTGTTGACAACTAGTCTTGGTGTCTCTTCTGAAGGCAACTGGACTTCTTGTAGTTTAACTACAAGAAGTCCAGTTGCCTTCAGAAGAAACACCAAGACCACCATGACCTGGATGACTGAGAATCTTCACAGACATTGTTGACAACTCTTACATCTGGGTGTGTCTTGAGGAACGCCTTCTTTTCATGGTTGTACCACAGCTGCTGGGGTGTCTTAGGCTTCTCTGGTACATTTGAACCTTTCTTGGCCATACTCTCCACAAGGTCTGGGTGTTCTTCCCTGCATTTACACATTGAAAATCAACATTTAAGCACAATTATTGTGCTGCCTGTGGACGTCTGACATCCTGTCTTTATAGAACAGAATTATGAAAACGAGTCATCTCACCTGAACTTCATCATGCTTTGTACAAATGACTCTTTATCTCTTAAGAAGTCTTCTACATATTTTTTCTGTAAAACATGAGAAGGGAGACAGATTTGTTAGACACTGTATCAAATGGTACTCAATATCAAAACGTATTGGTTGCCACATCTGTTTTTGACGAACCTTCTTCTTGTCAGGCAGCTCCCTGTACTTCTTGGACAGGATTTTAGTTAGGTCTAGGTTGCTCATCTCAGGGTGCAACTTTGCATACTTGGCTCTCTTTTCCATGAAGAAGCGGAAGTATGGAGTCAAGGGCTTCTTGGGGAAATCTGGGTGTTTCTGTGTAGCGAGGGTAAAAATCATTCATTAATTCATGCATTTTCTACCGCTTACCGCTTATCCTGTTAGGGGTTGCGGGGGATATGTCAGCATCATCGGGCGAAGGCGGGGTCACCCTGGACAAGTCACCATTTAGAGTGACCATTTAACCTACTAACCCCCAGTTTGCATGTTTTGGATGTAAAAACACTTGAACCAACACTCAAGACAGCCAGTTTTTCATCAGTTGCCCAAAGTATTGATTCTAGCTCACCTTTATCTTCTTGCCCTTGTAAGGGTTTTTGATATAGTCTTGGGCATCAAATATCAGCTCTGTTAGAGTCCTGAATTTGCGAATCTATAGATACAGCAGACAAAAAAAAAAATCAATACCATGGCGTACAAAACAGATGACGAAACACCCAACATGATTATTAATAAGAAGGGCTCACCTCTTTAGAAACCTCTTGCCACTTCTGCTTACACATCTCTGCTGTGTAGGAGTTGAAAGCCACCTTCTGCCAGTCAAGGTGGGACTCTGACGTTTTGTATTTGGTCAGGTCCTTCTGGGGCAGGGCCACTTTCATGCACTCCAGCAGTTTTAGCAGGTCGTCCTGTGCCCACACTGTAATAAGTGAACAAGAGAACAAGAGAAAGGAAACAAAGCATAATTTGAACAATCAGAAGCTTCAACTTCGTTTTACATAAGATAAAGAGTGTCCAATTATCCTGAAAAAATTTTTATATATGGTCATATATTAACAACTCAAGCCCTAGACCTATCAGGAGAAAAATAATGTCTTAAAGGAGTATTCTGATATTTTTCATCTTTTTTTTAAAGATGTATTTTATGAAGTTTTAGAACCTAAAAGACAGGGAAATATGGCTCGGGTTGACAATACCAGAGTTGTCCTTTCAATAACAAAAGTAATCAGCTGTAACCTTTGAAGCTGAAAATCCCCAATTTTCAAAATGGGATTGCATAAAATGTTCTAGAAACATACCATTTTTAATAACCACACATAAATACAGACGCCCATACGGGTCTGTGGAGCTTTAAAATGTGTCATCATTGGATTAATATACAAAGTTATCTTCCTAACAGCTATATTTTCATGATAAGAAAATCCAATATTAACCAAAAACTGTTTAAAACCCCACCTTGGGCTTGGGCCGTTGCTTCCATTTCTCCATTCATTTGTAAATGTCCTGTCGTGTATCTAGAATAGCAACAGAAATGTATCAAAGTTATCAAAAAATTCTCTTAATTACATTGACGACCGTTTGTTCATACTGCTCGGCAACAGCCAGGATGTGGCGTTTTTAAACTACTGCTCATTACAAATTATATTGTTTTATTGTTTAAATTAATCGCATGATGGGCGGTGATTTTCTACAACAAACTGTTTGGTTTGTGACCTAAAAGCAGCAGTGAGCTGGCAGGTGGCGGAATTTAAATGTGCCTCGACATAATGGTTTATGTTCATTACGCCGCCCCTTAAACGTTTACGCTGCATGGTGAGACATAGGCTCTCCTGCTTGTGACGGCTTCAAATCTCAAATAACACTGCGGAGAGCTCAAACTAGCGCCACTGGCTTCCGACAAGGTGAGTCATCGCCGAGCAAATATCGCAAGTCGGAATTCGGCGTATTAATACTGTCCTGATTCCGCAGCGAAAGTGTCGTAGACGAGCAGGGGCGACCATTTTCTCGCTCGGTCCGCTCGGCAATGGAGGATTTTCGGTCGGACAGGAGGGTGGGGAGCATACGCGGAAGGAGGAAGCGAATGGACGTGGACGGACGGGCAGCTGTAGGCAACCAGCTGACCACGGACGGGGGATCTGCTTTCGGTCTCCGACGAGGGGGAATGGTGGCTTGGAAGCACTGCAGCCAAATGCGCCACTCGAGAGAGGCGCCTCATCACCGATGGACGCGGATCTAGCTCCGCCATGCAACCCCCATAATCTCGTATCCCGCCGTTTACTCGGGCTGGAGCGAGGAAATCGACACGATGTTCGCTTATTGTTAATAAATCTGCTCATATAGTTTGTAAATAATGCTTTATTTGAATTTTAGGCGTTCAATAACGCGTTTTAAGGGCGAAACCCAGTGAATTCTTCGACGAGGCGTCGCCGAGCTGCGCTCCAATGATGGCGGCTGCTCGTTGTTCATCGTGTCCTTGGTGGCTCCATCTTACTGGTGCCCACAGTGTGACCGGGTGACATTTTTACTCTCATAATCAACGTTAAAGGGACTAAAGAGACACTACAGGGTCCACACGGCACCGTTAGACCATTATTTATCCAAAACCCGAATTTCATTTTAAGAACGTTGCACATCGATGACGTTAAAGTGGGAGCTGGGAACGTTAGCGTAACATAGCCAAGGGCATCTTGGCACGATTAATGTAAAATAAATTACACATTTTACTGCTAAAAGGATTTAAAGTGTTAGCATTAAATACAAAACGTTGAGCTCGACTTGCGTTTTTAATGCGTTACATTGCATTTCCTAACGGGTACACCAAAACTTAGTACCATTTACAACAAATTATTTAACATTTATTTTAGCTAGCTGCCGTGTAACGTTAAGACGTCGCCGAGTTACGGGGAACGGAGAAGAAAACTACCCGAGGTGCGTTTCATGGTGGTGGGCTGGAGGGGCTTGCGGAGGCACAGGAAGAAAGCAGAAACATGGAAAATAAATTAAACGGGCAAACCTCGACCTTAAATCACGGACGAGCTCGTATTAACGGCTCGCAGTTCTCGGTAGTGGCGCGGTGAAACCGTAAACCGTTGCTGCCTGAAAGAATTGTTCGCCGAAGCTGAAAGGAAACGTGTTCACATCCGAAGCCGAGCAGGCTTCACTGGCGCGACAAACGGCTCCGGGTCCGCCATGCATCAGCTCTACAAGGAAACCTACCGTGACAAGGTCCAATGGCGCACTGCAAACACAGAAAAACGGGGCTTAAACTAAAAGCCAGGGCGGTGCAGACTCCCTTCTTCCGTCCCGAAAAGCGTATAAGCGAGACCAAGAAGGCGGGTTCTCGGAGCTCGGTCGTCGGTGGTTCGGGCCAGGGCTAGTCAGTGAGAGAGAGAGGGGGAGAGAGAGGGCGAGTCTCTGCACGGTGAGATATTAAACCGAGATCCCTGATGGCTGACCGAGAGAGGCGGCTGG
>KV751363.1:416615-436206 GCA_001698575.1 Mola mola
CTAATTCCCCCCCCCCACACACACACACGCAAATATCCCCGGTTGGTAAGCGGAGAGTCGAGTTTCGACGCGGGGGGTTTACATAAAACGGTCTCCCTGTGTCATTTTGGCCGAATACCACATGTACCTCCGGGTGTTATGTGCCGTTTCCTCAGGTTCTTCCCCGCCGTAGGGGACAAGATACTCGGCTATGGCCGACCTCGTCTGTACGCTGCCACAGCGGTCGCTTCGTGCAGCTAGTACAAAGAAGCCTCCGAGCGACGCGCTTTTGAGGAAATAAAAAGCAAACTAGCGGTATAATTTCATGGTTTTGGCTGATTTTTTTTCGGGTTTGGCGTGGTTCGTCTCGCTCTATCGCCGTGTTATGAAACCAAGCGGCTGTTCCGGTGGCTTACCTGTGTCGCGGCGTGAGCCTCGGTGTCGTTGTGGAGGAAGAAGGGGAGGGTTGAACGATAGCCAGCACTGCGCCGTCGGTCCCGGGCTCCAGTCCCCGCAGAGATGGTCCTTCCCCCCGCCTCCATCTCACTCGCCGCGCAGCAGCTCCTCTCTCTCCATCCAACCATTTCGACACGCCGAGGCAGCCACATTTTTTCCGGCCTCGCACGGGTTCTTTCAACCGCGGAAGATTATTTTTACACCCGCTGGCCGACTCTAGCTAGTCTCCAGTCGAGGTTTGCACCACGGTTATTTTGCAAGGTAGCCGGAAAATTCATGGAAGTCAAACTGGTGCCAGCTATCTAAAAAGTATATATAGTCAATTTTAACTGGACTTCGTTAAATAATTAAATACAATTAACATGCTTTTTTTTCTCTCCAAAAGTTTGTCACTTTAACTTATCAAAGCATCTGTCTAATGGTCCACTTCAGCTAGAACTGTCTGAGGGCAGATTCTCTGCATTGTGAAGTTGTTCCGATTTCTCTTTTGCAAATCATCAGACTGTTTGACAGCTTCATTTTGGTCCCGCATGTTATTTCTTTTCAACTCCACCTTGTGTGTTTGTGGGTGGAACCCCGGCTGTCCAATCCAGTCAGGCCGATTCAAGCAAAACAAATGACTTTCGGGCGCTCGGCCTTGTTAAAGCTGTGCTGCGTTCCGTTGCTGTCGGAAACGTCGACTTCGTCGCACAAACACGTTCAGATGAATATAAAATATCAAGAATCAGTGACATTTGTCCTTCGTAATTTGGCAATCGGGTGTGTTACGTTTTGCTTGCGTACTTGCAAAGTATTTCGAAGAGTCAGCTCAGACTAGAGTTTATTGCAAACATTATTTCATGCGTTAATGTGTTTAACTTGAAATGCATTTTCCCAATAGTGCCCCTGGGCTGTCTATATTGACAGTTAAATACTTCATGGAAGTACCTTTAGGAATTTTATTGAACAGGAAATATCTGGATTAAACTGACTGTAATAAGGCATTGGGAATGAATATATTTCATAACAAGGTGAGTTATTGGATTATGTCACACTCATTATGTAATGATGTACTTACTTAGCCGACAAATTATCATTATTTCTTTATTCATTTTTACTCATCCATATTTATATATGTATATTTTGAAACGTTATTGGTGTCTGCAAAGGATTTTTATGATAGAATGTTTGTTCTGTTGCGTCAGGCTGGAATTTGACATGGGCATTTTTGGGAGACCCTATTGTAATGTCAGTCAAAAATTCCAAAAAGATACAAAATGACCACAGGTTAGGCAAAACAATTGTTAAGGGACACAAAATAACCCCCAAGAGTGTAGAAAACGATCGCAGAGACGATTAAGTACCATAAAAGACCCCACGACGGCTGACAAGTTGACTTAAAATGGATATATGGGTTTTTGCACACAGGCTCTTCCATATGTACGCTTCGATGTGTTATTTGTGTCTGTACAAAGGATTGCTCTGATTGAACCTTTTCAGCCTGTTCTGTTGCATCTGATTGAAATAAAGAAATTAAAAAGTGGTTTAGCCAGCTGCAGTGCCAGACATCATTTATTGTGTACTTTACTTGATAACCTTGAAGGCAGCTCGCAGCTGAGTGGCAGAAGTGTTTGTCCAATTAAACAAACTGCTCTCCTGCTGCTGATGGGATCAAATGATCAGCATGATCAACCGGAAAACAGCATTTTTTTCAAAGGCACTTTTTAAAACTTTAATAAGATCCAAAACATTTCAAGCACACATTCATGCAAGGCAACACAAGAAGTCATTATGGATACATTTACAAATAAGTCAGCATCCTGCTCAAACAAATATATCCAATCATCCATTATACTACCGCACATCACATTATAAAACCAAGAAAGCAATTACACGCAAAGGCAGACAGAAGTGCACTACACTTTTCTGTACACATTCTAGGTCGTCTCATATGTATGAAATCACGTAGGCGAGGCAAACATGCAACACAATTTAAAACAAATTTTGAGACTAAATAAAGGAAGTTCTACCGGAGCTGGTTCCTAATCATAATCATTCATAATGATTCGTTATTTGAGCATGTATAAAAACATTGAATTGATGGGTTAGACTTGCTTAAATATTGAACAGTAGGTGAAGTGGAGTCATTATATTGTTATCAACTTGGCAGATCTACAATTGTCACTCTAAAGCTATGTTGTAAAGAAACAATATATATATTAGTGGGTTTACATCACATTTCAGGTGAAACACTTTATTATTCTATTTCTATTCTATTATTACCATTATTCTATTTTCTTGTGAAGGAAAAATTTAAGTATTTATATTAAACACAAACTAGTGCACATTTAAGAATGAAAGAATGAAATAAAAGGAGAGGGCTGTGGATGTGTTCTACATCTCAATAACAAAACATTTCTACACTAAGGGTTCTCTGCTGAGGTCACAAAGACAGACAGAATGAATTCTAGAAATGAGAGCTAAATATCAAATCAAAAAATTTAAAGACACCTGATTCTTGGCAGAAGAACTGAGTTCATTGGAAAGTTTGTGAGGGAAACGCTGTTTAGGGCAGAGGGGACTCATCGTACACGTCCTTCCCAGGTTCCTCCTCGAACGTCACTTTGGCGTCGTCAGCATCCAGCTGCGGCACAAACACCACCAGTTAGCACAGAGAAACAGGAAGCTTTGTGGCGGAGGTAACAGACGCGGGGAGGTACTTACACATTTCATCTCCATGACGGAGAACAACCTGCCCGTCATGACCATGCGCAGTGGGATGGTGAGGATGAGAACAAAAGGTAGTGCCAGAGAGAAGGGACTCATCTTCACTATCCACAGGACAGCTAGGCAAACAAGCTGGATCAGAGTGAACAAATGCATCCGCATTGTATTCACCTACACAAAAGACAGAGGAGGACATGAGCCAAGAAAATGAACACAGTACTGATCATAGCATACCAGTCCTGTGTGGGGTTTTCTGTATCGTGACAATCAAATATATTCACTAGGAGTACTACGCTTATCCAATTTGATATGGCATTGACATGGACATCTCTTTGTGCAATATTTGTCAAAACAACCACAAAGAGATGCAAAACGACTACAGCCACGTGAAACAGCCGCAGAAAGACTCACAATGAGACTCAAAATGGCTGTGTTTTGGTTTTGCAAACATATGGACTGAAACCGCATCAGGGTCTTACACATGAAAATATAATTTCATTTAATTAATAATTAAATGACAATTTGAGGGAAGCTCTGTACTATATTTAAGAGGATTGTCTGCATACCCTGGTGGCGTAGGCCTCAGAGGGATGATATTTCTTTGGCGTAATCAGCAGAAGAATTCTGTCCCACATCTGGATGCCACTCAGAGAGGTGATACCCATGTAGAGGAAGATGCCGAACAAGGCTGTCATCGGAATCATCTTCAGAATAGGTTCCATGTAAATAGAGACACCTGGAAGTCACAGAGAGGGAGACGAGTGAAGAAGTCATTCATTGTGACCCCGTAGTGTCGGCATTTGCACTATGGACGGGAGCACCTACCAACCAAGATGGCAACGAGAATGCCGCTGATTCTCTGCTCAATCACCTTCTCAATCTCTGGTTTCGGGCCTTTGGACATGACAGTCAGGGCGTTGGCGTGGGTGACAGATCGCACGGTGGCTGCACTCAGCCAGGGCACACCGAAAATAGAGGAGATGCCCCCCATGGTGACCAGGATGAGCAGGTCCCAGTGAAAACCAGATCCTTTCAGCATCTTCCTCTCAGGTTTGCTCACAATCAGCCTGATGATCCACAGAGGGCACAGGAGGTCTTATTTTAACTTCACATGATGTCAGATTGTAGTGATATTATTTGACGTGTCACTCACGTGGTAATCTGGGACTCCAGGAAGATGAGGATGAAGACGAGCAGTGCTGGCACACAGCAGGCGAACATCATCCAGATAGGGAATGTCTGTTTTTCTCCCGTTGGGTTAATGAACCAGGTTCTGACTTTGGGGTTGGTCACCTCAAGTCCTTTAGGCACAACCAGTTTCTAAAAAGGACACAGGATAATATCAGCTCAGTTTATAATTATAATAATAAAAAAACAATCTCAGAGAGGAAAATGAACTATTTGTAGAGGCTCTTACTATTGACTATCAATTTATCGACCCATTTTATAATCCTTGTTTCTAAAACCACTATTGAAGTATTGTATTGCACTCTCTCTCCATTTCCTTGCCTTTGTATTACGAGCATGATTCATCAAAAAAGTTGAAAAAACACAATTCTTCAATTTTTTTTTTTTTTTACATATCATAATTGCTTAGCTTTCATGAATTCTTTAGGTCACGATCATCGTGCAGTGAAACTCTAATATTGTGACAATGCTGCAACAGAATAAAAGATCTTTAATTGAAATGAAATCCCCACTGGCCAGTCGGGGTGTCAATCACCAGCTGCATCGAGACGTGATAAGATGTCAATTCTTTGCTCAATGATACGATATTTTCCGATACCACAAAGTCCGCTGTGATACGATTTCAATTCGATTCGATTCAGGGGCTTACGATCGATATCGGATGACATTATTTACATGACACTGTTTACACACCCAGTTACATTTCAACTTATAAAATGTAATTTTGATTTCAATTGACAAATTCATGGCTGAAATGTTTCAGGCATTGAGTCAGTCCAGATCCATGGATCGTACACCCCTACCAGCCAGGGTTGGAGATGTGTTTATGAGTATATCCCCACTGTTGACGGTGCTCTAAACCACTAGTGACAATATAGTAGAAGCGTGAAACATTAAAATAATATTCCCCAAGTTTCATTAGAGGGTAGGTGGTTCAAAGTGTCCTTGGGCAAGTTAAAAACAATGACTGTTCCATTGGCGTGTGCAGTTCTTTGGAAAGAACGCGTTGTATTGCATCTCATGAACAGAGAAGTGTGCGAATGCGAGTTTTACTATGATCTTACTTATGATGGTATGAGGATTTTAAAGAACCCGTTAGAGAAGTTTGAACTCACCACCGCACGACACCCACCTGAGTGTAAGCATCCTCAATGCATATATCCACAGCGATCATGATGAAAATAGCAATGGGGACGCCGAAATCTCCAATCAAACGACGGATCTGGTGAGGCAAAGGATTCACAGTAGTCAATGCTAAATGGGTTTTTACTTTAGAGTCATTTCAAAATTACACACTCTCCAGACCAAGAGAGCTGATCTTACCGGGCCAGGGAGGAAATGGCCATTCTTGAAATGGCGGAGGAAGTACGCAATGAAGAAGCAGCCAAACATCAGGCACATGGACAACAGGGCGGTGTTGGGGTAGGGCCTTTCGATCTCCAGCTCGTGAATGGTTACGTTGCCGTCTGAATGGTACTCTACATGCTCCCTGATGACTGGGTGGAAGGGGTTTTCCATCGAGCCGTTCAGGTGGTCGTAGTTCAGGATCAGAGGGTGGGTTTTGAAGATCTGAGGCGAGACATCAGAGGAAGCAAAGTAAGACACCACAAATGCGGTAGTTGGATGATGGGATGTGGTGAGTAAGAGGGGAGCTGGATGAAGAGTTGTGGGGAGGAACCTTGAAGAGCTTGTTGAAGGTCTCATAGATGAAGATGAGAGAGATGAGGATGGAGAAGATTTCCTGAGTGAAGCGTGAGATGAACCTAACCAGGAAGCTGCCCTCCAGGGCCACGACGAGGACCACAATCACAATCAGCCACATCCCCACCCAGATACGGCCCACAACGTACTCAATTTCTTGGGACTTGCAGAACTAGAATGGACCGAACGAAAAAAACAGATTTCCATGAGGATAACTAATGTTGGAGGACGCATTTCAGGAGAGCTGACATCTGACAACTCATACATACAGCGTAAAAAGCTTCCTCAAACACCAGCAGTGGCCCAGAGAATCCGATGATGAGGACAGGCTGGGCAGCGATGATACAGAAGATGACGCCCTGGATGCTGGTGGAGATCATAAGCTCTGACACGCCCATCATTTTTTCTGTTTTTTCAGCTGGAGTAAGAAAGCAGAGAGAATTTTTGAAGATATCGGCGCTTGATAAACTTGTGCAGATGACTTTAGCCTGAAAGAACAGATACATCTAATGTTTTACCCAGAAGTCCTCCAAAGGTGATGGCTGGGGACAAGGCAGCGAAGTAGATGAAGATGACGGCGGCGAGGACCTGAGGGTTCAGAGCATCTATGTAGTCGCTTGCGTAGTGACGGAAACGGCGTTTCAGGTCCTTCACCATCCCACCGAACGGATAGCCCGTACGGACCAGAGGGTCCTCGCGCGGCTGCTCGGGAGGTTTAGCCACTGGACAGACAAACAAACAAAACTTTGTTTTCAAGATGAGGTTGTGTTATAAGACCTCAGTTTCTCTAGGTCAGACGACATTGACTTGGTTCCTTTAGCAAAGAAAATATTGCCACTTCCCTACCTGTTTTGTTGAGTCTAGCCAGCTTCCTGTTTCTAGCCTTTGTGCTAGACTAAGCTACCAGGTTGTTAGCTATTCTTGTTGATCAAATATCTAAGTCTAAGATGGTGTTAAAAAAAAAATATTAGTTTTGATGTATCAAAAAAGGGCAATTGTGTAGTTGTTCAGGCTGAAATGATGCTTTAAATGTTCCATCCCAGTCAGCAAATGACTGTCCTTAAATGTTGAAGTATGGTTAAAATAATGTCCGTGGATGTTTCAACACTGAGACAACAACCAAACAACATGGTAGTAAAAGGGTAAACAAAATCCCCATAAATCAACATTGAAATTTTAACCCGTATTCATCATGTCATATCCTTTTGAAATGTTTATACAGCCTCTTATTATATTTTGCTAATAAAACTACTTCAAAAATAATATTTATTTGTTTCATAATATCGACGTTGATTCGCTTTGCAAAAAAGATGTTTGTTATCCTGTAAATTAAGGTTGAAATGGTCACTGTATAGTTACCTTGCAACAAAACATTAATTCAGCCAATACAGACGTGTGGTATCTAAGTAATTTTTCGTTCTTCATCATGCAATTTAGTAGAAACACACACAAGCCTCACAAATGGAGGACAACAATGATTGTATGCTGCTGTGCACTCTATGCTGACCTTTGACCCTGTCACCAAAGGCAAGGCGCATGTCGCTGGGACGGAGTCTGTCACGCAGCATCTTCTTCTGGAATCTGATGATTGGCTCAAGCATTCCCTTGTCTTGGATCTCAGTGGGAGGGATCACAATGCTGCAGTCCATGAAGTCGGCGATGGCGTTGGTCAGGTCCTTGTTGGTCTGGGCCAGGTAGGCCTCCAGACAAAACACCTGTCAGGACGGAGACACAGAACGGTCATTCATCTGTAGGTGGGAGGAACAGTGCGGCGTGAAGCTTCTCTCTCACCCAGTCGGCCATCAGAGCTCCCATGGCGCGGCCGCTTTCGCTGTAGTTTATGTCGCTCTGGTGGGGGCCCACCAGCATGAAGACGAAACGAACGGGGATGGGACTCTCCAGGGCAGACTCCATCACCACAGAGTCACTCAACCTCACAAACGCCACCACCGGTTTCTGCAGGAAGTCCAGGGCACCTGAAGAAAATGGCATCTTTTAAACACAGCTGCTCCAGGATACAAAGAGCTGGATACACAAACAAACAGAAGAAAACATACCTGAGAGGACAACCGAGGCCTCCACGTTGTCAGAGCTTCCTCTCTGCATGAACCACAGCAGCATAAAATCAGCTCTGTTACATTAATACGTGATATTTAAGGCAAAATGCATAAAACTTAAGCCTAAAATGTGTACCTTGTTGGTTAAAGAAAAGGTCGTCATCTGAATGTCAACAGAGGGAGTAACCACGGGTCCCACAGGTCCCGCGGACTGACTGCAAGGGCAAGAAAATGGAGCACTAAGTGCACGGTTGACACATTTTTCACGTATTATCATCTTGTGGAAAGAAGGGGCAAATGCTGGTTTTGGTGAGTGACCTGCGTCTCATGCTGAGCACTCGCAGCAGGCCCTCCCGATCACTCGGACGGATCTCATTTATGTTCAGCAGCTCGTCGACAGCCTTCTCGGCCACAACAGACAGGCTGCTAGTGTTCAGGTCGAAGATCATGGCTCCTGAATACACGTGAGTTGCTTTAAATTGGTCATAATCATGGAAGGTGCGCAGATTTCCATTTAACATCAGGGTCCAAAGTCACCTGTGCTCATGGTCTTGCGGAGCTGAATGAGGCTTTTGAAGGTGAGATAGGACACATGAGAGGGACCCCATTTTTGTGTGGCAGTGTTGAAGTTCTCCTCATAGCCCAACCAGCGGGCTGTCTCCAGCCAGGTGGTACCCTGGAACTCATTCAGCTCCACATAGGCCTGTGATACAACGGGGTTGTTTAATGGACATACTAGTAGAAAATGTTGGTTTAGGTGAATTTATATTTATAATCAGTCAGTGGGAAGAATATCGACTAACTTGAGCATCCCCTCTTGTGGTGGCATTGGTGTTCACATTCAGACAAGCTGGAATAAAGAGAGAAAAGTGACTTGTGCACAAACATCAAAAGTCGAATCGCGAACAAATATATGGTTTGCAGGGGGAGACCTACCATCTGAATTGCTGGGGATGACAACGGCCTGCATCATTGGTTCATTGTCTTCCTCTTCCTCCCCTGCCTGCCTCCTGCTCTCCAGGTCATCGATGCCACTCAGGCCCGGTGTGGTCCTGGTGGTGCGGAGAAACAGAATTAAAAAATTTTTTTTTTTTTTTTACATCTTTTAAAGTGATTTAATTCCGCTGTGGTACAAGAGAGCAGTTTGGAGTTTTTTTGGGGAAAAAAAATAAAACAAACGCTCCTATAATTGCGTCTCCGCTCAGATTGACAAAGTCCTGCTATTAGTGCTATGCTCTTCTTCACCACAAGAGGGCATACTTGCTCAATCTGTCAACTCAACTGTTTGGAAGGTGAGATTTTGATGCCCCAAGCGTGGACTGTCAGGCAACACAGGCTTTATTTAAAAAGAGACACACACCACCTCCATCCAAGGATTGAGCCGAAGCCCATCCATGACATTATGTTGCTACATTATTTGTGTAATTTTCTGAGTCGTAAATAATCCCTCATGTCAAGCTCCAAGGCTTTAATGTGCCTATGAATCTTGAATATTTCTGAAATACAAACAAACCCAAAATCTGCCAGCCTATGTGCCTAGTTCATGCTAGTTCAGCTGCTGCATGTCACCAGTGTACAGTGCCTGTCGCACCTTGAATTAAGTCAAAACCTTAAAATTGCAGTTGATACACCAAAACAACGAGCCGAAAGGGGCTAAAATGCTACCTGCCGGACTACGGAAAGAGAGAAGTTTAAATGAGAGGAAAGACTCACAGTCTCACTGGAGAGGGGAAGTCTGACTCTTCATATGACATGTCGCTGCCCTGCACCAGAGGAAAGTTGAAAAAGTTAAAGGGATCACACACATTTCTGCAAGAGTCTCCATCCAGATTATTTTCCAGGATCTCCTTGTTTTCTCAGGATGCAATTTTCCCGAAACGTTATCTGAGGTTAAGACTGTTGAGTTTCAGCGTCACACCACACTGTAAATGTGCTATTATAATGCCAGATATCCTGCATGGAGATGCTGAAGGTGGTAAAGGGAAATAAAGGACTAACCTCCTCAAAACTGAAATTCTCCATTGATATCTTTCGGATCGTTGACTCTTGGGACCCTCAGCTACTTTAATTCATTCCTTCAGACAGAAACAAGGAATGAATGAACACAAAAAAATAATGATTGTATGACATACAGAACCATTAACACTTAAAAGTCCTTTAATAAAGCAGGCAGGTGCCCTTGCAGCAAATTAAATATAGAGTCTATTGTTGTAGCAAGAGTGCATTATTCTGTAAGGGTGGTTTTGCTCTTAAGGAACTTTTTGAGCGGGTTTTTGGGCCTCCACAGTATCCAGCGAGGCCTGCTTTGAGGCTGCTTCGAAGAAGATGCCGCCATCTCAGCAGCGCACAGCTACTATGAGTCTGCATATAGGACAGATTGCCAATCAGCCTTTGAGAATACGAACGATGTTATGGTTCAAATAGAAGAAGCATGGGCCCTTATCTCTGGGTTACACCCTTCTCCAAGCAGACTGTACTGTTCTCTTAAGCAGCTACTGTAACTTCAAGTAATGCACATGTATTTTTGTATTTACACCCATCCAACAACGCTCAAAATTCACATCAATATTCAACATAATGGAAGATTGTATGTTGTTTCAGCATTGTGGGGTTGTAGCTGCTGAACAGGCCTTCCAGGTTTTGTTGCAAATGGAACTGAAATTGAAGGTCAAGTGACCTTAGTGGAAAAAATGTTGGGTTTTTTTTCCACTCACAACTGTGCAAAATTAACCAGTAAACATTCATAGCAAAGCTTGACAGGGACACATCTCTAGATAACGAACAGTACATCTGACCTTCTTATGGTACATTAGCAAGACATTGTGATTTAGTGGCGAGAATTTGTGACGAAATACTGAGCACATGAAGAATAATAATAATAAAAAAAAGACAAAATAAGTAGGTTAATTCTCTAAAAATGCAACAGATTGTATAATCCCCACTTGAGCTTGACTTTATGTATAAACTCTGACTGACCAGAAAGCATCCGAACGTCTGTGTCAGTACTGTTTTTCTCACAAATATTTTTGGCTCAACAAAAACTCGTTGGCCCTTATCGCATGAAACTTGGCAGAGACATAAAAGGTTAGACTGTGCTCCCTCACCTCTCAGGACACCTTCAGACATTCATCCGGTTTGACCTCTACCCTGACCCCTGTGTGACCACACCCTTACCTGCGCGCAGGTCCTCCCGCCTGATTTCCAGCGCTGGAAACAGCACGATCTGTGGATGAGCCCGGTGAAAAAGTGAGGACAAACGCATCGACGGGTAAAGAGAGAGAGCGAGACGAGTGGGAACACCCATACGAAACTACGTCGACCCAAAAAAGTGCTGTACTCCACAGCCCCTCTGGTCGCTTGGCAACCTGGGGGAGATAAGGCCTGCGTTACAGAGAAGCAGCCCTATCTTCGGGGGACACCTTGAGGCTGGGATATCCCAACCCTAGTTTGCCCCCTCCACCCACACGGCGTCGACCAGGTCCGAGCAAAGAGAGGAACCTGTTCCTCCTGTCGGCGGGCCTTACTGGGGGAAAAATAGGGGTAGAAAAGTGGGCGACATGAACTATCAGGAGGATTGCATCTGAGTACGTCACCCTGTTTGCGTACTGGGGATGCCCTCACGATCGGGGGGGTGCTCCCTCTGCCCCTGGAATCATCTTGAGGAAAAAGATGAGATAAACACATTAAAACCCGTTTCATCACGGCCCTCGAACCGAGTGGCTCAGCGACAGGGCCGGACATCTTCCGCAGCTTTAGGTGGTAGGTTGAAACCGACCCCGGCTGATAAGACGCTCCGATATAAGGATGCGGGCTGCTGAACGAAGATGTGTCTGCGAGGGACGAGTTCAAGCTTGAATCGATTAATGCAATTTAAAATACTTGAATCCAAAAGACACAAAATGAGGGAGACGGAAATGAATAAAAAGTTCAAAGACATAAAAGTTAACTAAAGTGGCTAATGAATAGCTGGGTAAAAGTGAAAGCAAATTAATAGCAGGTCATTGAATGTATTAAACAATATTGTCCTCCAGCATGTAGCGAAGTAGACATACTTTATAAAGGAGGTTAAATTGTACATACATGTGCATCTCAACAATTTTGAATATCGTTCAAAAGGGAACCTTTTCTTGATTTAATTCACTAAGTCAAACTTTCATACTGTCTAATCTATATTTGCTATATTTAAAGTGGAATATATTCAAGCTTTATTCGTTTTCATTTGATGATTATGGATTATGCAGGTACAGGGAAACATTCTGATTCTGAAAAATAGTCTGATTTTGTTGGACGCACCATTACTTAATTTAGTTCAGTTCAATTTGTCCTTTATTTCAGACACATAGGTCCAAATCAACACAATGATGATAAATACGATGAAAATTAAGCATAAAATAACAATAATGAGGACAATAACAGGGAGGTGTGATAAACCAAGAACCTTAAAATTGTACTCGAGGACCATGTGGGAGGGAGTAAAGTTCCTTCACTGTACTGTAATGCTGTACTGTGATCTGCAAGAATCCAAATGAAAAGTGACTTGAGAAGAGGTTTCTAGTTTTAAAGCTGACTGAACATTTAAAGGTTAAAGCTCAGGTTAAAGCTCCACTGTGATGTAGGTAAGGTAACTGAGCCCCTGAGGTTCTGAAGTATGTTTTAAATCTCGCTTGTGAAGCAACTTCGAACCCACTGTCTTACGCTGTCGTCACCTACATCAGTTAGTCCTGATTGGTCAGAGTTTCAAACAAAGGCGTTATTGGGACGGACGCCATCTCGACGGGAAGATCTCTAAAAGCTGGAATCCCTCACACAAAAAGCCTCTATTCTGATGGTCAAATCAAACTCGTGACCCTGAAGATCGATTTCCATCTCCAGTACGCACAAGGTCGTATGACCCAGTGAGACTTCATGCGTTACGCAGCGCAGATAAACGAGTCTGTGCCTGTTTATGGAAATGCATGCAGTCAAATGGATCTCATTTGTTTTGCTGGGAAAGTTGATAGCGTGGAGAACTCGTAAAAATAATCTGGTCCCAGTGAAGAAGATGTTTGTAACAAGGGGAAGATCTTGCAGATGTTGCTTTTTTGGGGATGCCACAGGGATTCATTGCAGGTCCCACCTTTTTTTTTTGTCACTCCATTTTGTTCCGTTTTGTCTTTCATTCCTCCCCTTGGTGTGATTTAAGTCCTCTTTGTCTCCTCACGGCAGGAGAACGAGCCCGAGTCACGGGTTAGAAGTTGAGGAAGGTGATGCTAGAGAGGAGAAAGTAATGCTGGAACTAATGCGGGGAGCAGGATGGAACTGATGCGTTCAAGTTGCTCGTTAGGCCTATTTCCTTTAGTGCTTTTGATGTTTTTACATCACTCTACAACTGTACAATAATGTTCTTTATCTGTAAGATGGATTGACTGAGTAACTACACAGAAAGAAGCAGAGCGTATTTAAAGCAGCTCCACACTATTGGCAACACTGAAAGCTAGTTTACCAGTTACACTTCATCACTTTCAGTGATTTCATTCTTATTTTGTGCGATGGAAGTATGTAGAAATTACCTTATTTTACCCCAAATCTTCCAGATACTCATTCACATAATATAGCTGACAGGAGAATTCTGGTATTTTTCAACCTATGACATATTTCCTGTGTCTTTGACTCAGCAGATATTGTACAAAATGAATGTACAGACAGTTTTTCCAACCTCTGACTATGAATTTGTGTATATTTATTCTAGGGTATTCATTCTATGCTGTGGTAATCCGCTAAATAATCAGACATTACTTTGGAATAACTCAAATTTGTAACAGTGATACAGCGTCTTTACAGTTATTGGGTGTATTGTTTGGCCTTGTCGAACTAAAAGGTCCTCGCAGCTAAATGCAGCAGTAACTTTCGATAAAAAGAAGCATTACGTGAAAATTTACTTTGAAAAACACCACAGTTCTCCTTTTAATACATGAGAGCAGCTGATAGTGGGTTTAAACACTGCTTTTCACTCTGCGACGGTCAATTTGTGAGTGTAAACAATTTTTAAGGAAAGTTTCATTGAAACAGCAGATCTAATATACGTAAACAAGCCATGCTGCATCGATTGGCTGGCAGGGCCTGCAGCTGCATGCTAGCGTACGCGCAATGTCAGGCTGATGTTTAGCAAGCACAACGTCTTCCATTGCCACCGTCTCATTTGAGCGAGTCACGGAAAGAGAAAGAATCATGGCGCTCTGTATCCGACCTCCCGTCTGCCTCAGGGGCAGTCGGGTGAAGAAAAACAACAATAGTTGCTGAGTCTTGTCCTGTCAGCTGGCTCTTGCCTCACACCTGCCTGTGCTGAACCTGTACAGCTGCATTCACTAATCAACATTTCTCGCCCTTAAAAACGCTCTTTACTCACATGCTTACGTTTGCTCGGTATCGCTAAACACAAAGTACAGATGAGTACAGATTATCCGAAATGTGACTTAATCGCACCACGATGATAATCATAAAAGTGATCATGTTGAGTCACAAATTAGTTTTTATTTATCAGAATAATAAAAAAAAAAATTGGCTGTGTTCACATAGACATTTGGGTGTAATGATAGACTCTCTGTTATCCTGGAGGGACCGCATTAAACTTGTTTGCAAAAAGACACACTGATAGAATGACAAATGGCCTGCTTGACCAAGTGTTCCACAGTGTTGCAGTGTTCAAATGAAAATCTGCTCAACTGGCCAACCAGCAAACGGTGCCGACATTTTGGTGCATCCGTCTCATTTGGAGCTCAACACCAGATCAGATAAAGGGAGAAAGACCTTTTTTTCCAGTGTGTGTGTGTGTGTGTGTGTGTGTGTGTTTTGAGTGTCTATTGTGCTAATGGATGTATTTTTGTTGCTTGTGTGATTTATGTTACAGGTGCTCAGACGTAACAAAAAAAAACCAACCCAAAAAACCCCAATGAAACAAAAATCAGACTTTGTCCTCAGCATCATAATACTCGCCATCATCACAGAAATGCATATGTGCACACTGCGGTGAGGGGCCGCGGGCCCCCAGCCGCACACACTGCAGCACAGCTCTGTTATCGAGTGTTGTGGAAGCTATCTGCTGGCTCCATACGTCCAAGCATACAGCACTCCCAGCCTTCACACAGAGGCTTTGTGCCACTCAGAACTGTTCAATTTTATTTTCAGAAAAGGTGTTTTGTGGGGGGAAAAAAAAAAGCAGACAGTGGCCAACTGAGATACAAAGACATTTTAAAATCACATTAAGCAGTGCACGATTTGAAAAATAACACAACTTATTTTTATGTATTTACTTTTACAACGATTTACAGGAAAAAAAAAAAAAAAAAAACTTATAAAGAAATGAATGAAATACTCATACAAAAGATGTTTGCTATTCTTTAATTGGAAAAACCAAAGCTTCACTGGAGATCATGTGCGTGTGTTTTAAATGGGCGTTGAGCTTGCTGAAGCAGAAATATCTGCATCGAGGGCCCAACTTGGATACTTTCCACTGGCGTTGTGCATTTTCAAGCCTCGACCTGGAGGTTCTGACGAAGGCAGCGCTCTATCAGCATTAGAGCAAGCAGGCTCGGTGCGAGTTATCACTGAGGGCCAGAGCCGGCTGCAAAGACCCACCTAGTCACTGAGTTAACCAGTCAGGCGGGATGCAGCGTTTCTCTAATCGATCCTTCATGATCGCACTTATAATAAATGATCCTCATTGGGATTTCTGCACAACAACGTCAGTGGCTGATTCCAGATGTGTATGTCATGTGGTGCTATGAGTGCCGCACACTTTAGTGAAGGTCAAATCTCGAGGGTCGCTGCAGTTTTTCAGAACACTCCACACTTTTTTTGTGCGTATGACACATTGCGGGGGGGCTGGGCTTGCATGGTTTCCCCTAAATTTGCTGCAGATCTGTGAGTTGATTTAATTCGTCATGTTTAACTATGAAAGAATGAAAGAACCCAGTACAAAAACAACTGTAAAACTAGATCAGGGAGTAATTATGTGCACTTATTACATTTGTTAATGCTTTTTTTTTTTTTTTTTTTTTTAAAAAAAAAATATAAATGCAGGTGATGTTTTGGACATATTGGATTATTGATGAGGATGTGACACCCCGCCCCATGTTTTTAAATGTCGGCCTTATACGACCCGACTGAGGAAGCTCCATGACGCAGGTGACAGTCTTTGTTGAATTTGGCGCCCCTCAGTGGAGACAATGTGCCAGAAAAATGCCAGAATTCTTCATAATCACATCGTCATTTTTCTCTGTTTCAACCACGGCCTGCATGACAAATGTTTGTGAAAACCGTTTTCACAAGCTGCCATTTCTAATGCGGTAAAACTGACTCAGGAATGATAATGTCCGCTTACTTAGTGGTTTTATTCGCGCTATAATGTAGGTGCAGAAAGGAAGTTTAGTCTGTTTACGCTCCTGCTTTACTGATTCAAGTGTTGCCATGTAAGCTGCGACACAACAGACAGAAACCTGTTTTAACTATGCAGTGTAGCTGCTGTACAACGTTGCCAAGAGTCGTCCAGTTATAAAACCAGAGACGCCACCCAGAGCGTCAGCGCGCTCACGGGGATTTTTTCCCCTCGTAAACAAGTGTGTCATTCAACACCTTCACAGATCAGACGTGCGAGCAGTCGTAAGCCTCCAAATAAGACAAAACCACAGTACATAATAACCGTTGTGTTTATTTCAAACTTCAAATGAGCAGATACCTTAAATTGGTTGAGGGCCTTCAGAAGCACTTCTGATGAGCACCTTAATATCATATATAATAATCAGTTAAAATGACAGAAATAATTAAAGAACAAAATAAAAGGAAAAAAAATGACAGATCAGATATTTTGAGATGCTGCACACATCAGCTGCATTAAAACAAACCCTTTTAATGTGTAAATTTTAATTTAATATGTAAATCAAAGCTTTGTTACCAGTGTTAAGAAAAACCACAATGTGTTGCCATTCTAATGTCAGGATATCGATAAAAGCATGAGGTGAATGAAAATGAACAGTGACAACCAAAACAACAAACCAGGAAGTTAGACGATGCCAGGCAGCGAGGCAGCGGGACAACTGAAAGCCGGGCTCCCTCCTCCCTGTCTCAGTCCCCGGCGGCAGACACCTGCAGGAATGGATTCATCCTACCATAACCTTCAGCTTTGGGCTACGGTACTCATTAACAGCCTGCGGGGCAGCGGTGAGGACGCAGAGGGGAGGCAAGACGGCGGCGCATCCGCATCCACGACAGCAGCAAGTGTTCTCGAAGCAAGCGTGGGCTCTGCTGGGCTCATCGGGACTTGGGAGAAGACAGACTGAGAGGTGGACCTGGCGGGATGCGGACGAGCCGGGGGATGGAAGGAGGTTTACATGATGACGCACGGCATGCGGCTTCTGGTGACCTCCTCCACAGGTTTCCCATCTTGGGCGCACTGGATCATGTTCAAGACCTGTGCCAGTGGGGGGAGGCAAGAAAACGGTCACTGTCATTGTTTGCACTCGGTGGACAGCTGGCTGCCAGTGTAAAACCCGCGTATCACTCACGTCTTCTTCATACGGGAAGCCGCTGGTTTTAAGCTTGGAGAAGACCAGCTGCCCGTTGATTACAATCTCGAAGCTGCCTGAAGAGAAACCGTGAAGAGGACACACACATCAGATCACGCGAACAAGTTGTCAGTCAAAGCTGCAGCGCGTACTCGACCAAACAACACGTCTTACCCTTCCTCCCCACGAAGCCGGACACCTCCGCGTCGGGAAACTCGCTCTGGACAACCCGGGCGAGCTCCTCATAGCGGGGACCGTACCCTCATCCGCCGCTAGCCGGGACAAAGAGACACGCGTTAGCGGAACACACACCGTCGAGCCGAGCCAGCCTTTAGCTTAGCCGCGAGCTAGCGGCGCTAACATACGTAACATCCGTGTGTAAGCTACGTGTTACGGGACGAACCCCGACAAAAGAAACAGCCCCGCGCTCGCGTTAAACCTGCGGGAGGAAGGAAATGGGTAGAAATAAGATGTCTGTACCAGTATTCGACTTTAATTATCACCCCCATGGTCAGCGCTGCTCCTCTGGTTCTGTCGGCGGTGTGCGGCTCGGTGCGGTCTGCCGTTACGGAATAGGCCGCCGCCGGAAGGGGCGTGGTTTATAAAGAGTAAGGCCCCGGAAGGGGCGGATCCGGACAGCTGACTGGAACCACGTGCAGCATCAGTCATCAAGGCCTGCCCTCAGCTGTTTATTCCCTGTAAGCAGGCACGAATAAACAGGTAAACAAAAGCGAAAAATCTTTTTTTCAGTCTGCCATGACTGAAAAAAAGGTTGAGAAACACAAATGGATAAATTAATTTGATTATTTTCTCATGAAACTCAAAGCACTTGAGTTGTTTTTCTTTAAAATGGGTTTATAAAATTCAAAAGTAAATAAACTACACTATATACTTACACCATATGTGTGCAAATACGAGGAACGCGACTCCAGTTTGACAGCTCTCAGCGTACTAATGTAGAAAAAGACGAGATAACATAAACGCTTTAGGAATTCTGAATAAAGAAGAAAAACAAAGCAATTTTTTACCTAAAGTAAATGTTGATAATGCTGTATTTATGTTATAACCCTTATTTAAGTATATCACATTTATGCTTTTCCACTTCAACCTCCCACGGAAGCAAATCATTCAGCAAAAACGGCAGTTAAAGTGTATTATTTTGACGACGGCGTATACAAACAACGATACATGAGCCACTCTTTCTCCTGCTTGGACTCTCGACCTGCGCCTCAGAGGTGCGGCTCCCGCTGTGTTTAAACCCGGTTACTCATTTCAGACAACCTTCAGACTCATAAACGCATAAAATACAATCGTCTGCTGGCACTCGGTGCACATTATGCACGAAGGACACGGAAAACGCGGACGTGATCGATTGGTAAGGGATGTTTGTGGAAAATCTTCCCATTTGTAGATGAATCAGATGGCGACCGGCGAGCTGCCAACATGTAAGTTTGGATCTTCGATGTCTGCTAGCGCCTAAAATCATCTCAATCAATCATGGAGATATTTGGATGGAAAACAATCCATTCTCTATGTTGTAATTGCCATGTAGTTATCACTGTCATACGTCTTCTTAAAACTTTATTCCTAATGTTTTGAAAAATAGGAAATATCCACTAGCGGACATCTGAGATAAAAAATATTTATATATATATATATATAAAATGATATAAAAAAATAGCATAAATATACTCAAAAAGAAGTCTCAAATTTAAAGGAAAAAGTCAGAATTTTATGAGATATAAGTCGTAAGGGTGCGACAGCCTCAAAACAGGCGATTTCCTCCACAGTTTCGTGCAAATTCTTTCCTGACACTGATGATCATGTAGTGATTTTGTACATTTGATCATAAAACTAAGACTTTATCTCATAAACTATGACCATGACTATATTCTCATATGACTTTTACCACTTTATTCTCATAGTATTTCGAGTTTATCCTCCTAAATGTCTGGACTTCTGTTT
>KV751363.1:438709-460059 GCA_001698575.1 Mola mola
CGTCTGGGCTCGGGTCATCCTGCTCCTCAGTTTCGGGGACTGGCTGGGGGGCACGACCGCAGAGCGGTGGATGGAGAGCGAGGGGGGGCCTCTCAGCTGGCTGGTGGAAAGGTGCGGCAACAGGTACCACGTTCTGAACAACAAAACCAGAGAGGACAGCTTTCAGGTGAGGGAGCTGATTAGGAAGGTCGAGGAGATGCTGGCCGGCTGCAGCCGACATTTTGAGGTCGACGGGGACGTGATGGAGCGGATGGAGGACACGATGAGAAGAGAGGAGGAGAGAGCCAAGGAGAGACTGATGAAGAAGGAGGAACAGAGGCAGATGGCCAAGACTCAGCTGGGTGCTGGTTTAATTTAGCTTTTGTTTTTCCCAACATAACTGAGCCAGAAGGAGTCTCTTTGCCCTGTTTCTAACACAAACGTTCTCCCGACAGAGAAGCTCCGCCCTCTTCCAGAGCTGAGAATCGTCCTCGTCGGCGGCAGGAAAACAGGCAAGAGCTCCTGTGGGAACACCATCCTGGGCAGAGAGCTCTTCAACACGGACACGCAGACCGCCTGCTGCGCCGAGAACCGAGCCCAAATCGGCGGCAAGACGGTGGCGGTGCTGGACACGCCGGGTTGCTTCTCGGTGACCTCTGACCTCCTGGCGCCGGCCTGCGCCCTCCTCCTGGTTGTCAACGTGAGCTCCTCTTTCAGAGAAAGCCACGAGGAGGCCCTGGAGAAGCAGCTGGAGGCGGTGGCGGGAGCAGGAGGAGGAACCCGGCCGTGGAGCAGAGCCGTGGTCCTGTTCAGCCACGGCGACTGGCTGGGCGACACGAGCATCGAGCGGCGCATTGAGAGCGAAGGCGGGCCGCTGCGCAGGCTGGTTGATAGGTGCGAGAACAGGTATCACGTCTTGGATAACCGGCGGCGGGGGTGCCGGGCGCAGGTCGAAGAGCTCATGGAGCTGATAGAGGAGGCGCTGGTAAAGGAGAGGCTTGATGCTCTCCGCAGAGGCGATCGGGTTTGGAAAAGCGTTTCCTCGGGAGCAGAGCAGCGGCCGGACGCAGTGACCCTGCGCCAGAGGAACCGCAGACATCAGCTGTCCCAATTCTGTAAGTAAACCTCATGTTTTGGTCCAGATATTTGAGATATTTTATACGTTTCACGCGGACTCCGACAAGCAGTGGTACCCTCATCAGACCACCAGGGGGCGACTCAGTGTCTGCCTGCGTCAAACTGAAGGTGTAAATAAGGAACCTGAGGGAAGGGATCCATTTAAAGGACGGTTCCGGTATTTCTCTAACTTTGTTTGTCTTTCGTAAACCTCGGAAGGCGGCACAACACGAGTCACATGTTTTTAGGGCCAAGAAAGATAAGAAGAAAGATCCACTGAGAATAAAGTGGTACATTTACAAGACTAAACTCAAAATATGAGAACAGAGTTGTAAATTTATTAGAAAAACGTCATGATGTGAGGAAATAAAAGAATACATTTTGTGAGTTACTTTAGTGGACAGATATCAGAAGATCAATCCGCTGCACCATAATGAGGCTGCTGGGGAACTTTGTGAAGTTGTACTTCAGTGCAGGTTTCACAAACAGGGATATTCTTCATCTTTGGGCCCATCAGCACAACGTTATCATCGGTATCAGGATTCTGAAAAGGATTTGCGAGAAACTGTGTTTATTCTGAAGAAAGAACCACGTGCTCTTGGAGAAAAGTCCAAGTCCAAGAAGCTGTTTTATTTCTGCATACAATTTTGTGAAGTTGTTCTTTATGCTTGTAAAATAGGACTTTTTTTCTCTCCAATTTATGACTTAATTCTAAAAAAAAAACCAAAAAACACTTCACTGTGGCTTCGACCTGCCCAACGCTTTTGCACTGTACAACCCTGTCGAGCTAAACGATCCCACCATTCTGGAGTCATTAACAACAACAACAACAAACAAAAAGATTTGTTTTGTCAAATTTTAGACCTTCAGTGTTCATGAAGTAAGGCAACACTTAAAGGAAACAATAGCTGAATTCTCCTTTATTTGAGGAGCCATGAGACATGAAATTATGTTTATGTTGTCAGATATTGTTACTTGCTTGCTCTAATTGTGTAAAATATTACATTACAATCAGCTCCAGTAGTTGATAAAGTTTGTGTTCTTTGTAGGATCTTTCAGCGAGGCAGATTTGACTATTAGACACTTTATTTACTGCATTTCTTGTATGTAAATAACCATATAAACGTGGTTGAAAGCGAACTAAGTTAGAGTTTCACCAAGCGAACACCAAATTGAGACACCAAGCAAGGAAGCTATTTATTTATGTTTGATAAGACCTGACTTCATTCATTCACACTAAAAACAGGATGTCGCAACTCGTTTGCAGTCAAGTTTTATTTTTTTTTGATTACACCAAACAATCAAAGACAAATTTCTTGTTTCTCTTTTGCACACAAACGTAACATCTATTAGAAATATGCTGGATCAAGTTCAGTTTTCAACATTTTTGGAAAAAAGAAAAAGATGGGGGCATTTAATGGTACACCAATAATTACATTAGGGTAATAAAAAAAAAAAGAAAAGAAAAGTGTGCCAGTGAATAAATGAGAATGTGTCATACTACAAGTAAAAATTAAATGCAACAAAACTTATTCAAAGTTAAAAACTGTGAGGGTGAATAAGTTAAATAATACTTAGAAATCAAACATTGACTAACGTGAGCCGGTTTGTGTTTGCTCAGCAGACATGTGAGCCGATGTAACACAATATTACACCAATTGCTTATATCATCTAAGAGAAGATATGCAAATACAAAATATGTAGTGTTCCGCACAGCTTGATTATCTATTTTATCAGGTCCTGAGTCAAACATGTAACAGAGAAGCTTCATGACAGAAAATCTGATAGAGAGAATCCGGATTTGGTCTCTGAAGTCCAGGGAAAAGCAGTGAGTTAGTGTTTGAGAAATAAGCAGGTTTGATATCTTTGGATGGTGGGATGGTTGGAATTTTTATGGCTCACATGAAGTCATATTTTATTTCCTTCACAGCGACGTGCGGTTGGGCTGCTCTGGCGCCACTACACCGCTCAGCTGAGGGCTATCAGATAGTGGCGCTGCCAGCGGGAAGAGCCAGGCCGACCACCTTCACCATCCTGGACGGAGGCAGCGTCATGTCCTGTCTGGCCTCCATGCTGTCTGGTAAACACGGACCGAGGTGGACGCTGCCCGCCTGGTTTCCCGCTGATGATCTGCACCTGATACTCGGCGGTGAACGCCAGCTGCCTCGTCCAAAAGCGCTGCTGGCTGCGCCTCAAACGGCGCCTGCAGAGGGACACATCGTGAGTGTGACCTCCCTCTGTCATCCTGCGCTGAGGGAGCGGACTCTTTGGAGGCTCGGTGAGGCCGGAGGCCTGCAGGCCCTGATCGACCGCTGGGACCCTAGCAGCCTGGAGGAGCTCGAAGCCTTCATCGACTCCTACTTTGAGATGGTTTGGGAACAAACCATGGGGTCTGACGCCCCCACCGCAGAGCAGCACGTCGCCGTCGAGGAGGCTGGAGAGGAGGACGTGCTCTCGTCCATCGACAGAAAACTGTCGAAGCTGGAGCTGCTCGACGAGATCAGGAAGGATCTGGGCGAGCTGAGGACAAATCTGGAGAGCAACTGGCGGGCCATAGAGGAGCTCAGAGAAAAGATCAGTCGAGATAACAACAACACGTGATGATATTGATTTAGTTTATCTGCTCGTACAGGGAACAACATCATATACTGTATATTTTTTGGATCTGTTAATTTCTTTGAGTATTGTACTTCTTTCGCCACAAGGGGGCGCGCTTGTATAACACCAGGATATGGCCACTGAAGAGTCACACTTCTGCTCAGCTGTTCATACTCAGATCTGTAAGCAAAAGTTAGAATATCACAGTGTAAAAACTCAATGTTACAGGTTCAAATCATGCATTCAGAAAGAAAAAAGTACAGTAACAGCGTCAAAAGTAGACTTAACGTGATGTTATGATGACGATTTCACAATAATTTATGTTACAAAATTGTATTTATAGATGCAACAGTGTGTTCTTCTTTCTAGATTGAATGACTTTTTTATACTTTTTGGAAGATTTTTGTGCCAAAACAGGTTTGCAGCTGCTTGTATTTGGGGGGCAATTATCAGTTGTGTTTAAGTTATCATGCAAATGCCAAGTTAAGAGCACAACATGTTCCTATATGAATACATCAGCAAAAGCACCATAAAATAGTAGTTAAGGACATGTGCTTTCCTACCCACCGCTGCACTTGTTTTAATGACAGACATGGTGAAACGGGTGAAATAAATTGGATTTTATGGCTAAAAGGTGGAACAACTGAAAATAGTTCATGTAGCCAAAAGGTTGCAGACACTTGGAGATGACATCTGTGATCTTTGTTGAGATTTGAGAAGCTTTGATTCTGCCCTCGGCGATGCTCTCTATCATATGAAAAGATGTTCCTAATATATTGGCTGTTCTTTTTTTTCCCGTATGTCGAGAAGCATAAATCCGAGAAAAATCAAAAAAAGTGGAACTAGAGCAGCATCGCCAGTGATAACGATTCAGATGCTGAACTGTGGTGACGCTGTATTTTGGCCAAAAGTATGTTGGCTAAAAGTGCTCGTGTGCAAGTGAGTTTTGTCCGTGTCAGAAATCAGAAATTTGTCTGAAATTTGTCCAAATCAGAAATTAAGCTCAAAGCGATTTAAAATCTTTGCAGCATATGTGACCCCTAACTCTTTTGTCCTCAGCTTCCTATTAAAAAAAAAAAAAAAAAAGAATGCTTATAAGAGGGAGACGATTAAAGAAAGAGTCTTGGAGTGTTTAGTAGGAAGCAACTGGACTTCTTCAAACAAGATAAGAAGTCCAGTTGCTTCCTACTAAACTCTCCAAGACTAAGATGACCTGGATGACTGAGAACCTTCACGGACATTAAAGAAAGAGCACCAGAGGGGAGAGAAATCCCTCTCAGGACCCAACGGACAGGCAACAGTAAACTCACATGTGAAGACTCCAAGGTGACATTGAGCAACATCCATGCGGTGCCGCAGGAGGAGGAAAGGCGGCACATTTGGAATTGTTTTTATTTGGCAAAGAAGAAGGGAATGAATGTGAAGAACTTTCAAAACAAGGTACGTCCTCACACTTTATATTGCCAAATAGTGCAAAACTTAAAATGTGGTTTAAGGGGAAACCTCTGTATTGTGGTGGGACAGATCTAGATCAAAAAATAACAAAACTTTAAATTATTCCAGATTTTTAGGGGCAACGGGGAGAGAAACAACAGATGGAAGAAGATATCAAAGTGTCAAACAGAGTTACTCATCCTCCAAAACGCTTTCAAATGTTCCTGGAAAATACACACACATTGTTTACGGCCAGCTGTTTTGACTGCAGGACTCGAGTGACATCGTACATTCTACAAATATTGCAAATTGATAGTGCTGATTATTACAAAAGTCAAGCACTTTTAGAAAAAGCACATCTCAAGGAGCACAGTATTTACAAAAACTATGCAAATCACATGTCAGTCAGTCAATCGTTGACGTTTGTTTCAGCTGCCTTTCTTTAAGTAAACTGCTCCATTTAGCTGGTCCAGATGGTGTGTTGTCACCGTAAACCACCATTCCCACACTTATCCAAATGTGATTTAAAAACAAAAGCAAGTCGATCCATGATACCATATTCGTTGTTTAGAAATCCTGTCAGGCTTCATTCAGAGCCTTTTTCTTTTTGTCAAATTATTTCCAGGTGAAACATACCACCGCAGGGGCCAACACACACGTTTATTATGAGGTTTAGTAAGTCTCCTCCGCCATATTTGTCTTTATATAAATCAGTGAAATATCTGAGATCTATTTTCACCAAGGTGAAACAACGTCATTGTGTTCGTGTCTGTTCGGGGCAGCGTTGCACGTCTGTGGCTCCACAAAGGCAGCAGGAGATCACTGCTGGGGAGGTTTCGACCTCGTGATATCATCAAAGATGATGTTACACAGGAACCGGCTGCAGTACGATGCTTTTTATGACCCGTATAGAGGTTTGGATTGTCCAAAAAATGATTTTGGTTAAAACTTAAAGGTACAATTGAGTACAATTGAGCCACAGGGAGACAAACTTTATTATGGAAATACAGTCCTATATATATTATGCCTGATAATGCTTGTTGTTTGATTTAATTGTGTGATTTATTAAAAATACGACGGCGTATTAGGGCCACAGTGAGAAAAAAAAGAGCCCACTGAGAGCAGTCACAAAATTACAAAAATAAACTCAAAATATGAGAAAAAAGTCATTATACTGTGAAGAATAAAAGCCGAAATATTATGAGATAAAAAAGTTATAATTTTGGTGGGTTCCTTTAGAGGACAGATGTCAGAGGAACGATCCATAAAGAGGCTGGTGGACAACCGAAGACAGACTTGTAGGAAATCGCCTCTTCGTGGAGGCTGTCCAAGGACCTGCCTGTTCAGTGTATTTTCACATAAAATGAGCAGGGGGCCAATGAGGAGAGGCCAGCGCCGGACTAATATCCTCAGATTTAGATGATCCGGTCAGAATACGAGCTGCTGCGTTCGTATATAGGCAACCCTGATCGAAGAACATTACGCTAATCCGGCCTAGATGTCACGAAGGAATGGACCTGACAGGACCGATCTAATGGAAGGTGTCCTTGCAATGGATAACCGAGTCACGGAGGGACAGAACACACTGATTGTACTGGTCTCTGCTGAGCTGAGTAGCCGGAGGTTTGATGACAGCCAGCGGCTCACGGCAGCGAGACAGGCCTCGAGCTTAACTGCGTCCAATCTGCTGCTCGAGACGATTGGCAGAAAGTTGTCAGCATAACAACGAAAAACAATCCCACTTTGGAGTTATGTTTTTCGCATGTTTGTATTTTCTGGGTGCTGGTTTGGAGCTTGAAAGTAACTTTCGCCTGAATCCAGAGTCAAACCTTCTGCAACTGAATGCTCATCCTCACCGAAAAGCTGTGTTTGAGATAAAAACCTTGACGTCTGGCTCTCAGTGCTCCTCTCCTCCTGAGAGGTCTTCTTTTTCCGCCTCTTATCATGCGCAGCTTTGCTGACAGCTAACCCCTCAGCCCGAAAACACGTCCTAAAGGCAAGAGAAGTCTCGGCTGTGGGGACGGGGACATTTCCAGGATGGATTTACAGCAAAGGAGTGATTTGTAGGCAATCATGGTTTATGTATCTCTGTCAGTCTTTCCCTCTTTGCATTACACCTCTTTGAATGCCATTTCTCCTTCGGCTCCCTCTCGCCGCCGTCTTATCATCTATCTGCCTCTGTTGTCAACATGTCATTCCTCCTCTCTGTCCTCCTCCTCCGGCTCCTTTTCTCTCGTCTCCGTCTCCCCCGTTTTCCTTTCTCTCTGCAGCTCCCTCCTCTCAAATCAAGTCTCCCCTCATTACAGGAGTTTTGCAGCCCAGCCAGGAGAAATGGAGCCCTGTTTCCTTCGGGAGACAGTTTTGAGCCTGCATCCATCTCCATTAGCGGGACAGCGCAGCGACCGACGTGACCCCCCCACCACACACACACACACACACACACACACACACACACACACACCAGCCTGTATCACGTTTCACTGCCTGCCATTTTCCAGCTGGAGACGGGCAGAGGCTGGGAACGACATCCATCTCTGATACTGATTCCAGTACAGCGTCAGGTGATGGCTGTCGCTGTCTCTGTTAGAGCAACAGCAAAAAGGCTGTTTTTTGATGCTACTCAAAGAAATTTATCTTCCAAAGTTGAAATTATTCTCTTTTTAGATGTTGCTGTGTCACATAACGAAAACGAAAACGGAGGAGTAGGACAAGTCAATTCCTACTCCCTGTAGAGTGCGCTCCATAGGAACGTTCACTCAAAGTATCTTGTAAATTGTACATGTGTATATTTATATTCATTACAGCACAAATTACAGCGAACAATGTTGATCTGGGACATTTTGGAGCCCACCTCCTCAGACAATCAAATTCGTCGTGACAAAACTTCCCCTTCTGAGGCGTCAACTTGTAGGCGACCTTGTTCAAGTGGCTCCTCCTCTTCTTCCCGGTTCAAACAGGTATGGCTGAACAAAAGTCAGAACTTGCCACTGTGCGCCGCATAGTAGACTAGTTTAAAGGACAGGAGATGACAGAGGAGGTGAGCTGCGACTCCCTCTGGGGTAAAGAGGTGAGCGGCGATGGGACGGGGCTCAAAGTGGCACATTTATTGATCATCACAGCCCAGATGAGGCAACCGTGTAGAAATCCAAGAGATTTTATGGCCGCAAAGTAAAAAAAAAAAAAAAAAGAAATATGGAACTTTATCAAACAGAAATGACTTTTTAAAGAATTAAGCAATGGCTTGAGCAAGTTTTTAATGGTGCAACAGTGATGAAGTCATTAACGGCAATAGAGCACTGCTAGCATGCTAGCAGCGCTCTCCATTGGGAAACCCTATATAGGGACTAGAAGGTGATTTTGAACCCCGTCGTTCAATTTTTTCTGATCGCTTCAAACTCAAGGTCCCTGTGAAACAATCGATAAGACATCTGATTTCAGATTTGTCATGTTCAAAAGTTTATTAGACCTTGCAAAATAAGCAACGTCCATTCCATAGGCAGGTTGCAGGTTGAGCATCTCTCTCTCTCTCAAGCATGCAGTAGCATCTACATCCGGGGAGCCAAATATACAGTCTGCGGGCCAGAAAAGGCCGGAAAGGAAAGGAAAAAAACACCCTATTTCATAATTAATTGCACTTCCCTGCCCATCCACTTTGTAAAAAGCGTGACGGAAAGTTTTTTTCCTTAAAGCAGGCGGCTCAACTCTTTTGTAGATGGGGGGGGCGCTGTTGTAAAAAGCGTGACGGAAAGTTTTTTTTCCTTAAAGCAGGCGGCTCAACTCTTTTGTAGATGGATTATTCATTAATTGTGATCATTTTCAGGACGTATTTTCACTAAAATACACAAACAAAATGGAATGATTTGTGGAAGTTTTTTTTTTAATAATCAATTATTATGGCTTTTTTTTGGGTCTGTATGGCCCCTGAATAAAAATGAGTTTGATACCCCTGATCTTTATGGTTTGGAACTACCCTGTATGTAAAAAAATTCCGCGCCTTGAAAATTTTTGCTTTCAAGTCGTGAGTCTCGTGGGAACCGACAAACTCTTTGGATCCCCCAGGATGTTTTGGACGGGCTCTCGATGGAGAAGAATTCATGTCTTTTCATGTTCTCATGAGTCAGTCCCACTGCAGCCAGCGCCACGTCAACTCCTTCGACTGAAGCTCATTTAGCATCCATTACAGCGTCGCATTCGGCCTGTTGGGAAAGATCTCACCGACTGGATCCCGAATGGTCTGAATGATTCCAGGCTTCGAGCGTGGAGGCGACGGAGGACGACGTGTCAGAACTAAATGAGCTACGTTTGGCTCTGCTGCCACCTGGACCGGACCAGAACAACTGCACACGCAAATGCTCCTCCATCTTCCGAATTCCACGTCTGTCTCTGACAAACGTCAAGGGCCAAAGTTCAGGAAGCAATTAAAGGAAATAACTGCACGCCACCGCGCCGAATTCCAGCAGCATTTTCAACGTGTGCCCGCTTCTCACTCGTTCAATCATTATCCCCGCGCCTGCAGACCCCAGAAGAGGGAGAGCAACACGGTTGGATGTTGAGCATTTAAATGCCACAGCTCGCTGTAAATCAGTGGAGGCCTAACGGGTTTGTGGCCTGACCCTGAAGTCGATCGCACCTTCAAGACATTAGGTTTCCAGCCACGGCAGAATGTATTCACAGCGTTTTATCTTAAGGAAATTGTACATCATGGAGGGTCTAAACATCTCGGTGTGTCACTGCAAAGTCACTTTCAAACTGTGATATATACAGTTTGAAAGTGACTGTATATACTGACTGGTCAGCGCTGACTTTTTTTACTATATTACTGTCTGTACAGAGTAACACGTGAGATTTTTCTCAACACAGTGTATTATTTATTTCATGATTTTATTCAAAAGGTTTTATATCTTCCAAAGTCATTACATTTAAAGTGCCGCATTTCCGGCCTTTTTTGTGTTTATTTTGTTGATCATTGCTTATCGAATTTCATTTTTTTTAGCTGTGGGACGCAATCATTAAAATTGAAATAATAAAATGCTATAAACTGTGATGAGTCTAGAATATATTAAACGTTGCCCTTCAGTTTTTTTTTTTTTTAAATAAGATGAACAATTGTGATATTCTAATTTTTAAATAAGATGAAGCAATGAGTCACACCGCCTTTGTGTTACTTTCACATAAATACCTGCTGAAACATTGGCATCAAATGAAAGGCTGTAATGTTTAATGGCAGTTAACCAAAGCAGAGAAGCTCATTACAAATCCGGCAGTGGTCAGTCATTTTTATCCTCATGAAGGAAGGTTCAGTCACGGAACATGCAGTTGTCAATTTAAAAACCATTAGAATCAGCCCCCACTTATCCTGTCAGGGGTCGCGTCTTCGGAAATACACCTAGAATTTGTTGGATGGAGTCAAGGCTACGTCCCGCAGGAGGAGGTACAAAACGCTGAGGTGGCACGTCAGGGAAAACCGACCCCATCCCGGATGAGCGGACGATGACGGATGATGGGTTAATGGATGGAGAGTCCCACTCACGTGTAGATGTGATGCAGTATGGATGAATTATTGAAAAAAATAAAAATAAAAATCAAGCAAATCAGATATCAGTTCAATCCTCTGCACCATAATGAGGCTGGTGGAGAACTTTGTGAAGTTGTACCTCAGTAAATACGGAAATTCTTAATCTTTTGGCGCCACATTCTTGTCACTATCAGAACTTTGCAAGAAACTGTGTTTATTCCAGAGAGAACTACCTGCACATGCAGGAAATCACCTCTTTCTGGAGGCTGTCCAAGGACCTGCCTGTTTTGCCTACTTTCTCATAAGGTCTCATAAAGCTACAGCTTTGTTCTTGTAAGATTATGACTTTTTGCACCTAATTTTTTTAAACTTTTTTTTCGTACATTCATGAATTTCTTTCCCATAAATTAATGACGCTTTAGAAAATAAAACAAATCCTCAACGTAGCCCTAAATCTCTGCACACAAGATACTGTGGCAGGTGGCAAAAAAGTGCAAATTGAAACTGTGATTTATAGGGAACTGATGTAAAAGCAGACGGTGTCATTATTCTGTAGCTTTCAAATCAGAAGGAACCTGCAGTTTAACAACTCAGCTGACATTCCTTCACCTGAGCGCTCCCAAAATGAATCAAAGTCAGAGAACTTTGCTGTCATTCAGACCATCAAAAAGGGTGAAACTGCAGAACTAAATTGTTTTTCTTCGGTGTGCCGGAATATAAAGGTGTATTCTTGTAAAAATAGAAACGTGAGACGGGTTAACAGCAGGAAGACGTTCACGTGGTGTAAACACTGAATTTGAATTAAATGGCAGAGTTTTCAGTCTGAGAGCCATTGTGTTGACGAGCTAGAATGTGTCTGTGTTTATTCGCCGTGCCACATCAACATGCTAATAGAAGCTATCTGGACTCTAGCCAGCCATTGGTGACAATCTTTAACACTATATTTAGATGACTTCAGGCGTCTGCGGCTGTAAGGTGGACGAGAACACGTGGTCGGAGCGGAGAAGCCTGAGCTCCGTGGCCTGGATGGGCTCTAAACAGGTTATTGGGATGCACGTCGGGTAAAGACAGATATGCCACAGCGCCTAATGTAAAAACAGATGAGGTCAGAGAAGCAGATATGAATACAGATTTGTATTTAGCGTGAATAGACACATGTAAGACGCGGATTCAGGAGACACACAAATGTTGGTTTTGTGTCCGTGCGGAGGATTTCCGTAAAAATAAGCGACAGCGGCTTCACACGCTCGAGACGGGGAAACACAAATGGAAAAAAGGCAGGAATCAAAGTCACCCAGGATCATTTAACATTATTGAGCTGTTGGTGGAAGTCCAGATCTCAGGATGATCCCTCGCTGGAAGTGAGGGACGTTTGGAGGAAGGTAGAGGAAGAGGATCAGGTTTTCTATGATTGCTATTTGATAGCATCCAACGAGCTAATCGCATTACTCCGCTCTCTGTACCCTGCCGTCGATACCCTCAGTCAGCCGCTCACTTTATACCTTTCTGCCCTTTCTCCCCCTCTTTGCTCTTAACGCCACTTTTCATTTGTTTCGATTTTTCTCGTCAGGCCTCTCTCGTCTCCTTCCGCGCCACGTTTCCCTCCAAAAGAGCGATCGCAGGGCGAGGCCCGAGACAGAGCCCGCTTAAACTCCTCAGACGTTCTGCTCGGGCCCGAAGCGAGACGGGAATGTCTCTTCCTGCTGGGGTATTACGCAGATGTTTCACCCCCTTCTATTTTGAAGATGCAGCACGAATGTAATTGCATTTGTAGAGTCTGAATTGATTTCAAGCTCAGTTTCAAACAGGAGACACTGAACACCACATATCTCCACTGAGGTGCCCGTTAGCAGCGGGGTAATGCCTCTCTGGACGTCAAAGATTTCAAAATCACACGCCCGCCATCAATATTCCATCACCTTGAGTGGAGCAGTTCATCCATTTAGGTAATTATGGTGGTTAGGTGAAGCGTCACCGTGAAGAGGCTGGAGAAAGGCCCGTAAGAGCTACTTACGGATCATAAATGGTCTTATCTGAGGCTGCTGCACTTCACTCCGGGGGGAGAGGAGGAGGTGACGGAGGGAGAAGCCGCTTTTATGGCTTACCGGTAAAGGGAGTTTCTCAAAACCACTTTGCGAAAGGCGTCGTTATTGTCACTTCCAAGAGGAAAACAAATGCGTAAGTCGGACAGGTAGACGTCGAAATAGGAACGATTAAATTTAAGGTAACCCCCAAGGGCTGATTAGAATGAAAAGAAAACGACCGGAGAGTTAATGCAGCAGCGGCAGGAGGTGCATAAAATCTGGTTCCCTGAGCAGTAATTCATTTAGCGTTACGGTTTCCAGAAACCTGTAAACAAACTCAGCTTGTTATCCAGTCTGACGCCTCTTTCGCCACTGCAAAACTCATCGCCTTTATAACGATGTCTACATTCAGTTAAATTACGGGTCCTCATGCTCACAGTAAATATTCATACTGCAGTGCAGGACAATCTAACTTGCTGCCGGTTAACTGCTGAGCTCCCAGTTTTTCATCTTTTATGTCTGAAACAGAATGTCCAGCTCCAGTGTGACACGGTGGCGGCTTAACTTTTGGTGATCATCTGCATCCGGATGCTCAATCAACGTTCACAAACTCGGCCTCAGAAATAAATGCTGCAGTTTTTATAGACATCTGGAGCTGATGTGGATCCTTTTCCTGGATCTGGGTAAATAATAAACATATATACGTAATTCACGAACTACAGGATGGATTTATAGGATTTTATTTACATTTTTTTTGTTAGTATGTTTCATTTAACAAATGTTACGGTGGTGTTTGATTATTTTTTTTTCTAGGTGGGCGAAGGAGGTGTGTGCTTATACTTTACAGCATGTTCTCAACACAGAGCACAATATCAGCGTGAAACACACAGACCGCATTACAAAAATACACCTTTTCTTTTCCACACCTTTGCTCCTGATCATTTCGGCTGCTCTCAAACAAAAAAAAGTAAGAAAAAAACCTGTAACCGCATCATTCAAACATTCTGCTGGACTTATGGTGAGAATAAATTGTCCCCCCCTTTTGCTGTGGAGGTCCTGTACGCCTCTTATGAGTAATGTTACGACAGACACGATTATCTAAAGACTTTGTCATACAGATAGATCCTGTTTTGTCTTCCCAGGTTGTGGGAGATCTCTATCTTTCTGCAGCTGATCCGACAGTGGACTTTTTGATATGAAACCTGGAAAACTCAATAGAAGCCTGTCTTTCCAGAACAAATACCTGGGGCCGAATTGCGCGCAGCTCATTGTCAAACGTTTTTGTGTTGCTTCATGGGAAAGTATCTCCAAACTCTGAGGGCCGCGATGGTTCCGAGAAACCACTTTATTGTTTCTGGACACATATTTGTCTCGGTTACTCGGGACAACGACACAAAGGCATTAATAATCCACATTTTCTGTGTGAAGAAAGTGCATTTGCCAATTGTTGCAATTATCTAATTTTCGCTATTAAATGTAATTGCTTGTTGCATTTTTGTCAAAACAAGCGTTGCAGAGTAACTTGACAAACGTGACACGAGCTGTTCCGATGAACATTTGTGCCACTAAAGTGATCTGTGCACGTGCGTTCGTAAGCACAGCCTCCCCTCCTTCCAGCTGCTGCTTCAGGTGAATGAGGATGTCTGGTCACGTGTTCAACAACCTGCCTCCCCACAACTCGACCAAAAACTGTGACCGCACACCTGCTGGAAGATACGTGTGTCAGTTATGAGCGGACTGATGATGCTCTGTGCCGACTCCACTGCACCTCTGTTCCGGGACGCGGAGGGAGAACAGAACCTGACCCCCCTGGGGTCCACAGAGAATACCCTGTCAGGAAATATCAACGTTCTGGTCCCGCACACGCAGCACCGGTACTTTAAATACAAAATTTTACAATATTTAGAATATTTATTTACTTAGAGTAGGTCCTTTTTTTAAACTGGTGTTTAGAAAAGTGCAAAAGTTGCACTTGATAATCTTGTGGGGAATCTTGCACTTGTTTTAAGTTCAACCTGCACAATCTTCACCAGGAGAAACCCCCACCTAGGAAGCCTGGTCTCTAAAGTACATTCAATCATGGAAAAAATAAACGTGTCATACAGGAAATGAAGCATGAAAAGCAAATGGGTGGACGATCGGTGACAGCCGATCACACTCACATCGGGGGGTTTTGTCAGCGAGCACCAATATTTGGCAGCAAGTGGAAGATTGGGCTGAAGGTCGCATAGTGTGAACTAGCATAAAAGGCACTTTTTTTCCCCCCCAAAGTCACTGTCTCTGTTTTAGGCATTTACGTCACGTGTAATTCAACATTTTCTTTGCATAGGATGACACAATCGAGTTTAATTTATTATCAATTCAGTCATTCCTTCATTCAGGTTACCGACCCGGTGCAGGACTCGTTGCTATACACCGAAAACTGCCATGGGCGCTGCACTTTTTGCGCTATCTCAGGCTCTCCTGCTTTGAAGGGAGTCTTGAAAAATTCATTTCGCAATTTGTACTCGACGGTCACGATATAGTCATTTAATTTATCTCGTGAATATCGAGTACATTTGAGATATCGCCCACCACCACGAGGAGCTTTTTTGCTCGATTTACAGGAGACGAATGACGGGAAAACGTGAAGACGAGGCGCTGATAACACGCTGCTCGCCATCTTAGCAGCACATCAGCATGCCGATGTGCTAATCAGCAAAGCTAAAGACAAAGAACAGCTGAGGTTGACGGCGACGATTCACGTGACGCATTTGGAGGACCCAGTTAGCTTCAGGCTAATTGTTGCCGTTGTTGTTCTTGCAACGCAAGCGAGCATTAAAAACACTGGACAGACTAAACTTCTGGTGATAATCATAGCGCCAGATGAAGGATTCACCAAACAAAGTCCAAATTTCATGGCAATTCATTCAATATTTTACTCAGAAACCACACATTTCACATGAAGAGGATTATCAGTAGTTAGTAGCATTAACATACACTTTTAGCCTGTTCATGGAGCCATGTGCTGCTCTTTGTGCTGTAGGTTTAATGCCTGCTTCATACTGTTTGTTTCCTAACATCTATTGTCCGTTTGCGTGATTTAAGGTAGCTCTCTGACGTCTGCCGTCCCATGAGAGCCGTTGGCCGCAGCTCGGTGCTCCTGCTCCCTCGCGATGGAATGAGGCCTAAAAGTAAATGTCTGAAGACGATTTGGACGTCCGAGGTCAGCAGATACGAGAGAGTCTGTATGACGAATAGTCTCGAATTCTGACTCCCAGCCTCGATTTCCTGCAGCGCGGTGTTTCCAATAACTCGCTCCTGACGTCTGGCTTTGTACAAAAAGAGGTAATTGAAGCGCATTACAACGCGCCCTGTGTAAGGAAACATAATGGGTGCTAAATTATGTTTCAGCGTGTTCAGTGGATCCAAAGGTGTTAAAAGTCCTGCTTGTAATAAAAGGGGAGCTCATTTCTATCAGAAACGGTGACGGGAGAAAGAAGTTTGGGCCCAAGATACAGTTCAACAGTATTTATTATTAAAAAGGTCAACTCACAGGTGGCGTTCAAACCAGGTTTTCAGTCCAAACAAGCTCACATATTCCATGAAAAAAGGTAATCTAAGGCAAAGTCAAAACCCTCAGTGAAGCACACTGAGGGCCAGTGCACATGTAGGAGGGTACTTCTGAAAATATTTTAGGTCTGAAATATGAAAACGCACATTTTGGAAAACTCGTTACGAGCCGGTTTCTCTGTTTGACGTCGGTGTGCTACTGGTGCTTGTGTTTACGCTGCTGACTGGACTTCTTGTATGCCTGCACGTTGTCATTAACGTAGTACGACATGATATTCTGCCTATATCGGTTACATCGCCACCTGCTGACCTGGCAAATGTTTGACAGCAGTTAGAGGTGTGTTTTTGCAATTTCATGCAAATAAAAATGTTGCCGTGAAAACCTTCATTTCCAAAAATACCTGCCTACGTGTGAGCTAGGCCCGGAACGTAAGGAAGGAAACGCTGGACTGAATGCACGTGACAAATAACATGGTCTGACAAGGACAAAAGGGAAGCGCAAGAACTTGGAAGGAAGGGGTGGATAAGTGGAAAAACAGGTACAGCGAAGTAATTATATATCCCAATAATGTGAAATCAAAGAAGAAAAACCCTTTGGAAAGAAAAAAGGGAATAAACAGGAGATAAAAGCACAAACAGGGAAAAATGACTCAAAACCATGAACGCAATGTCATGCAGAAAACATCACGGATCTAAAGCTACTTCGCTTTGCGCTGCTCAGGGTGAAAAGAGCAGCTGGTTCAAGCTCAATAACGTGTGTTTTCCAACACGTAACCGTCTGTAGTTTCTTTTTTAGGACATATCTGCAGGAAATGTTGAACGCAAGGAGGCCACAGGAAGGGGAAACCACGACCACTGAGCAACTTTTACATACCTTGGTGCAGACATATCTGGTTCTCGCAATAACGACCCTGACCGGATCACCTGCTTAAAAATCCGTTTGTACGCCTCCCTTCGAGCCGGGGACAATTGATCTGACGTGGGCAATCTTTCAGAGTTAAACTTAACCACGGGGAGAAGCCCCAACCATGAACACGACAGCGCAAAGACAGCCAGTCAGCGCCTCTGGCCCCGCTCCAGCTTTCAGTGGGCACTTTATGCGCTTTGTCAAAGGGTGACTGCGTCTCCTCCTCCTAAAACGGGAACTATAATTCTTGTTTTCAGTGCTGTAACCGGTCACAGGTGACGTCCTGCACCCCACTTGGTGGACCGCTCGCCACATATGGTGTTCACCTTCTCGCAGCGGTTCCCAGCAGAGCACGCTGGGCCATCCTGCACTTTTATGGGCCTCAGACCGTCACTGCTGTAACATCACACCACTGTCGCTGTCTTTAAACTGCAGGAGGAGAAAATTCTTGTTCAGAGTCGACGTAGAACCGATGCAACATCTGTCTTTTATATCCACCGAGGTACGAGAGGAGGACTACATTCCTCCAGCTCCAATGCTCGACAGGTTTCTGTTAGATCTCGAGCCATGCTTTTTGACAAAAAAAAAAAAAAAAAAGTGGCGTTAACCTGGACGGCCAACAACCGATTGAGCACGTGGATTGTAAATGCGCTTTACACGCAAGGCCAAAAAAACTCGTTTCTGCCATGTTCAAGGTTGACCAGAGCAAAGGGAGCAAGTCTGGTCGGGATTATTACCAGACTGTGAGCTCCAGTTTAGGCCTGATGACCATTAAGAGGGAAAAAGAATGAATTGCGCTCCGACGTGGACGTGAGCGCCATCAAAGGTCCGTGAAGCTGAAAGTCATTACGTTAACCTCAGCCCATGTTTCAGTTCCAATCCAACATGATGCAGAACACAAACGGTTCGTGGGACCAAATGTTTGAGCTGTGGATCAGAACTGCGCCGACTTCCACCACAAACACAGCAAAAAATGCAGTTTTTGTTGAGATTTACTGTGTTTAGTGCTTCCTGGGACGCAGGACGCTGAATGATGCATGTGTTGTCAAATTGATTAAAAAAAAAAATTTGATTTTTTTTGCTTGTTTTACTGCTTGTATGTATATTTTGTTGTTGTTGTCTTAAGTTGCAGCGCACGAAACTCTACACCAAAGAATCTGGATTCCCAGAACCACAGGGTATCTTTAGAACGTACAACGTATTTAATATGTCTGAAATCACCTCAGGTATCCTGAAAACAAAACAGACAGATGAGAGGAACAAACATCAAACTTTCACACGGGGATGAGGTCAAACCACAGTTTTTCCCTTTTTACTTTAAGCGTTTATTTAAACCTAAACTGCGGTCTCAAACCCAACCCAGGAAGACCTAAAAACCAGATGAGATATGCTCATTCAGAAATAAAGACTGGGATTAGACTGCGATCCCTGCATTCGCTCTTTCTCGAGTGCATTTCTGCTGCTTTTCACCATCAGTGTAAGTATCATCATCATTCAGAGGGATCGTGCATGTTTTTGTACGCCGCGTCGTCCGTGCCACGACGTTCACTGCTAGTTTGGGCCTGATGCGCGTCGTGACCGTAAAAAAATACCTCATTGCAGTGAGGTGAAGAGTTTTCATCGGCGGCGGCCTTTAAACAGTAAGTACACGATCTCTGTAGCGTTCACGATTCAGAATATGTTGAAAAGGATTAAAAAATTGTCAGGTTCAGTTACACTTTGCTCGTTTGGCATCGTGACATGTATTCAATCTAGCAACAGCAGGTAATAAAAGACATTTCCGCTCATTAAATAAAGAAGTGTATCTGTCCTCGAGTTACTCACTGTAAAGTCGACTTATTTTATTGGTGACCTTGCAGTCCGACGTGACATTTCCTTTTCGCTGACCAGTCGCATGGCTGGAAATGTGACACCGGTGGAGAAAAATACATGTATCCCAGCGACAGGCTCAGTCAGCAAAATATGGCCGCCGTGTCTTCATAACGCCGTTAGCAGCTCACATTCGGAGGACGTTTTTTCTCTTCCTGGCTGCTGGATGGATCCATTTCATCCTGCCGTTGTGACGCATCTCTGCCTCACTGCTGCTGGAAGCAAACAACAGCTTGACAGCAGGCTGTTCGTAGTAGACGTTCACATTATTCGACACATGAGTTAGCCCATCACTGACCTCCTGCACGCCCGTCGCCACACAGTGCCTTTACTGTACCGACTGTGCCGATTAAGGCCAATAAAGTCTACATTCAAAGGACTTGAATAATGATTAAAATGTCAAGGAAGAGGATTGTTGTCAGAGTCATCAGGATGGGGGTCATCCAGAGGTGCTGCAGGGGTGATCTGGGAGGAGGATGCAGGAAGTGGGAAAACTGATGTGTCCTGAGATCAATACTGGAGAGCATTCGGATCTCCACGTTGTAACTAAATCACCCTGCTGCTGCTGCTGCCGCGGGGGGCATCGGCCTCTGTGTCCCCTGAGCCGGCGATCGGCACGGAGAAGGTGGAAGTGGAGGCACCAGGAGGATTGTGCGAGGGAGAGATCCCGAGAAAAACGGTGGACGCTGATAAGACCGTCCATTTATTCGGTGACTCCTCATCGTCACGTCGTCCCCCGGATCAATATCGGTCAACGCTGGCTCTCCTTAAGTGTAAAGGCTAAGCTCCTCAACGGGAACCAAACACAATTACAACGCTTGGATGTGCATTAGTGGTTTCGGAGTGGTCTCGCCAAATTTAGTATCATCTTCAGAAAAAAAAGCCCCTGAAAAATAACGGTGACGCTGCAGGCAGTGCTTCATGGATACACAGATCCGAACCTCAACACGGCTCAGTTCTCTTTAATACAGTAAATATCTCGCCTAATGCACCTTTAAATAGAGCATTAACCTGCTGTTACTGGTCACTGAAATATTGCATTTTAATTGGGCACTTTTATTGATGCAAATTCTTGAGCAACTTTGGATATTCAAGTAACTGTAACATGTAAAGTGTATTAGAGGGGGCTGTGAGCCCTGGCCACGGCTCTCTACAGTACTAAAATACTAAAATATGTAATATATAGAGTGTAACGTAAACTATAAGAATTCTATCCACCCATCAAAATAAGACGAAATAAACAAATGTCAGAAAAATGCCAGATACCATCTACTAGAGTACGGTTTTCAGTATTCCACAGGATTCTTCAGATAGTTCCAGGAGGTCCCCGGCTAAAAAAAACAGACGAAACAGAAACATGAAAAATCATTTAAATGAGCTGTATTTTATTCTGTCCAGAAGCAACACAGTGATTGAATGTATGACTCATGGTTTTCAAAGCAACGGTTTGTAATACAATACCTTAAAGCTAAATTCTTATCAGATGAGGGTTTGGCTTTGATTTGTGTCAGTTTGGGGATTCTTTGACATGAGCGCGTTTGACAGTCACAGCTAACAGTGCAGGAGAATATGTGTCATCTATAGGCCATTTTACATACATGCAGTGCTAAATTGTGTAGTACTGAGTTAAAGTATCACATGAGAACTATTATCATGTGGATTTGTTTTTAAGAGTGACGTGACTCTTAGTGGGAAAGAAAAACCTCATCCTTCACTGTAAAGCACAAATCACAAGCAATCTCTCTGTGTGTGTGTGTGTGTGTGTGCGTGTGTGTGTGTGTGTGTGTGTGTGTGTGTGTGTGTGCGCGTCAGCTGCAGGTGATGTTCTGAGCACGGCCGAGTCGCCCTCTTGTGGTGGACGGTGATAGCGCATAAGCCAGTTAACTGATGAGAATCTGTTTGCAAAGTAAAGTTTCATGGAAATGAGTTAAAACACAACATCTTCCCTCATTATAGAATTACAAAAAACAGGCTTTGCACGACAGATTCATCCGCTAAGGACCAGCAACACTTGTTATCCATCGAGGGTTCCTTGATCTGTGTGTTGACCTTATTATCAGGACACGTTTGGTGCCTTTGAGCGGACTTTTTTTGGCGAAGTGTTCCTAATATTTCGCCTGACAGCACAGTGAGAAACACTGATCGGGCTCCTCGGTCAGGTCCGGCGCTGTAAACTCAATAACAAATAACAAATAGGTGAAAAAATGTTCAAATAAAATACACGAGGTTTCTGACTGGCTGCAGTGAATGTAAACGTGACGTTCTGAAGTAAACAAAAACAATTTTATGCACTGAAGAGAGAAAGAAAGAGAGAGAGAGGGAGGGAGAGAGAGAGAGAGAGAGAGAGAGAGAGGGA
>KV751363.1:461051-476051 GCA_001698575.1 Mola mola
AGAGAGAGAGAGAGAGAGAGAGGTAGAGAGAGAGAGAGAGAGGAGCAGGTTGTCTTGCTGCAGGAGTCCTATCAGGATATAATAAACTGGAGGGTGGACGTGCTCCCTCTCCTCTCTCCTCCTCCTCCTCCTCCTCCGCAGTGCACTTGCAGCTGAGCAGCGCTCCGGACAGGACGGTCTCCTCCTCCTGCTGCTCCTCCTGCTCCTCTTCTCCTCCCGGGTGCACCGACCGTCTGACTCCGCTCCAGAGGTCCCGCGCGGACGCGTGATGGTGAAATCTGCGCTGCTGGAAGTAGAATGAGCCCCCCTGCTGAGCGGCTCTCCTCCTCCTCCTCCTCCTCCTCCTCCTCCTCCTCCTCCTCTTGCTCATAGCGCTGATTTCTCCGCACGAGATCTGTTTTGTGTGTGACTCCAGCAGGCGACGCAGGATGACTACTACCTTCCCGCTGATGTTTCTGTGCGCAGTGGTGAGTAAGTCTGCACAGTTAGTGCGTGTTATCACTCCCTAGGTGAGTTTTTTGGTTTTTTTTAGGTGAGCATTTGCACTTTTAAACATTTGGGTGAGTTTTGATTGACTCCTCTTCAGCGCGTTTTTATTATCTCTGCCGTAGGTTTAAATCTGCGTGAGTGCTGTGTAAAATTCCACATTAAAGGAGCAGCCTGCTGTTTTTTTTTTCTTCCTAATAAACATGCAACACCAACCGGTGTGCGTGTGGTATCATGCCCTGGCTGTATTATACACACACACACACACACACACACACACGTTTCCCTACCTCTTGGTTTTCATCCTGGCAGGAAAAGTTAGACAGCTCAGCCCAGAATTAGGTTTTTGACTACAGAGATTCTTGCTCCACATGGGCTTCATCTGGAGGAGCCTGCTGACTGGCACCTTCTCCCGAACAGCATTTATGAAGTCATTTCTTTCTCATTTTTAGCTTATTTGTGTCTGCAAGCGGCGCAGATAAAGATGCTGCAGCTTCCGGAAAGTATTTAGATTTTTATGTTTTTTGGTGTCTAAAATGAGGTGGAAATGGTTCCAAGCTCACCTGGTGAAGAGAGAAAGTTGATGTGTCCACAGCAGCTCCGTCTCATCATGTGAAGAGCCCCCGGCTGGATGTGTGGGGACGCTCTGTTATGACAGCTGGTTTAAAGGGAGGCGACGGTCGGGCGCACTTTGGTGCAATTAAATTTAGACATAAACTCTGAAATTGGCCATGAAATTGAGGCGAACACAAGCCGAGCACATCGCGCATTCCCTTTATTATGGGTGTGTGAGGCGTCTTCCCGCTGACGCTGTTATCAATCTGTGCTTGAGCTGCGTGATATTGCGCTGAGATGTCTCAGGGAGGCGAGTCTGGGTCCCCTGAAGCCAGAGGGAATCCTCTTGAGGATTTGAGGATTTAGACGCTGCATATTTCTGCAGACACCGAGCGTGACTCCATGGTCTAGTCAAATATCTGTGCAGAAATGTTGGGATAGGTCAGGAGGAACGAAACGCACCTTGAGAGCAAAAGGCGGAATGAGAGAACGGGAGGAATATTGAGGAGTGTGAAAGAGAGAGAGCTGCAGGCTGCTCGGTACATCTGTTTCTGAATGAAAGCAGCAGAGAGGAGAGAGGGGAGGGACGAACGTGAGAGAGAGAAATACAGAAAAGACTGAACTGATGCCTCAGCAAATGTGAATTAAGTGGAAAACCGCTTTTGCTCTTTACTCAGTGAAAGCCACAGGACATGAGAGTGTGGTGTTTGTCCTTTGTTCTACAACACCAGGACATGAGTTCCCTTTGTTTTACGTGACCGAGTTGCATTATTGAACACACGTACGCACGCACACACACACACACACACACACACACACACACACACAGTGGAACGAGGTCCTCAGTTCTTCTGCCAGCTGAGCTGCGTGGCGACAGGAGGGATGACAGCAAAGAAAGGGGGGCTGATGACTGGAGACCAATTAGGATGGAGAAGGGGAAAGTGAATGAGAGAAAGTTTAACCAAATAAGGGAGAAATAATGCAGCAGGTAATTGATTGATACTAAAATGAAGACGGAGCTACAGGAAATATCATGATTTTTTTTTTTAGGCGATATCACAATACATATCGTGTATCGCGATATTTCTCATTTAAAGCTCTTTATTTCCACAACATCAAATATCACATCATTTTTGACCATCTATCTTTCCGATACTGCACCAATATAGGATGACTATTGGTACTTTCACCTGATACGAGCACAATGAGATTTTTGATAAATAGTCATTAGTAATGAAGATTTAATGTACTAAAGAGGTGACGGCAAATATTAGAAGAGGCAGAATCTTAATTATTATTATTATTATTTTATTGCAATGCAGCCTTCAAAACCAGGAGGAGACAGCAGCTTATGCCATATCACTATATGATGATATTGTGATATCGATATCGATAACGATATATATTATCATATCGCGATAACGATATTGTCCAGCTGTACTCAAGCAGCGCATGTCAAGTTAAACATTTCACTGTGCTATAAGGCGCATACAATTCTCTAATAATCAAAATTAGAACAATTGTAGTATTTAGGTTTCCAGTTTACAGTGAGACTAGCATGTGTGTGCAGACGTTCACATGTGAATAATGCCGTGCGCACATGCGTTTATGGAGACCGACGCGGCCCGAGTGTGTCACGAGTTAACTATTAGAGCAGATATGCGTCCGGGGGAGCTATTAAGGCAGTTTAGACGACTGCCGTGTTCAATGTGTGCCTAATAAAGGTGGAGACAACATGATCTATGATGGATCCTGATGGCAGATTTAAGGGACACCTGGCAGCAATTGTAATCACTATGATCAGCTGTGTGTGTGTGCTGCTCTGACGTACTGTACTGCTGTCCCGGTGTGCCAGGTGGCGTTGGGCTCGGCGTCGAAGACGCAGCGGGCGGTGGAGCTCCCCTGTGATTCCGGCAAGTACACCAGAGGTGGAGAATGCTGCCTGGAGTGTCCGCCTGGAGAGGGAGTGGTGGAGAAGTGCGGCGACACGCAGACTGTGTGTGCCCAGTGTTTGGACAGTAAGTGGGACTCTTCAACCTAAATCTGTTTGTGCAAAGTGGAGAAAAAAAAAGCCCAGGAACCACTTTCTAATGAGCGCGGTTGAGACAAATGTCTTAATTAAGGATTAATTAATCTTTAATTAACGTTCAGTCATCGGCGTAAAACACTTTTCGGTTGCCAGGTTGTGAAAAATATCTTTGGCTTCCCAAAAGGGTTTGGGACATGTGAGATATTAGTCATTTTTCTTGCCATTTACGAGCTAAAACCAATTAAATAATGACTTTTTGCAGAGTTGATGATTATTGAACCGATGAAAACTCACCTTTATTTCAAAGAGAAAAGTAGAACGGAGACCAGCCAAAGGACATTTTTATTATGACTTCATTTATATATTCACAAAGTGCCTCTAAAGTTTGTCTCTGCAAAACCTATCCCTCAATTGGCACATTATGTAATCTCACATTCAGTTGCCAAAATGAACTTTTTCTCTTAAAAGTTTATTTGCTTTGGAAATCAGTAAAAATGGGAAACGTAATCACACTTTACATGAGAAAAAAGGTACATGCTTATGAGAGGGTTCTTTGTGGGGAAGTTTTCTCATGTGTCATTTATTCTTAGTTTATGTTCTGAGGTTTTGAGAAGACTTTCTCAGGAGGTGCTGAAGTGAACCGTTCAATCACATCGAATGTGCTTCTGGGGTTGAAACGTGTTTTTGATTTCCGTCGTTGTGGTGGGCTGACCCTTTAACAGATTGCTGGAGCTGGAAGGTGGAGAGTTTCTCACTTCCTGCAATGTGTAAATCAGAAGAGGATTAAATATGAGCCTGGAGACAATCAAATCGCGTCACCGCCGACGTGACGTGCATAGTTTCTGCACTTACTTCAGCTTTATTTATATCCACCGCATGTTCTGTGCTTTTAACTCCAAACAATGAAGAAAAAAATACGAACAAACCTTCTTACAAACCAAAACACTCTCAGATTCTTCGATTTGCTGGCTCGTCTGAAGCGTCTGCTTTGGATTTATCGAGTGTCCAGAGGCAAAAAACCCCCCCACAGGTTTGCTTATGTTTGACAAGTAAAGTTTGATAAGATAAATGTGTCACCTGTCCCGGCGCCGCGACACGTGAGCGGAAGAGAAGAAGAACCGATGCTGCGTACAAGTCTTCGTCATCTCTCTGCGTCTCGGCCCTGAAGCTCCTTTTTAGCCCTTTCAGATGTCACACGAACGGCGTCAGGAGGAGCTGAGAAGCCTTTTTTAACCATTGAACATGTTCTGAGTGTCATTCTGAGACTTTTTGGAGTGACGCGGAGCAGACGGCCAGAATTAGCCTCGTGCAAATGTCCAGAGAGCGTTAATCCATTTAGACAACACGTGTAAACACCGGCCAGTGGTGCACGAAAACAATAACTGGTTGTCCATCTGAGGGAGATGATTAGACTCTCTGTTCCACAGGAAGCTGATCTTCTGATTACCCTTGAACTTGTGAACTCCTTTGTGCAACAGATGCTAATCGCCGCGCTGTGTTCCACTGTTCCGAGAGTCCCGAGTCCGGCCGGTTTCAACCCTTTGAAGCGTTTGGTTTGTCGCCCCGAGCGAATCAAGAGCTGCTGTCACGAGCGGTGGGGGCAGCGAACCCCAGACGTCGTACATCAACTCTGCCAAACAAAGTCGATGTTAGAAAAGGTTACGTTGTGAAATTGGCAAAAATGCAGCCTTTTAACGCCTTTGCGTCAGCATTTCACAAGTAGACGGATGAGGAAGACAGTGGTCATGCATTAGACGGAGCCTGCAGCTTCTCGAGCAGCTAGTATTCTTCTCCATATTTCTGTGTGGATGGAAACTGCAGCTCCCTTCTCGTGTATCGCCCCCTACAACTGTAGCTCTGATGAGTGCACCCCCATTCCCTTCTCACCAGCGAGTCCCACCAACTGCTGTCGTGTCTCCCCACCTCCGCCGCTATGACTCATCCTCTGTATTAGCAGATGAAATAGCGGTATTAGAGAGGCAGGCACCAAAGGGCGCGATCCCCTCGTTTATCATGCATACTCTAGCATCGGTGCATCTCCACTCATTTGATCCAGCTAATCAAACCATATTGAAAAGCCTATTGTGCCTCTAACAGTGAGCAATTATCTTGCTCTGCAGTACAGGACCGGTACCGCTGATAAACACTCAGCAATTAGGCTCAAATACCCAGGAGGCTGCACTTAATTTCCAGGGCAAATGCATTTTCATTGCCATCAGTATTGTTTTTGTTTGCGGAGATAAAATCTCCAGAGGTGCGCATCTGCCAAAACCCGGCGGAGCGGGCTTTCTACGGAAGAGCAAGGCCGAAACGATGACCTCAACCGAAAGCTAAAGCCACAAATACATTTTTATGTGGTGCAAAAATGAATAATTGAAGAGTGAAATTCAAAACATCCATTTCCTGTTTCGGGGTAAATATAGGTGACTCGTTACTTACCCTCGAATTCCCACTTCCTCTCTGTGTCGCCCCCCCACCCCTCTGCTTCATGGCTTTACCCATCCCGAGTCGGGAGGAGTGCGAGCGTCAGCAGCGCTGAAATATTTATCAGCCTCCTCCACTTTTCTCTGCTATCATGGGAGAGGAGACAACGGGACCTGCCTCACTTAGCCATCCGTTCTGGAGAACAAACTGTCCTGCAATCTGTCTGAAGATCTGAGGGGGAGATCTTCACGGGTCGGCGCTGCGCTCAAGACTAGGCCGCGGCGTCACCGGGGATTTGAGGGCAGAAGGTGAAAGGAATCACAGCCTCTCCTGGTGACGCCTGAGCCAGAGAATCAACAATTGCTTCCAGCCTTGGATCACGAGGGATGAAGAAATTCGGATTCTGGTTATGGCGCCCTAACAAGCACACTCAGCACAGGATGCCAGCGAAACCGTTGATTGTTAAATTGCCTCCTTTGGTCCCTTAACAACAGCTCTGGGAACGCGCAAAAACACCTGTTTCGAATCAGGAGGGGAGTTAAGTGGACCAGGGAAGCAACGCGATGATCACCCACAAGAATTCGGCCTGTTCAAAAGTGACAAATAAAACGCGGCTTTTCAAACGTCGGTATAGAGTCCGCAAAAGGTCAGGAAGAAAATGGCGTCTGGTTTGAGTGCGGATGCCGACCGCTCCTAAAGCGCTGATGGTGGAGATCGTCGGACAGTTTGAAGACTACATTATTGGTGACGCTAATGGGAACGATGCGCGCCAGCGTTTGGAGGGGCAAGAGGGTCTTCGCGGGCTGGAGTGGCACTTTTTATCCTTTGCCAATGGCTCGTTTGGGGACAATTAGGAAACGGTTCAAATCCAGGCATCCTACCGTACTCAAGATGGCCTTTCACTTTCACCGCACACAGTGCCTGCTGAGCGCTCGGTGCATATGGTGGCATTTACATGTGTTTACACGCAGGCTCATGCATGCAAGTTAAAATGAACGAGGCAGCCCGCACTCTCTCTGGGGGAACTGAGATGAATGAGGGGAGCTTTTCCCGGTTGAGCCTGGCTGCAAAGAAAACAGCCTGGAGCTCACAGATTCAAATAACCGTTTGCCCCCCGAGGTCTGTGGTTTGTCCGAGCCCGGATCGTTCAGTCGGCGTCGTGTTCTGGCAGAGAAGAGAAAGGGGTGTTAACTGATGCTGCCCCATTTCCTCTGACCCTTCCCCTCTTTCCGGTCGTACATCGGCAACACTGTGATCCCTAAATCACGTTCTCTAGAGTCAGGCTTTTGTCACCAGCGGACCACCCTCAAAGCTTCGTCTGAAGCAGCCATCCGGAGATTCATTCAGGCAGGTCGAGCGGCCGCAGAGCCTGTCACCGTCCCTACCTGTCTCTAAATCATTACCTCGGTGCTCCACTCAGCCTGCCCGCGTAATGTGACCTGTCTTAGCCGTTAGCCATTTACAAGGTGTTTACGGCCTCGGTGTTTGCCAGCGTGTACTTGCCAGAGCCGCTTGCGGAGCAAAGTGAGCGCTGGGACACTGCAGAAGGGCTTTTCACGCTGACGTCACGCTGTCGCTCGACGTAACGAACGGCCAAGCAGTTCTGGTGAAAAGATGTGTGCGTACGCTGATGGGAGCTGTGCTAAAGTGGCCTGCATCCGTGCAGCTTTATGGAGACTCCACCCCATCTCGCCAATAACTAAAACGCCCTCGCTGCCACTCAATGCATAATTCATCAGGCATCCAGATATATCTGAAAATAATTCTATAGGAACATGCGATATTAATTAATTACTTTGAGTCCTGAGGAACTCTGAGAGTAAGAACAAGCTAGTTTGAGGTCATCACTGCCTCACTGATGAACTCTCTCTCCTCGATGGAAGCGTACCTGGAGAACAAATCTGAAGTACCTCCAAAGTAATTGAAAAGCAGCAGGCAATTAGTCAGCCCAGCTTTACATCATTCCCATCAACATTTCTGTCTTCTGCTATATCCCCTGCTTAGAGCCCTTAAAAAAAAACCTGACAGAGCAGCTAGCACGGCTGCAGATGTGTTTTAAACATCTGTTCAACCCTTAACCCACATTAGCTATGCAAGCCTTGATACATGACTTTTAAATGTCCAATACTTTGGTTCACGACCTGCAACTGTCAGTTTTACAGCGTGTTTTGGTTTTTTTTTTCGCTAGTTAGCAGGTATCTAGTAGGGACCCCATTACTGTCCCTGATTTAGTTCAGCAAATAACAAAAATAAAAACAAAGTTTCTAGGTTATTGTTTGGATTAAACAAAATAAAATGGTATTTGTTGACCGGTGTGGTGCTTGATTTTGTTAGCATTGGGAAAACCCAGCTTACTGTGTCCATCTGTAGGCTCAGCTAAGCTAAGACTGTGTCACACCATTATCATTTTTTTCCTTATTAAATATTCCACACATATCATTAACAAGTTAAACAAACGACATCATTTCTCTTATGCATGGATGATTTTGCTGACAATACAGTGGATTCATGAACCCACTGATGCAGTTTGCAATCAAACATTTTATTTATGAGGATTAGTTCTATTATCGTAATCCAAAATTTATGACCGTAAATGAGCTTAGATGAACGAACGTGATTAAAAAGTGTCATTGAGGCGTCCGTAAAATGATCCTCTTCGACGGAACGACTTATTAAATCATTAAGGCCTTTAAATGCGCCCCAGTGAACACTTGATCACTTTTAAACACAGGTTTGTTTGTTTTTTTATCATCTCGGCATCAGCGTAAGCGTGCATCGCTGCGATGAAAGCGGTTTACTCAGCGCAGCACAAACACATTGGGATCGATGTCGCGATGAGCAAGGCAGGCTTCAGACTCGCCTCCCAACAAGAGCACCTTTCTTGTCCCGGCGCACAGATCACAGAGAGCCCAGTGGATCAATGTGTCCTCCCTTCTAATGAAAGTGCAGTAAACATGATTAATGTCATTAGACCCTCTGTGTATCCTCCTGTTTATCTCCTCGTATTTCCTGCTCTCTCCGTCTTCTGACCTCCTCTTCTCCCGTTTCCTTTTGACCCCCGTCCTCTCCTCTGCAGGTGAGACCTTCTCCGAGAACTACAGTGTGACGGAGGAGTGCCAGGCCTGCACACAGTGCACCGGCCTGATGCGGATGGAGACGCCCTGCACCGACTCCAACGACGCCATCTGCGTCTGCGACTACAACTACTTCTTCGACGCGATAACGGGCCAGTGCGAGCCGTGCACCGTGTGCCCGGCGGGCCAGGGCGTGTTCACGCACTGCGAGCACAACCACGACACCATGTGTGAGGAGTGTGTGGACGATACCTACTCCGACCGGGAGAGCTCCCTGGACCCCTGCCTGCCCTGCACCATCTGTGACGAGGAGACGGAGATACAGCTGGCCGTGTGCACGCCGATCAGTGACTCTGTCTGCCACAGTAAGTCTTCCCTCCGCTGATTGTTCTCACCTTTACTTCAGGGCGCCAGTCTGAACTAAAGTGGGGGATGTGTCGATGTTTTGTTTTTGGTTTTTGCTTTCCCAGTTTCAGATTCACTTATTCCAACTGCCGTGTGCAGCGTCAGATCGTCACATCAAACTGGGACGAGCGATTGGTCGATTGGCCAATTTGAACCTTTTCTGCAGTTCCAGTTTTCTAAATTCAGCAGAATCACCTGGGTCTCTTTAAAAAAAAAAAAAAAAAAAAAAAAATTTTAAATTTTTTTTACAGCTGGCCGTGTGCACGCCGATCAGTGACTCTGTCTGCCACAGTAAGTCTTCCCTCCGCTGATTGTTCTCACCTTTACTTCAGGGCGCCAGTCTGAACTAAAGTGGGGGATGTGTCGATGTTTTGTTTTTGGTTTTTGCTTTCCCAGTTTCAGATTCACTTATTCCAACTGCCGTGTGCAGCGTCAGATCGTCACATCAAACTGGGACGAGCGATTGGTCGATTGGCCAATTTGAACCTTTTCTGCAGTTCCAGTTTTCTAAATTCAGCAGAATCACCTGGGTCTCTTTAAAAAAAAAAAAAAAAAAGACATTTCAAATTGTATTAGGGAATTGACATTGAAAATTCTTTTCTTTTTGTGACATTCTATAGACCAAGTTAAGAGTAATTGAACAACTAATGATGGTAAGTGAGTCAGTTCTGGTGATTGACAGCAGGTAATGCTGCACTTGCCCACAAATGGCAACTTAATTTATTTTATCTATAATGTACATAAGGGAACAGATGCTTATTAGCATTATTAGTTTACACTGCAACTGGACCTCATCTGTTAGGCTGATAGGAGCAAATGAGCCTGACATAACTCAGTGTTTACCTCTTTTTACCTCCTGATAAATCACCATCTCATGAACTCAGCATCAAGTCGGCATAGCAGCAGTTTAGCCTTTTAGTCGTTCTAAAAGTGCATATAACCTATGACAAAAACCTTGTGTGCGGCACAAAACCAGTTTACTGAGACTGTTTCAAGTCTGTTGTTTGGTCTGATTTTCGTCACAGTAGTTCAAGGCCGTTATGGGCCTGAGCTGAACGGCTGCTGCAGTCAGGTGTGCTCAGCCCCGTCTCCTAGAAATTATGTTTGTATACAGCTAATCAGCAACAGCAAATACGTTTATGAGGGGGAAACATGATCGCTGCCAGGATAAAGTTCAGAGATAATTTCTTTTTGACTCAATAAAACACTTCATTAGTGTGGCACATTGGAGTCACGTGGTGACGGCTGGGGTGGAAGCGCAGGATTACAGGAAACCACATGCTCCACTCCAGACTCCCGTCTGTGGTTAGGATACATTGTTTCCAGTTACGTGAAAATGAGTGAAATATGTGCCAGCCCATTTAAAAAAAAAAATCAAAATTTTTCTTGCGACATATGTTAAGAATGTAATCATTATCATGACAGAAAGTGCAACTGGTTTCCCTTAAACGTATTTGCGGTAACGAACACACTACCCAAGAACTTGACCCTCTTGATGTTTGGGTAGGCCGAAATCTTGTTCCTACATTTGCTGTGGCCCAACAAAGACAAATCTAACCCACCTGCCATTAAGATACATGTTTTTGTCATCCACTGGGTTATCCATTGTGGCCACACTGAACAAAAGTGTAAACGTAAAGTGGAGAACTACATGCCCATCGTGGGAACAGCGCCAGTGTGAAGATGAGAAAGGGGGCCATGCATTTATCGACAGGCTTGGCTGTTGGGTTGCTGTTTTTGTTTATTTAAGCGGCGAACTGATGAGCAGTGGTTGACATGGTGTAGCCTGCTGCCAGAACTGCTTGCGTAGGGGAGCAGCGTGGGATCGGATCTCGATACGGGTGCCAGGGACACTTGTTGATGCCAGGTGTGAATACATGTGGTCAAGCACTTATCCGATTGCCATCCAATCACAAAGAAACACATTTTAATGTCAGGTGTAAATGGGGCCAATGGGACTTTTAGGGTTGGGACACACCAATGATGGACTAATCGGAACGTCTGTGGGCGTCTTTTTGATGTGTTCCGCACCTTTGGCATTGTTGTTCCTCGTCTGTGTCATCACCGAAATTGGTTGTTCAGCTGAGTCAATGAACGCACAAGGAAACAGACGGGAGAGAGGAAAAGACAAAGTCACTCTGTCGTGACTGGTTTTTGACGTCGGCTTGGTATGTCCTGGCCCTTAGTGACGCTTCTTGGTTGAGCGAAAACAAATTTTCAACAACTCACCACCGACTCTGATGAATTTAAGGTTTTTAAAAAGCCCTCTCAAGTTCTGGTATGGATTTTTGGTCCGCATCAGAGTTCACCCCTTCCCAAAGTAAAGCAGCAAACAAGCTAACTGTGAAAACATCCTTGCAAAAGAGACCAGTTGCAGAGGTCATACTGCTCACTGGTTGCCGGGACTCTCAGTTGCATTTTAGAGCTGTTATATATGTATCAATCACAGTCAGACGTCCCTTTTCAAATGGCAGGAAGTTTAAAGCTTTAACATTAAAAGGTCAAAGACTTCTGTGTTGTCAACATAGCAACAATGAATAATTTTCCCTCCCACAAAGCAAAGGCAGCGAGGAGCAGAGTGGCACTTGTTGTGTCCAAGAGTATGGAGGCATTTTGCAACCTGGAAGGAAGCAATAAATCCTGTCAGGTCAGACGAGGCATGAAATCGACCTCATCAGGGGGGTAACAAATTTCCATTCTGGGAGGTATGAAGTCTAAATGGCACTGCTCTCAGTTTCTTTGATAATAATATGCTATCTTTAAATCCATGTGAGATAAGAGAAGCCTGAAAAGGAGCAAAACAGACCGTTTCCCATCAATAGGCTGTGATTTTAGAAGAAATCTGTGCTTCCTGGGAAATGTTCTACCATGTGGGTTTTTTTTAATGCCAACTGTGACCAAAGAGGCACTTAGATTGCGGAGTGATGAAATGCTTCTGATAGAGGGCCTAATAGCACCAACACTTGCTAATGCAACTTCACGATGAATAACAGTAGCAATGGTGATCCCAATAGTTTTCTCCAATAATTTCGCTTTACGACCAAACTAGTAACATTACACCAGCCCCAGCTGCACTCAGCATGGTGATACTGGTCACCATTATACCTTCTAGACATACTTTTGCTGTCCCTGTGAGCCTGTTAGCATGCCAATGCCAATTTAGCCTCTTTACAGCCTCGCAGCTGCAAGACTCCTCTTCTTCTTCACAGTTGTGGATGTTTGAAATGAGTGGAAAAGGAGAACACTATTTGTCATCTTTCTCCTCACTTGCACTTACAAATGTTTATTGTGTCAGACAGCGATCACATCTGTGCAAGCTCAAGCTCAAGATCAGAGTTGAGCGTTGTTGATTTGTGTTTATCGAGACCAGACAGGAGAAATCCCCGAATCATGCAGCGCATCTGAAGTTAGAATGTCCCTGGAGGATTGCAGTCCTGGAAGTAAGCACATGCTGAGATGCAAGGAAGGACTGCTCTCCAGATTTCACACGTATTTAAACATGACTTATAGTCTCTACACGAATGCGGTCTTGTCAAGCCATGTGCACTGTGAAAGAGCCATGTGGCTCTAATGGGACCAAAATGACAGCCATCACAACAAACTGCACCCTTGGCCCCCTCGAAGCGAAGCTAAGTTATCCACTGTATTTAATCCCTGTCTGACGTACAGTAGGCCGCAATACAGCCACCCATTGTGCCACCCATTTAGCGCCCACCCATGCAGCCGCTCTCACCTTTGACCCGCCTTGTCCTGAGCGGCAGTTGTGCGGCAGTTGTGCGGCAGCCGCGGCGGCGGTGCCTGGAGATGGCACGAGATGACCGTGTGGGACGTCCGTTTGAAAGGCGAGCCCTGTCGCGTACAACCAGTGCGCCTGTTGGTAATGGCTTTAGTCACATGTGGTGGGTGATAATGTTTCCTGGCCCACCATGGTGGTCCTCCGTGGCTCAGCGTACAGATACATCATCAGTGGCAACCAGGAAGCTGCCTCGCAGGAATTCCCCCCCCTGTATATTTATTATTTATGTGAGGAAAACTTTTGTTTTCTTTTTTTAAATTTCCATCCCTCTGTCTCTTTCTTTTTTCTTGTGCAGTAAGAATAAATATTTACATGATTGGGGATATTTTCAAAAAAACGGTCCCTGTTCGTATCCAGCTGTCACCCCGTGTCAACTACATGATACAACTGAATAGGAGAAAAGAAGAAGAGATGGAAATAGGCAGAGCGAGTGCACGTGCTGTGCTGGTATCCTGTGCTGAGGGGTCGATAGGAGTCGAAAGATTTCTTCTGCTGGCGCTCAGGTTTCGCTGAGTGACCTCTGTAAGCCCTCGACTGCAGGCCAGGTGCACTAAAACTCTGCGAGTCTTTGGTCTGAAATTGGAAACGCCTCCCGCGTCCTTCATTAGCGCTCTGACTGCCTGAAAAGATGGACGGCGTCACAAAAGGTGAAGCACCTCGAATGTCGTGATTGGTCGCTCGACCGCTTCTGTGCAAACTCAGGACATCACCCGCTTTATTTATGTCAAAGTAATGTCCCCCCAAAGCTCCAGTTGAGCAGATTTGCGTTAACATCTGTCAGAATGTTTGTCTTCGAGAGGGAAGGATTAAAAAAACAGATAAAAGAAGACTTCTCCCTCTCTCACTCTCTCTCTCCCCTGCCTCCCCCCTCTTCATTTGCTCTCTGTATCTCTTCCCACAGTGGCCCTGGAGTGGCTGGGGGGGGGGGGGGGGGGGGGGGGGGGGGGGAGGGGAGAGGCATGTCCATGCGGGGATGACAGGCTCCGTGATTAAAGAAGGCGGCCAGTGTGCATTCAGCGCCTCCACCGCCGCGGTATAATTACTCTTGCTAATCAGAGCACTTTACAGCGGCTTCACTGTTCATCTGCACCCCCCTCCTCAATCTCTCCCCACACTCTTCCTCTCTGTCTCCCCCTCCCCTCCCCGTGAACCCTCCCGAGCAGAAGAATGAGCTCTCACTTGAATAATTTGTGCTACGTGTGCGTTTGACGGACGAGTGCGCGCACGGCGAGAGACACAGGGGAAGATTGAGATAGAGGAAGAGCCGAGACAGAGGGGAGAGTGTTTGGCGGCTGATAAAGAGGTCATTGTACATGTGCTGCGCCTGATAGTTGCTCATCTCCACCCTGAACTGGCAGAAGTCAAGACATCAACCTCCGCCCAAGACCCAGGGGTTAACTTCACCGCAGAGACCCCAAGGGCTCATAAAAACGAATTCTTTCTCTTTCTCCCCCCACTTTGTCCACACCCTGCTAATAAACACATCTCCCTGCGCACACACAGCTCATAAAATCCCGGTTGGTTGCTGGTTTTATATATTATATTTATATTCATGATCGTTTTACGCCAAATTGAAATCGTTAAAGCTCCACTGCTGTTTTTTAGCTCCCGTTGTGTTGCAGCCAAGGTATGAAGCCTCCGGAGTCCCAGGTCTATCCTTTATACACCCGGACATCAGCTTGGAGAAAGCCAGAGACAGGGGAGATCTGATAAAGCTGCACCCACGCTCGGTGTTGAGTCAGTGGCTTGTGAAGTGGACTCCCCCGGAAAGCTGACGTTTTGTCGGAAAACGAGGAAAACACAGCGGGTCATGCGTTGCGACGTGTGCGAGGAGAGAACATTTACTGAGAGAGACGGTTGCTTACAACAGTGCTGGACGTCCGCGTTTTCTAAAGGAAAGGCTTCTGGCCTCTTTGACCAACTTTCAGGCCAGATTGCGCTCTCATACCTTCCGTTCACAGTTTATTCTATTTGTGGGCTCGTGTTGCGTTGCTAACACGATTTGAAAGTTGGGCATTAGCCGGATGATGTATAGCGGACCTGAGGAAACCTGACTACACCCCAGGAAAGGTCAAGAAGGGCTTGTAATACGGACACCAGTGTTCCGCTCCCATGACCGCGCCCTCCTTTTAGACCGACCCGAATCAATAACACTGCTTTAAATAGACTTCTCCCTTATTTCGGTGTTTCCAAGTACGGCGCACGTGTGCTGTATTTTTTGGTCCGTGCGA
>KV751363.1:480724-493444 GCA_001698575.1 Mola mola
AAGCTGCCAAAGACATTCCATGTGACTGTCGACTGTCAAAACGCTCCGCTGAGATCTTGCGACCACATGTGTTGTTTTTCCACGATGTGCGAGGCCGGACTTCCTGCACACGTCTCTGTTGGACTTAGACAACATAGACCTGCAAGCCATAGGAAACCTAAAAGGCTTCCTGAGAGGAACTCAGTAGATCATGTCCTGCACAAGCATTTAAAAACAACATTATGCACTCTAACTGATCTATTATAAAGCAATTTACCATGAGATTAATTTACCTCGCTCAGTAGAGTGCACTGAGAGGGAGGGAGAGGAACAGTGTTTAGTCTTATTGTTAACTGCTAAGACGGAGATGACTTGAGTAAACAAAACAATATGTTTCAGTCTCTTAGAATTGATCATAGCTGCATTTTAAAGCAGTCCTTTATCATACTCACGTTGCATGGAAATGCCAAATCTTTATGAGCCCTGAGACTCAAATAAATACTATAAGTAAAAAATAGCAAACATTGGATTTTTGAGGACCATTTTTCATCTTGACATCAAAACACAATTGGCGCCGTAATAGGTGTTGTGTTTGTTTATGTGTATAAGCAGGACTTCAAGCTTTCATTTTATGGTGCAACCCAGAGTCCTCCAACAAGAGTCCTTCATTTATCACTGCAGGATATTTCTGTGTATGTGTGTATATACCTGTATTGCTATCTATCTGTGGACAAATTTAAACTTGAAAGCTGATATGTGATGGGGACATTTCAGCTTTATGAGGCCATTTTCACCAGTCGTCACAACTTTAACGTACTTTTCGAGGGTTAAGACTTTGTTTTGAAATCTGGGCGATGATGAGGTTTTGGTTAGGGTTGGGATAAGGGTTGGGGTTAGGCATTTTGTTGTGATGGTTACGGTTAGGGTAAAGGGCTCTGGAATGTACTGTGTCAATGAGTGTCCTCACAGAGATAGAATTAGGTTAGAATTGCCTCAAGTCTTTCTGCAATCAATGTCTGTGATCAGGGGATTTCGCCGGGCATCGCCACGAGAAAATCCTGCATAATGGGGAATCCGTGCAAATCAGCATGCAGAAGGAGAATAACCTTTAAACTTTAAACAGCTCTGAGGAGGAAAGTTCTGCAGGAGTGAGACGTGACTGTCTTCCCTCACAGAGCACTCACATTAAGCAGATGAAACCAACATTTTTCACTCGATCGATACTGATAAAACTGCTACCTTTATCCCAAAGAAGCCTCAGGTTTGGTCATGATCCTGTTATTCAGTCATTCATTCCTCGTTCTCTCTTAGAGGAGCTCCTGGTCATACTGTAAGACCTAAAAACGGCTATGCGGGGATAATGGTGTGCTAACGAGCCAAACAGCGGATAAATCCTCCCGAGAACAATCCCCACCACTGTGTCTTTTCTGCGATCCCCAATACATTCTAATGAGGCTTGGGAAAAGCTTACTTTGTTTTGTGTTTTTTTGTACCCCCCCCCACCACGTCCCATTCTTCCCGTGAACAAACGCGAAGCCCGCTGCACGTGGAAGAAAAGAAGGAATTTCCTATGGAGGAACAGCTCCAGATTGGTTCATTGAGAAGTTCGCTGCACCGTTAACCCCGTCGCCCCTTTAACTGATTGGCTCATTAGCAGGTGTTATGAAATGGGATCCAGGCCTGAAAATCTGATCCAGCATCGGCGTTCAGCACCTGCTAATTGGTATCATAGCAAAGTCTGCTAGCAGAAAGCAGCAAATGCTCCACTCCCGGGGGTTGACGGTTCTTCCACAACAAACGGGGGCTGTTAAAATACTCCCGGATGAGAATAGGCGCAATAAATCCCAGCATAATCGCAGGGGGTTTCCTGTTTCCAGCTCTCTCATAGTGTACCGGTGGCTAAAATAATGGGAACACCTCCAGTCAAAACAAGCCAAATAAGCTTTTAAAAAGAGAAACAGAGCAATGAAAATGTCCCGTGTTTTGACTGACAACATTCAGAGAGGGATTCCCTGCATGAGTCACTGGCGGGGGAGTGAGAGGGTGAGATATGAAGGGTGCTCGGCTTCATTTCTGTCTACTCATCTCTATTCCACAGAGCCGTCTATCTGTGCGGTCCCTGCCTCCCACAGCCGCCCTCTTTCCGTGCCTGCTCCACTCTCAATCTCGCATATTGAGCGTGTTTAAAATTTAAACAAATCCTTAAGCCCTCGCTCTCTTCCGCGCATCCCTCACCCCCGTTTGACCCCCGCAGTCGACGCAAAGTGGAGTCCACACACAAGCCTGTCCAAAAAAAAACCTGACCGCACACCACTCGGACCAAATTTAGTCAACGGGTGTTCAGGGTGTTTCAGGGCCATAATCAATAACCGATAATCAACCTTTCCAAGCTCATCGAATGGCCTGAAGTCATTTGTTGATGACAATCTTGAACTGATAAAGAAAATGTACAATTAAATGTACTTTTTACTTTTACGTTTTCCACCTTTTCTGACAAACTATGGAGAGCATTGGGCCCAAAGTAATAATTGCTTTTGTGCATTCCTGTTTGGAAGCAATGAGAAGAACCATAAAGTTTGAGAGCTGCTTATAAGAAATGAAATTGAACAGGACCACTGGTGAAAAGTCACAAGGACGAGTCAAAAGTAGAGATTCTCCAATCAAGTCCTCCGCTCCCGAATCCGCCAAGACAGGCTGATCAAATATTTGTCTTTGTATTTATAAAAATATTTATAAAAAGAAAAAAAAATCAATCACCAAGTTGCATGATCGATAAATCCATGAATTTGAGTTTGTGTATCGGAACAAAAAGACTCCAAATAAGCCACAAATCCAGTAAAGTTTTACTCACGTTGTCAGGTGGTTAACGGAAAGTGAGGTACTGCCTGAGACAGGTTAGCAGTAAGACAACATGTAATATAATTTTCAAATCAGTAGAACAATCCCACGCTGTCTTAAATTATCCCTGTGATTACCATGACGCCACCTCAGCCACAATCAGCGAGTCTGAGAGCTTTATTGTGACTGGGGGAGCGATCGGCACCGCCTGATTGGGCCGACTTAAAAAAAGAAAGTCAGTCATACAAAGCTTCGCTGTGACTCTGAGCTCACATTTCAGCGCAGACTGAGCTGGTGAGCCGGTGAGCGGTGACAGGCAGCCTGTATTGATTCTTGGAAAGAGGACAGCCGTGTGGCCCTGTTGTTATGCCCTTCAGATGTGGCTCCGTCGAGGCAGACGTGCAGGTGAAAGCAAGTCCGTGTTACAGATGGCTCCTGCACTGCCCAGCGCCAGTGCTCATTTTAGTATTTTAGTCCAATATTTGAAGAAGGATGGGAAAAGAAGTAAAAACAGACAGAGGACATGACATAAGCGGGCTCATCTGAAGCTTTAAAATAACCTCCCTTGTGCTGCACTTTCCTGGCACCGGGATGCATTTCATAACGATGAGAACACCCGCCGCACTCGGGGGTCCTCTCTGGAACGCCTCCGCATTCCCCAGGCGTCACCATGGCTCCCCTCAATTGACAGCAGGTTAAGAGGTTTGTGGGAAAAGAGAGCATTTGTCTTCCCATCCTCATGTGGTCAATGACTCCAGTTGAAGAGTTTGGGCTGAATGAGTGACACCACAGGGCCCCCTGCAGGGAGGACGAGTCACTGTCACAGGTTTTACATACAAAATGGCGCCAAACTGCATAAGAATATCGTGTTGGACATGAAGAACTTCCTTCTGCTGTAAAACGATACTGCGTTGGTACAGAAGTACATCTACTCAACTACTGCACTTCAGTATAATTTAACGGGCTTGAACCTCACTTGAGCATTTACCTTTTCGCTACTTCAGCTGCTTTAATACCAGCGTGATCGGATATGGGACGGCGTCGTGGTTCGGCTCCCTCGCTGTCCAGACTGAGTTGGAGATCGAAAAAAAAATAATGGTGAAAGCTGCCGTGAAAAAAGAAAAATCAGTAGAGCACAAAGAATTCGACAGGATCGTTCTCATATTCTGTTTGCAGAATATGAATCATTGAATTTCAGGTAGATGACTCAGAGCCAGTAGATATAAACGTTACAAGCTCTCCTTCCACCTTGATTGCGACTACATAATTAACTTAATCTTGTTCTATTTCTGTGGGTTTATTATTGTTTTATTCTTTATATTTCTCGGGATATAGTGTCATTATAAATGACCTTACTTTTTTAATAGTTTTAATGCACATTGCCACTTTCTGATATTATGGTGCAATATATAATAACAGGGTCGGTACAATATAATTTGAATCATCTGAAGGGAAACTCATACACGTGACTGTGTCGACTTTTCCTCTTTCTGCACGTGTCTTTGTTTACCGTAAATGTGGATGAATGTGCCGAATGTGATTGCTCTGTTGTCCGAGACAAATTTCAATAAATAAAGTTTATCCATTTCAACATCCACATTTCAAATCAGATCCTTGAAGAGGGAAGGAGGCAGGATTTAGTCATGCGGGTTAATTTCACAAATAGATCTCGATTCAAACATGACAGAAAGTCACCTGCGTCCCCTGACATGTTTCTTTGTCCTGCCTCTCTGCAGTGGTGAGGGTGGATGGCGGCCCCCAGCCTGACACGCCGCCCCCTAAAGTGTGAGGGAGAGCTGGAGAGGAGGAGAGCGCGGACTCGGACTGTGGATGGGAAGGAAAAAAAAAAGAAAAATGGAGGATGGATTGAGGAGGGAAGGAGTGGGGGTGGGGGGCCACGCCGGAATGTAAAACTGACTGTTTGAAGTGGCCACAGAGGAAGGACTTTGTGTGGGACCTGCCAGTACCTGTGGGCCACAGTTTGACTCTTCATCCCTGCGCCTGGAGTCCAAATTTCTCAGTGTGCCTGGACGTCTGCGGCGTCCACCTGGTGCCACAGGAAGTGCATAATCACAGATACACGTATATCCCGGTATCTAACGTTGACATGATTCTCTCCATCCTCTGCCCCTCTCTGAGCCGTCTGTTCTCCACCATCACTAGCCACGAAACGTGCCTGAAAGGTAAACACGCAGAGAGACCTTTCTCTTCTGTTATCTTCCTCCGTGGCAGATAACCCTCCTCCTCGCTCTCTCTCTCTCTCTCTCTCTCTCTCTGCGTAGGATTCACTCTATTAGACCCCCGCTGTCTTCCGCGGTACAGACGGGCGGCGGGGGGAGCCGTGACTCACTCCCAAATTCATCTCCGCTCTCTCGTACTTTGATCATTTAACCGCAGACGCAGGTGACCCGTAGTCGGGAATCAAGGCCAGTTTTCCCCTTCTTCCAGCGCCTCCTGGGGGGGCCTCGTCTCAACCATTTCACGCTCACAGAGTGGCACAGCTAAATGTTTGCCTCCCGTTGTGGTGCTTTCCTTTTCGTTGTGTGGCTTGGAGAAGCACCTCTGGAGCTCTGCTGACTCATGGCTGCCTGACGTCACGCGTGCCCCAGCGGGTTAACACCGTGCTCAAATGAATTTTTGGTACCGCAAAAGAGGGGAGCCCATGTGTCATCGCCGAGCAGAGAAATGGGCCACCTCTCAGAGGTTTTCACCCGACACGTGCTGGTTCTCACAGTGGAGCGTGCTAAGTGTTAATGCACCAACGCCCATTAGGCCCATTAGAGAGACGTCCTGGCAGGCAGGTAGTGATTACATCACGGTAGCGGCTTCATTTAGCCTCTGCTCTCCCCAGGATGACCAGAGGGCCTCGGCGCAGCCACTGACATTTACTGTACGGTGATATAAAAGCACTTACAGCGGCGAGGATGAGTGGCACCTTTTAAAGCATAGGACCATTTTTATGTCCCCCCCGGCTGCTCTTACTGAACAAAGCGGTCAGCGTAGATATCTTTATATCTCTATATCTACTGCACTGCTTTAGTGTTCATCCCTACAGGGGCGCATTTCTTTCTCAGGGTCCCTCTTGTGGTTTGGCTAAAAATACATTTGAAAAGACGGTTTGTGTAGCTGTTTGATAGGCAGGCATGGTTAAAAAGCAGCCGTTCAGTGGAGAAAGTCGACGTTAGCCACGTGATTCAGTCACCGATGGATTTGTAGAAATAGACGGAGCAGACGGGCAGTAATGCTGCCCTCCAGCAGCCGGTTAGCTTAGCTTAGCATAAAGAGTGGCATGAATAGGAAATAGCTGGGCTTGTTTTGTTAAAAAAAAAAAAAGTCCAACTCTGAGCACCCCGAAGGCCCATTAATTCAAACATCAGAGGCGTTACCCATCAGCAGAGGCCAGTGAGTAAAAGACAGTGTAGATAAGAGACGTCGGTCAGACAGCGAGTCACTCCGTCCTGTGAGATGCTGCGATGCTGCAGTGAGTCGCCAGCCACCTCGACACCCTTAAACTTTTTTGCTCTCTTCCCCCCGTGATTCATCCTGCAGCACCATGAATGGAAAGGCTGCTGCTCACTGCTCTGCAGCTGGTGTGGGTGAGATGGGGACATGTGACCACACACACACACACACACACACACACACACACATTGACAGTGTATGATTCACTCCTCTACCCAGAGAGCCGGAGTGATTCATCCGGACCCAACTGTGGCATTAAAGCTGATACAGTATGAGGGATTTTGATGGCTGATTTAAAGAAAACCATGACCCTCGACTGTGTGCCCCCCCCCCCCAATGCCAATCAGCCGTCCGGCGGCGCATCAGCGACCCCGGACCTACTTTTTCTCTAGCAGCTTGTGAACTGACACACCCAGTGTAAGAATGTACAACACCGATACAAAAATATGCAAGGATAAGGTTTAATTTTCCCCCTTATTTTGCTCTTCTTTATCTGTCTTTACCTACAGGTTGCTATTACACTTTTGGAATCAGTACTTTTTCTAACTGATGTGTTGCTTTCTAGCACTTATTAGATGTAATATGAATGCACTCAAAGAGTGTACCACAGTTCAAGTGCCTGTGTACAACTTTATGTTCGAGGCTTGACTGTTTTTTTCTTTTGTAGGTTGTTTTTTTTCCCACCAATTATTGTATGATTTTATGTGCATTTGTTTGATGTAACTATAATGAAGGTTTTTGGTAAACAGAGCTGTAAATGGACTTTGGAGACGCAAGCAAACTGTATAAAACTGGAGACTTACAACACACACAGGCTGCCAGCGAACACACACTTTACGTTAACATTATACGAGTACAGGCAACTAACACGGTCATGTAGCGTTTCAAAAACACACACGTCTCCACAGACTTTAACCCAGTCAGCTTCATTTCAGAGGTGACAGGTTACGCTGTAAAATGAAATCTCGGAGTCTGTGACGATATCGCGGACTCGACAGATCAGGACCTGCTCCCGAAAAAGCTGAATGTCGCCTCTACTTACCTACTAATGTAAAATGCATTGTGTAAATGTGAATTTCTTAGAGTTGATACAAGAGACATGAATACAGGAAAAAATGTAAAACAACAACAGCAAAAAAAAAAAAAAATAAGTGTGAAATGAGCATCTATAATAGAATAAACAGAGATGTCATTGCATTTTGTGTCCGGTTTGTCTTTGTAGCTAAACTAAGACTGGCTGTGTTTAAGCACACAGATAAATCTGATGCTTATTGTCATGAAGGTTCAGCTCTCTATATTTATCTTCTCCAGACTTTTTTCGCCCTTATTTGATTGGGGCAGCAGAGGTGAGTCAGAGAGCGGCTGGAGTCTATCCCAGCGTCATCGGACGAAGGCGGGGTACAACCCCGTCATGACGCCAGTTCATCACAGGGCTGACATACAGAGACGAAAAAACCATTCAGGCTCTCAATTAAACCTATGGGCGATTTAGAGTGACCAATTGACATAACCCCCCTTGCGTGTTTTTGGATGTGGGAGAAAGCTGGAGTCCCGCCACTCGACACTCTGGAACGCTCTCCCCCGGAGACATCTGCAAGGCCTCATCTCTGGACATGCTCACAAATCTTCTCACACGCCATCTGTTCACCACAGCCTGCAGCCTCACTCAGCTCTGCTTTCCCAGCAGACTCCAGTTTGGTTTTTCTTTTTCGTTACCTGTGGTCTAGCGATTACTTTCCTGTCTATACTGTCCTTGGTTCTCCTGAATGGTGCTACATTGATTGATTGAGTTGTTTATTAGCGTCGTGCACTTAATTGTGCCCAAACCACTTGTGGGCTTACGAGACAATAACAATATCATGAATGGATACATAGATGAACACGTAGCCTTTTCACATACATGACTATACATATTCCTAGGAAGAGCATGTCAAAACATATTGACTAAATAGTTTTAGCTTATTTACCGTATTATCATGTAGGATACAATTGTTGTGTCACAATATCCATGAATCTGCCAGAAACACAAATTTCGCCCTCAACAAATCATACTCAACCATCCAAATTAAGTCGGGGTTCTGCATCTTTAGCTGATCACTAAAGACACATAGTGTCACATAGTGTCACATAGTGACACTGCTGCTCACAAAAGAAAAAGAAAAATGCTCCCATAAAGTGTCAGCAGTTGATGGCCACAAGGGAGGCACATCACGTCGCCCCTGAGGAAACCTGAGCTGCGACAACTGAGAGACAACAACTCTTAAAAACGTCTGTGGGGGTTTGCAGGGTGACGCTCCAGCTTTTTAAAAACGCCACTCTTCATCCAAAATCCTCAGCTTTTTGAAAGTCTTTATGCTAAGCTAAGCTAACAGGCAACTGGCCGTGAAATCTCCTGTGAAAAAAGTCCACAATAAGCTCCACAGACTTGATGTTACAGGTTAATGAAACCCAAGAGTATTTGTGCAAACGACCTCAAGCAAATAAAAACTAAAACGCTGAAAGCAGAAAGTATGGCGCGGCGGACCGGCAGCCAAACCGCAGTCAAAAGCAGGACCATATGTGTGAATCCATTGGACCTGCAGATGTTGCACCACTTAAACATTCTGGGGTCCGACGGGATTTTCTTCCAGCGGCGTGTCAGAGATGAATCGTCGGCAATAAATCGTCAGCAATAAATCCTCCGCAGAGACAGAAAGGACACAAGAGGACATGAGAGGAGGAAGGCGGCTGAGTACAAACTGATTTTCCTTGATTTCACGATTGGGCCTTCGAAACAAAAACCAAACACTGGTTTCTGTTCAGAAACTCCGACCGGCTGCTCTTCGAGGGCCTGAATGCGGAGAGCCAGAGAGAGGAGGTTGACAGATAGAACAGAGTTCTAATTCAATCAGCAGGGAGCACTTATATGGAGACACTAATCAAACTGCGTTTTTCCATCTGTCAAGTTCAATCAAGGCTGCAAGTCAGCTGAAATGGCAGATAAATTTGTAAGATAAAAGGGAGCAGACCATGCCTGGAAAGAAAAGATATATATTTGAATATACTCGAAGCGACGAGGCTCAAAAAGCGACTAAGTCATAAAGTAAGACACGCAGTCACATTCAGCTGAAGGATGAGCGTCTGCCTGTGCTACTGTTTAGAAACATTAACTGTAGATGTTGCCTTCATCAGAACTTGCCTCACTAAAATTGACAAAGTCAAACATCGTGTCTGATTGTTCACCAGCCTGAAGACAAAAACATTTTTGAAGAAATACGCCCCGAAAATCGCTTTTTGAAGTGTGACGACTGTCTCTTTGTATAAAGGAGGACCCCTTTCCTCACCATAAAAAGGTCATCTTCCACGGTCAACATATTGTCTTTTATACAGTCTTTCATCTACAGTAGGTTTTCAACCTTTTTTGGTCACAGCTCCCTTTCAGAATGTTCTAAATGACTAAAGAGCTCTCAGAGAGCACAAACCTCCACCGAATCAGGGTGTCCTTTCTCACAGTATTGAAAAAATCCTTCAAAAAATTCCTGGATTTGCATCCTGATCTGGATTGCTCCCAACATCGAAGTCCTTGTTCATTGGGTCAAGGCCTATCCTTCAACTAATTTTCATGAAAATCAGTCCTGGTCATATTAAACAGACAGACAGACAGACAATCAGAGGGGAGGGGGGTTAATGTAATGTGTCATCAAAGGGAAATATTTTCAGAAATTAATGAATTATAGCTAGCTGTAGTTTCCGGGGAAGGTTTTTTAACACATTTATTGCCTCTGCTATGTCAAAAACTCCTGACAAAGGCTGATCTAAAGGCTAAATAAAAAAAAAAAAAAAAAATTTTTCCTCTACAAAACAACAGATTTTTCTATTCTTTTATTATCCCTTTTGGGTATAAAAAACAACAAATAAAAAAAAATAAAAATGGCGGTTATAGAAGAAGAGTCGAGAAGAAGGGCTGGGGTGGCATTTGTGTTATACTGTGACTTCATAATATGCAAGGTCACAGTGACCTTTGACCTCCAAAACAACCAGTTTACGCTCGAGTCCAAATGTAGGTTTTTGCCAAATTTGCCAAAAATCCCTCTTATGTTGTGCCCACAAGCCTTGAGGCCACAGTGACCTTAACCTTTATCATATGACCACCAAAACCTGATCAGTTCCATCTGGAGTCGAAGCGGACATTTGTGCAATGTTTGACGTATTTCCTTCACCGGACGGACAGGCAGATGCACACTGGATGCCAGTGCAGAGACATAAAAATCCCGAACTCAAATCTTTTCTGTCTCATGAACTCTAATGAGGTAAAACCGCAATCTGAACATCCTCATTGAAGTTTGTTAAATGGAAAAACATTTTTTCAGAGCCAATCAATATATAATCCATTAGATTCAACGGGAAGTCAGTTGGTTTTCCGTAACCAAACCTTGACAATATTTCAGTAATATATCAAAATGGCCTTGTGCCTTGCATTCTCTTGGTATTCATCGCAAGCTATGCATTTTTTTTAAAGAAATATCTAAATACCACTGTTTCAGGCATGTTTATACTTTCCTGTCATCTGCATCCATTTTAAAAGTTGTGAATCTAAAGTGACAAGTGCGTCGAGCAAACTATTTGGCTTGGTTATTTACGTCTCAACACAGGTATTCCTCCGCCTGGCTTCGTTCCAGCTCCGATACTCCAGAAGCAAACAATCATTTACAAATTCACGCTCCCCCTGGATCCCAGTGCGTACGGGCTGCTAATATTCAATAAGTTACTGTGATTTTCCCTCTTAAAATAACCGAAGTGACAACAGGAAATGTGGCTCTGATTTCTGAAACGTGAAATGCTACATGTGGCACCTCTAACTCAGAGTTCCAAACATCAGGATGAGGTCAAATCAGAGTGGAAAAACACTGGCACGCGTCTGTACTGGCCTATGTTGATCTACATCGTTTGCAGACAGTGTGTGAACAACCCAAAACACCTGACAAATGAATATACGAGACACCGAGGAATGAACCGCTACGCACAGCCACTGCAGCAGAACAAATTGGAAACATGGGGAGGGGGGCACGCCTACCGAGCTCTATGTCCTGCTTTAGTGTTTGCGTTTCTGGTTTGTCAGTGTTTTCCTATAAGTCTGCGCAGGGCGAGAAATCAGCGTGGGAGCGCTGACCGCAGGGGTCGGACCCCAGCTCCGGATCGTGTGTGGGGCGCATGAGGAGGCCAACCGGCACAGCAGCAGTTAACGCGTAAGCAAATAAAGCAGGCCACCTCTGGCCTCTCCCATCTGCCCGCGTCCCACGTAGGGGGACCACCCTGTCCCAGCTCACTCAGTTTTATGCATAAAGACGGAGAAAGGAGAGACAGCTAAAAAAAAACAAAGAGGACGGACCCGGAGCTGGAATTTAAGAAGCACAAAGAGCTGAAGGTGACGCCGGCCAGCTGTGGGAGCCCCGTCCCCTAACACCTCACTCTGGCTGATAACCGGCCCACTAAGTCAAACACAGCCCCACCCCAAAGCCTCATCAATCAGACTTACTTTAATTCATCACTGTGCACTTGTTGCTGTGGGTCCTCGAGTGCACTCCAGCTGGAAACAGAGAAGACTGGGTGTTTCATCTCTGTCAAGAAATACGACACTCGAGGTATCATAAATATCATAATGCTCCGTGCAAATCCACAAATCAAACCCACGTGTATACAGGCCCCTTGTTCTGTTTACACCCCTTCAATGGGAAACATAAACTTGAAATTAGCTCGATAACAGGTGATTAATCAGACAAATTAGTTGTTAAATAAACCTTTTCCAAAGTTTTTTATTTTCATTTTTGCATGGATTTGATTTACTAATTTCTTCTTGCGCTATAAAATAATGTGGACCGCATTGTTGATGAGGATCAGGTTAGCTACATCCATAGCTGGACTGTCACACTGCATCGAGATAAAGATTAATCATGTTACGGAAGGGTTCGATTTTATTGGTCCGGGACTTTGACAGAATTATACATGCATTCTCCACCTTATGCACAGCACCATTCATCTGCTTCTAATGAAGGTGAATTCCAGTTGTTGCCCAGCAAACAAGGCAGAAAATTGCCCCAGAAAATGCACCATAACACACACTTTTTGCCAGAAGCTTTTTGCCTTGCTCTCTGTGCAAAGTTCCACTTAATCATTTTGGACCTAAAGTCAAAAGGTGGATTTTTATTAGTCACAGGGTTGGCGGTTCGCTCCTCGCTCTACATGTTCACATGCTGGAGCTTTCTTTGTACAGATTACTGTAAAGCCAGCAAATACACTCTAGTGGCCCAAAACCCCAAACTAATGCTGACAAATTTGAGACCGAAAGCAAAATGGGGCCACAGATGTATGTGCTCCGAGCTTATTTTTAATAGAAAGCAGACGAATGTGATCAGAAAGAATATGCGGTCATTGTTTATTTTCACAAAACACACCTTCTTCTTC
>KV751363.1:493510-525618 GCA_001698575.1 Mola mola
TCGTCTCGGCGGGACTTTGTATAAACGCACGACAAGCAGATAAACAGCTCACATGCACACGCTCATGCAAGCATATATTTAAGCACTTGCATGCACAGATTTAGCCGTTTTTCCTCCTCGTGGCCATATCGACCACACGATGATGAGGATGATGATGAGTAAACGACCTCGGAGGTTCTGAGTCTGATCGCAGGCCTCACACCAGCTTGGTGACATTCCCCATGATTTGAGCGAGGTAAAGTGATCTTACGTCATTACCCTGGATGGACTGAGCTTCATCGAACATGGCTGGCGTCGGTTACACGAAGCGGACCGGTCTAACTCTCTCTTTCAGATCTCCCCTTTACAAATCAAGCGCCGAAGTGAAATTAACAGTCAGGTTTTTCCGATTGCCGCAGCATGTAATAGACACTCAGCAACTACTCATTCAGAGGGTTTTCTCCTGCAGTGATGCTGAGCCACTGATGCTGGGGCAGCTCCAGTGCCTTCCAGATGCTTTCAGCTCTATGCCAGATGAATACTGAACACTCAATGCAGAAAAAAAAAAGAAAAAAAGCAAGATAGATGGGATCCCCTGTGTGTTTACTCAGTCGATGTGTAAAGAGTGCATGTCAGCACCTGAAGTGTTTCTGTTGATCAAGGCGTGATGAATATGTAGATGAGCGGAAAAAGAAGTTTTCAGAGATAGGAAAGATAGATGGCAGCCAGCGAAGAGCTGTTGTCTTCGGGCCCTGAGCGGCTGGTTTAGCCACAGCACGTCTGGCTGCACACTGCGCCGAGCCGGCTGCATGGGTGACAGCGGGCGCACGGCTCGATCTGCTGCGCAGCACACCTCGGTGCACCGAACGGGCCTGGAAATTGGTTTTCTCGGGTATGCGTCAGGGCACAGACTATAACTCTGAGACAATAACGCAGGGCAGTCTCACAGAGGAGGGAGATATTTCTATTCCTCTCTGCTGCTCTTCGAACTGGGGGAAGTCACGACTTATTTTTTATTTATCTATTTTTTTTTTTTTTTAAACCTGTCCTGCCCAGCTTATTGGCATGCCAGAATGGGGACCTGGATGCCTTGTTTTGCCAAAAAGATTTTGCTTCGACAAGAAGAGTTCAGAGACTGTTCTTGTTGTATATTTTGAATTGATTTTATTTACCGTCACATGAAGTACCTGGACCGGACAGGGGGGTTGGGTGGGCAAGACAAATATGGTATATAAATAAGGTCAAATATCAGGGACAAATGTCTCGATAAAACAAAGAGAAAATAAAAAAGGAGAGAGAGAGACAGGGAGGAAAAAAGGAAAGATAAGAAAAAAAACCAAACACTGCTGCCACTGTACATAATAACAACAAGCGATTAAGTGTGTTCATATTTGTTTGTGTGTGTGTGTGTGTGCGTTTCCGTGTGCTGCTCACCGTCGATCAACAGGCCCCAGACCCAGCCAGACCCAGACCCCAGACCCCAGATCCAGAGCCAGCCAGACCTGGAGTTCCCTGGAAGTCAGGATTTATAAAGGTGAAGAGTAGGAGTTCGCCCACAGCGATTTGCCTCTCTTTACCGTTTTCTAATCCTGAAAGCCAACAATAAGGAATATACAGCGGCTTGGCTTTCATACATGACAACAAACAATGAAATGTTCATGATTTTTAGAATAAATTAGTAACATTATTGAATAATTAATCAGCTTAACATAATAATGGAGGAGGAACAAGGAGCTCACTTATTATTTTTGTCTCAGTTCAACCATATTCAGTGTCCTTTCTGTCAGCACAGAGCAGAAGACGTGCCCTCATCACTGAGACTTCTGGCTATCCCACACTTTGAAGGGAAGGGAGGACAGTCATTTTTCCTCCTCTTCTGAGATGCAATTAAACGCGGCATGTAAAACATTTCTTGAAGCTCTTGCTTCAATGACTGGCTGCAAGCAGTGTCAAATAACTATCTGTTCCTTTCAATGGTTAAAAACGTAAAGACTGCATGTGCTGATGTTTGTCACGTCACCTCAGTTGTCCCGCACCTACAACCAGCAGTTGCTATAAGGTAGACTCACCCGAACTCCCCGCAATGCTGTCGCTGGCTAACAGAGAGGCCGAAACGAAAGACGTCATTTAATCTCGAATGGATGAAGGAGCACGGATTCATCAGCTAAAGCAGTGAGGACTACTTCCATGTCTTTTGCGTATTGGGCTAGCACGGACAAACGTAAAATTAAGCCGCAGCTGCCTGTTCACTGAAAACATTTTTCTGTCGAAGCTACGTCGCCTCAAGATGAAAAAATCCCTGAGGCAGAGCTTTGTAAAGTATATCATGCAGTTAAGTATCACTAGCAGGGGTGTAGACTGTGGAGTTAAAGTTGACTGAAATATCGTCTTCATCATATCTTCATCTTCATCTATTGACAAAGGGATGAAATGTGGAAAAAAGAGAAGTCAAAGCTTTGTGCGAGAGTGTCCTAGCAGCCTACTCTGTCCAAACACACGTGGATTCCTTAAAAGAAAGAAAAGATCTGCCTTCTTCATTGTAGGCATCAAACAAAGGTATGGCCAAGTGTTTCCTCACTGTACCGAGATTTATCCCCCTGAGGAGGACATGCAACATGCCTGTTCAGCACTGATGAGTTTTTATATGAAACTTAATTGCAAATAGTGAGAAATAATTCCAGCTGGCAGAGAAGTACCGTCGATACTTACTTAATTCCTGCTTTATTCCTTTTATTTCCTCAGTTACGTATCATGATATATGGTTGATAAACTAGTCTTGCAATATATCCAGTATCTCAGAATCAACATAGCTATCAACCGACAATGTTGACAGCCTATTGCATTGCAGTATGGGGGAGTACGCCCTGAGTTTTATGTGTTGTAAATATCCTCGCTCCGCTGAATACAACAAGGTCTCCTCCCTTTGGGTGTCATGAAAATGGCCACCCTAAATGTCAGCCTGTCAGTTGGTCTGTCACTTAACCCAGACTGAAATATCTCAACAAATATAGTTTGGATTCCCATCCAAACTATATTCATGATGGCCAGGCGAACCGGGGTTGAGCTCTGACTCCTCCAGAGACAACAGCTGGTTGATGTTTTTGACTTTTGGTGACACGCTGGCAAATACTTGATGTTAGAATGCTAACATTAGCTTTAGCTCAGAGTATGCGCACCTATGCCTACATCCATGTTCAACATAAGCCTACGGCCTGTTACTCCTATATCTCCTGTTCAGAAATGTCCCTAGAGAATATCCCAGCATGCATTTGGCCTACATATGGTATGGAATGGAGAAAGCAGTCTATAGAAACTTACCACCACATGTTCCTCTTGATGAAAAAGGGAAAATGTGGACATGAGCAACAGTCAGGGACCGTGTGGCAGACGGGAGAGACTGTACAGCACACTCGTTTCTGTGTGTGGCAGCGCGTAAAGCTACTGTTAATCAGGGAAAAAAAAAAAAAATTATAATACCTTCCTATTATATGGCTTAGTTCCACAAAACTCCACTATGTTAATAATACAGCTTCACAGTGGCATTATGGGCTAATGAGCCACTTTTCCAGACCAAATGGCAAAGAACAATACTGTATCATGTGGAGTGTGGGTCAGATTAGACCATGTATGCTGGATTTATTTGCCACTCCACCGCTGGAACTCACCATGTGAACAGTAAAGTACGATCACGAGGAGTACATCGAAGTATATGTTATTTCCAGTCACCAGCATTGTTATCTGGATGTCTCCAGGCCATACAGGTGAAATTAGGATCTGAATTCCCTTTTCAAGGTGAACGTCGGAATTGTTCACCATTGTAAGAACATGCAAGTTTTCAAATAGATAATCAATAAAATCATGGCTCCAAGATACTTTTTGCAGACCTTGGTCTGATGCACACACCTATATATGTTAGAAATATTAGCTGTGTCACATTAGAGGGGATTACTGAATGTTTGTTCATGTAGATCCACTGGTGTTGAGGTTTAGTAACACTCATTTCAGTCGGTTGTGTCATGGTAGCAGATCACAAAATAAAGTCGATCTTCCATCGCGAATGACATTTCAGTAGCCTGTGATGTGCATGTTCAGTAATGTGCTACATGATTTTATATCATTTTGTTTGTGTATCAATGGACTGAAAAATGAAATAAATAAAAGCGGCTGTCCTTCAACAAATGGAAAACATACCTACCTCATTCACACTAACTGAGGGCAAATTCTAATGAATAGAAAAAGTAATGCCAATGTAACAAAGTATACTGAAATTATTTGAGACAGAATTGATCATGTGTAAGTTGTCTGGTGCAGACCGATCACTTTACTGTCCACTTTCCCCGACGTGGAGTGGCTTTTTTAAAAGGAAATCCAATTCATATAGTAGTTTGCACTTGTCATAACAACGGAGGCCTTTCAAGTGATTAATCATTTCAGCTATTTTTACTCTCCTCCCTTTTTAGTAAGTGTTTCATTTATTAGCATCTTAAATCAGACTCTTTGAGAACCGTATTTCTTTGAAAATCACAATAGCTCGTAAAACAGAATGCAATGAAAAACTTGTTTTACACAATGTCATTGTGCTGATTAGCCACAATTGTTCACAAGAAACCGATCGTGGATAATTGATGTAGGTTGTATTTAAGAGCAAGTTACGAGCTGACTTTCAGGAAAAAGAAAAGAGCCAGACATGCATTTTAGCTGACATCTAATCATCTAATAGATCTGACACGTCTAATGGATAATTACTTCTCCTGTGAAAAAAACCACACACCGACCACAGTGGCTTTTACTGTTCCGAACAAGCCGTGCTGGAACCACGCTGTGCTTCACAACACGCCTGGCATGTCAACATATAGCCATTAAATAAAGCTTTATTTTCCAACCAGAATCCTCTGCTGACCCATTTCGGATCGCTAACTCTTGTAAATGAGAGACAAACGTGGTGATTAAGTACAAAGAGATGCTGCAGGATCCATTATGGGAAGAAAGTGGGCGATACAACCATGAGATTGAAAAAAAACAAACAAAAAAAAACAAAACATCCAAAGACTTTTTTTTTTAAACTAAAAAAGAAAACACCTCCATTCCATTGTCATCACCCCTGTGTCTGTACAGGAAATGAGTTTTCACTCGGAGGACACCAACATTCTGTAGAGGAACCCCAGAGCACCGGCGTGAAGGCACTCATCAATCAGGGCTCTGCAGCTTCATCAACACCGTGCAGATGTGGGTGTGCCGAGGAGCAATGGGACGGCACGACCCCCTCACCCAAAATCCACTCAGTCAAGCGTGGGACTTTTTCTTGCATTTGACACTATTTATAACCCATTTCTTGGCCAGAGGGATTAAGCGCCGACGTCTGTTCGCCACAAGCTGTGCGGCTGAGGGCCGAGGTTTGGAGAGTTCAGGTGGCAACAGACGAGTTTGGTGTCTGACAGTAAAGTAGCGGTTGGAAGTATTGAGTCGGAGGAGAGTGGCGGCCTGAAAAGTTGACACAAAGTGTGTCATGTTGACTCCCAGATGTGGTCATCAATCAGTGCCGCAGTGCGAAGGGTCTAACAGCTGCTAATTTAGAGCAGGGAAGACAGGACAGTCTGAAAGAGAACATGATGGAGCAGCGGGTAAAACCGGGCTGTCGGCTGGAGAGGAAGTTTTTGTAGAAATTACTCTCGCTTGTATTTGCTCCTTTTCTCAAACCCCATCTGTCTGTTCTTCTCGCCCACCCCCCCCGCTGTTACCTCTCACGGCAGCGCTCTGAAGCCTTTCCTTCTGAGAGCTTATCAACACATCTGTCTGGAAACGTTAGTGTTCACATCCATTTTTACACCGTGTTTTCCTAAATGGTCACTGGATCCCTGAGCCTCTCTGGAGTAAAAGAAAAAACAGGGTGTGAAACTAAAGACCCCCCGACTGACCATCACCTCACATTAACCTGTAGAAAACTCCCTGAAGTGCATGGGAACTGATGGAGGAGGGACACGGTGCGGCGGATTTCACTGCAGCATGAACAGGTTGATGTATAAAGCTGTGAAGTCAATGTCTTGTTGCGGGTTCCTTACAGAAGAGAAGCTAATGGTTTCCAAATGGCATGACATCACCGCACTTACTTGTAGCTGAGAGGCATCTGTGAATTTATCAGTGAGCTTTTATTTAATTCATAAAGCTTTATCGCAAAGATATCTCACCACAGTATGTGTGCCTTCCTTGGGAAAGCTGTTTTCCATCCAGGAAGTGCACGTCAGACATTGGAGGAGTGTATTACTTCGCTATTGACATGCTGATGCCAAACCTCATGTGAAAGTGACTCTGAATAGACCCAGTGTTTTTCTTCCCTAAAGAAAAACAGAGAATTTGCAAGCTAAGAAGGCACGTCCGACAATCCCGAACCGGAGGAGCACAGACTGATGGGCGGACAATTATTTTCTACTAAACTGAGGGGGTGGGCAAATTCGCAGCTGCGCCTGCAGCTGCAGCTCACAGTTAGTCAGCCCACGTGGATCCACTCATGATCTCTACCAAAATTATATTATTGATATGATCCTCCTTGTTCTCTCTGGTCCGACGCTCCTGCTTTACAGGCAGCAGTGGGCTGCCGCTGAGCAGCTGGAGCAGCGTTTGATGAGTGGACAAACACTGTGCTGGGGTCGAATTAGCAGGTAGCCGTGATCATATGGAAGCCCTCCTTCCTTACAGTAAACACACTAAAATACCCCAAAGTCCTGTTCACAGCCCCACACATACAGAGTTGACGGGTAGCACAGACTCATTAAAAGTCCGTTATTGCACTAAGTGCTGTGAGGAGAGTAACTAAATGAGCGCTTGTTAGCTTTATGGTGGTGGCATTACTGGCATAGACTCTGAAACCCACAACAACAGCACGTGCCACAGAAATTTATGTCACAGAAAGACTAGAGTGAAAATCACACTTAAAGTGTTACGTACAAAGTCACATAACGAGGTAAAGATGTGTAAATACAACATTTAGACACACTTAAAATGGATTTTTGTGTGTTGGCACCTTAATGTGATTTTGGGATCCACAATCAGTATAAATCTAGTAGAAATTCAGATGCTTTAAAAGATGAGTGGCTAAAGAAAAACAGCCTCAATATGCTAAAAGTTTGAGATGTCTTACATGAAGGTCAACAATCATGAGATGAATTTGGTAAAATGTTTTGCACTCAATCTTGGTCCCAGATTACACCAGGATGCCTCAATTTAGAGCTTGAGAGCCCAAAGACAAGGTTCTGCAAAGGAAAAAAACAAACCAAAACAGTGTTTTCACAAGACGACGAAGCTGGAGGCTCACGTCGATCTGACATTTCTCAAGTTACTGAGGAGTCCAACAACAATTTGCAATTAATCTGAACGGGCACTGTTATTTCCGTCATTCTGAGGCGCGCCGGGACCTTTAGGAAGAAGTGATTATTATTATTTCTATTTTTTCCAACAAGCTGTACACCTCATACAGCAAACCTCATTTGTATTCAAAACCAACTACAACAGCATTATGTGCTAAGAGCAACTTAATGCACCGCTAATGCACACCATCATGGTAACAGTGAAGACGCTGCTGTCTGGCTTTAAATGTGTCTGCTTGGGGCTGCTTGGCTTAATGTACTAAAGAGTCACATTGTGCAGCGAGGTCTGTAGTGCCCGATCTGACAATGAGTCTCACAGAGCCGCTCCTCAACGTGACAAATGAAGTGACTCATCTGCGAGTGCATCTGCTGAAAGAAGGGAATTAATGCATCGGACAGCCGGGGGGAAGATCAAAAACAAGGAGCCGGGTTCTTCCGGGAGCGTGGACCGTTCATCATGAATACCACTCTCAAGATACCACTCGAACACATCACAGCGTCGGATCGCTCACCATCTCCACAGCCAGCCCCGATAACAATGCATAAAGTGCATTAATGTGTTCGGATGAAAGCATCGAGCTCTCTGTAATGAGATGGCGAAGTTAAGAATGCTCGTTATATAAACTCTACTCCGTTTGGCCTCACTCAGCTGTTTATATTACTCTGGGCCTATAATTAGGGTGGTGAAGACATGTGATTTAAGGAGAAGGTGCCACAGGATTGATAGCAATAAACTTTGACAATTCAAATAAGGAAACGTTCTTTTCTGTTTTTGCTGAATCTCTGAGGCTACTTTCTCCGATAACATCCAGCCTCCATCCTGCTGCTGGCCGTTGTGTACCAGATGCTTTTCCCCGCATGCGGTTGAGGGCCAGGGCAACACGTATGAGAGGACAAAGAGGAAAGTCTGAGGGGCTCCTGGAGGCAGCGACACTCGTGCTCATCCCTTCGAGGGTCGAAGTGTCGGAGGTTCAGCCAACAACAGCCATGTTTTATGTCTGACGGCAGAGTAACGGTGGGAGGTACTGTCTAAGACGTAAAACTTTATTTTGAGCCAAAATGTTGCCTCTCCTGACAATAGCACGTGTCATTTTAAATGTAAACGCAAACAACATACTACCTAACGCTTGAGTCAATTTCCTTGCTTTGCTGTGATGAACGCCAGTAAGCGTGAGGAGAAGCATAAATTTAATCCTGCAATGGCTTTTGACCCAAACAATAATTTTGAATTCATCCCAAAATGCGGCACTCAACCAGGCTGAGGAGGTGAACGATAGCCAGGAGATACAGGTATGTAGTGTTACTAGCATCAGTGGAGGAGCCGCTGCCACCACCACCTGTGTTAATAACAGAGACTTGCAGATATGTATGTAGGAGCGTGAGCATGTACATGTGGAGAGGGCCCAGCCATTTCCTTTGGGTGGGACTGGAGGAGGTAACCCACCTCCTTGCATCAAAACTCTGAAACAAACTGTATTTTTTTTTTAACCACTGTGCCCCTTCGCCTGAAGCCGGAGCGAGCCGGATCTCACCTGCTCTGTCATCTTACGAGTTTTAAAAGTAGTCTACTATACGCTGCACCGTGCGCGAGTTCTAACATCGGCGTAATTCAGCCCCAAATGTTTGAAGCAGACGAGGATTCCCAGGAAGAAGAGGAGGAGCTACTTTTGTTGCATCAGAGTGGTAAGATTTGTCATAATGTTAAGCCCCACCCCTACAAGACATTGGAATTGGCCCCTGAGGTTTTAGAAGACCTGGGCTCTCAGAATTCCATTTCTTGGGGACTGTCATTGGTGAGTGACAGAACAAGAGCAGAAATCCACAGTCATGATGATGTCTATCTTGGACATTATCAGGTCCAGGCTTCAAAGATGCAGAGATCCACAGGGAGGTTCTTAATCAAAATCGTTTTAATCCAAAAATGGGTCGACACCGGGAGATCTAACTAATTAGTAAAGGTACAGTTTGTGGGAGAGACAAGCTCAGTAGTCAAGGAACTCATTAGGAATTAACACTGGACTGCTCACTGGGAAGAAAAGACAATCTGGCACAGGAGGAAAGGGGACACAGGGTTTAAATACACAAGGGAGGGGTAGACAATTAGACACAGGTGAGACACGTTAGGGAGGGGAGGCAATCACACACACCTGAGGGACAAGACTTGACATGATACAGGAACTAAGATTGAAACAAAATGACCCTTACAGACACTTAACACTACCGGACCCTGTCATGATGTGTGTTATAGAACATAAAAAAACACCAAAGCTACTGAAAGTTTAAAAGCTGTTGAAAAAGCCAATCCAGTCCTGATTTATTTTGGATCCTCTTTAGAGGAAATTCTTCTGAGGGGGTAGGAAATAAAAAGCGCAGAGGCTGTAACCACAAACAGCCAATTTATGCACATGTTCAAAGATGAAATGGCTTCGATTCGTTTGTATCTCTTCAACACAAAGCAGGTGTATAACAATTGTTACACACAATACGAGTGGAGATTTTACATATTCTTTTATATTGTGCTGGCCAACAAATAAACAAGGTGAAATGAAATAGGGAAACAAAGTACATCCATGATCTGCAGCAAAATGTTGGTGAGGGTCACAGCTTTTACTGATTTCAAACACCTGGACTATCCAGCTGCAGTTACAAGCAATAATGTGCTCGAAGGGAAATGTGAATATAAACTGCGATTTTCTCATTGTTGGCTGAACACCACATGCAGCGCACTATAAAATCTTATGACTCAAAAGGTGCAAACACTCCTGTCTGGATGCCTCTTCAGCAAAAACGAGTTGCGAAATGGTAAACAGGAAATCTGGGAGAAAATATTTGCAGAGTCGGATAAGCATTCAAAGCTTGAATTCTTTTACTGCAGATCAGGGAACAGTTTTTGATCCCACAAATGGCTGCCTGAACTATTTACTGCAAAGCCCCTAATTTTAGAAAAGAGTGGTGGCACGGCAGTTGGCAGTATACTCGGTAGAGCTTCATTGTTTTTCTTCAGATCACGTAAATCCTTTCATTTTAATGAGGAATTCGCTGTCTTTTCCTTCCTTTTACTCCACTCTTTTCTTGCCTTTTTATCAGCCACACCTGTTCCTCATCCAGCCTCCTCCCTCCTGCAGGAGAGAGGAAACACTAATTGGCGAGGAGGTTCCATATCATCTCCAGGTGCCACCGATTAGGTCATCAAATGTGATGCTTAGAAGGCTCCTGGACGGTTTCCCCCCTGTTTAACGTCTCAACAAAGATGGGAGCTGTTAAATATTGACATCAACATTTCAATTGCCATCCACAGACACACGAGCAGCTCTGTTTACTTTGGCTGAGAGTCACTTTGACCTCAAACCCAAACCCTCCAACCCTCTAACCCAAAAGTTAGATGATGAAAATGTGTAGAATTATATCCAAGCCGAATTAAAGCCAGCAAAGCAGTAGTTGAGTAGTTTTTTTTTTCCATACAAAGAAATCTTATTTTACCAAATAGAAAGGACTTTAAAGGTTTAATCACTAGCTGGAGCAGGAATTTATAATGATGCTAAGCAGTTCAACAAGCTATCCTCTGCTGATGCTTTCAAAGCTCATATGTGATAATTTGTCATCCACTTTGTTCTCTTGGAAATTAAATATTTGTTCCAGCTTACAAGCAATTGTAATGAACTATTTTTAAGTATTTGTTATTTCCCCCCCCGCCCATTTAAAAGCTCTCTGGCACACTGTCTAGCTGTGCTAACAGCGCTATCGTCAATAGCCGCACATAATGACTTCAAATGCCTGACTGAAATGATGAACTATCCAATGTTTCTACATGGTTTTGGTTTAATAAATTGACTCTCATAGTCAAGAAGCGTCGTTTCATGGTCTTTTGCAACAAGGTAGTTTTAGGTGCGATTAAGGATGAAGGTTTAAATTGAAATAACCCCACTGATGATCAATATGGTTTATAGAAGATCTCTAAAGATGCTCGGTGTGCTGAGAAGGGTGTGTCCTCTGATCCATCACTCTGCTCATTAACTTTGTGTTATAGCTTCTTATTTCTTTACATCCGCTTCTGCAGTATCGCCTGGGCTGCTACCTATCAAGTATAAACCAACAAATTACTGATGATTCAGAAGAGGTTCTTCCGAACGATCTCTAGAGCTAACAGATAAACCTTCTGCCACCTCTTCTCAGGAAATACTCACTGTTCCCCTTTGACAGTTGAATGTTTTTCAAACCTGTTTATTCAAATAAAGTTCTTTCTTTCATATTTTTTATTTCATTTCCTTTTATTTCCACATCCTGACATCCACTCATATTCAACAAGACATAGAAATAAGAAATGGGCTCTTCTCTGAGGTCATTATCATCACAGGCTGTCTTTAGAAAGCAATTGAAGGACTATTTCATTTTGACATGAGTTTATTTTTATATCTTGTTTGTTTGTATTTTTCTCTTTGTTTATGTGTCCCATTGCTTGGTTACCATTGATTTCAATTGTTTGCCTCCCTTGTTTACATAGACTGGATACTATACGGTACAACAAGGACCTCTGGGCTTCGTTTCGCTCCTTGTACTGTTTTTATCATGTGCTAAATAAAATCAATGGCTAAATAAAAATCTCATTCCCACAGTGTACACTCATTTTCTCACATCCCCTTTAGCGATCGGTGCTCAGTGCAGTGCGAACCCATCCACCACACAACTCAGTGCTGTTGTGACTGAAATTGGTCCATGTTTACCGTAGATAAGAAAGTGATTTGTGGCAGGAAGGCTTGTTGCGTGCGTCTGAGTGCGACGCGCCCCGAGGGTTCATCCTGAGAGTGAAAGAGCAGCCAACGGGTGCATGAGAAAGTGGCATCTTATTAACGGGCCTCACAGTTGTTCCAGACTCGCGAACATTACAACAAGCTACAATTTAGGCTCGTCAGAATTGAGGTGAATTTTTGGGAGGAAGTTGCCCCCCTACCAGAATGGGTTTTTGGTCCTGTCAAAAGTTACACTGGTGATTACATGCACAAAAATACCACGTTAGCTAAACATACCAGAGCACAGATGTGTCTTAACACACAGACAAAAGGTCATGCCCTCCTGAAACGTATTTGGCATGAAATTAGTAGACAGGACCTCACTGGCTGCTGTGTTGTGACAGTTGAAATAGCAGTGAGTGCCTGGACGGACTGACATGTGAACATTTTTCCCCCCCGAAAAATGTCCCGGCAGATGTTTCAGCTCCAGTCAGAGTGGAGCGGAACCCAAAGCCACGTCAGGTGTTGAACACAGAGAGGCCAAGATTTACCTCCACTTTTATTCCCAATGGGGCCAATCCCTCGTGCACTAAACTCGGAAGACTCGGTGTCCCACTGCTGTTATTTTACAGCTGTCATAATTGATCACATAATAGCTGTGAATATGAACCAGCTGTTAGGGGACGTCAAAAAATCAAGTGTCAGTTCTGAAATGTGGCACTACGCCTTATTTTCTTGTCCCTGCGTTTCACCCTTTCGCCTCTGTTTTCGATGTTTCCGTTCCGCTTCACCAGAATGTAAACCTACCAGCATGAGCTGATGGAGCTGAGCAACAACAGTCGCCTCCCTCTCCTGCCTGACTATATTGGAAATACCGTATGTCACTGGGCCCGTAATGCAGAAACCAGCATACATCACGCTGCTGGGGATTGTTCGCGAGGCGTCACGGAGGCTGGAGGTTATTTTCCATGCACAGACATGCTCTCAGCCCCGCGGAGGGGGGAAATGCAGCGGTGTGGGATAGAGAGCTTTTTAAAAGCCAGTGAATAAAAGCTTTGACATCCCCTCTGCCCCGCGTCCCCTCCACCATTCCCATCCTCTGTTCCCGCCAGCCGCCCGCGTGCCACTGATTCTGCCAGACCATGTTGAGATGCAGCGAACACAATTAAGCCCGGTGTAATGAAATCACACAGTGCTCTGGTTAATGGAGATGTTGGGGAACGGGGTCAGCGAGTGGACTGCGGGTGTATCTGTGCAGAGAAGAGAGGCAGCTGTCGGGTGATTCTTTTACCATTTTCAAGTGGACCAGCAGCTTCATCTTTCATTCTCAAAGAGAGACTAACGGAGGATTCGGGTGAAGGATTTATTGCTAAGGAAGTGTATAAGCACTTGTAAAAAATAAAAAACAACTACTTTGATATGAAGATATTTCAGGGGAATACAGTGTCCCAATAAAAACAGCAGTGGAGTGTTTAGTCAAGGTGATGGACAAAGTGTTTATGTAATAAGGGATCAAGAAGAGTGGTTAGAAAATAATTAAGCTGAAATTTTGAATGATAAAAGTAGCACCTCTCCCCCATGATAATCACATTTCTGACCTTGTTAACATGTCCATACGTGAAGATTTCAATCCACTAGCGACAGTCACCAGAAAAGACATTCTGTCGGCCCGGTTCCTCTAAAGCCCTGTTTCCAGCTCGGTTCGGTTGGGTTCCGTACGACACGCATTGTGTTTTGCATTTCCACCATCAAAAGCTGTGAATGGTACCCTTAAATAACGAGCCTGCACCGTGCCAGTTTTGTCACCCTCCGCTTGGGGCACCACCTGTAAGTATCCCATAACATAAAGAGGGCCTAGACCCACTGCGGGCTGCTGATTGGTCGATAGAATCGTCACTAAGCTGCGATGGTTAGTTCATTTTTCACCTTGTGGCCTTTTGTCAGAGTCCCTCTACCTGTGTGACAAACAGCCTAGCAAAAATAGTAAGAAATGCTGGATCTCTCCTTTGTTTCCTTTGTTGTTGTTACGGTTTCTTTGACTTAATCAGAGGGACACACAGTGCTGCGTGTCTGTGATGTCACACGGTCAGGCTATGGCCCACCCACCAGGCAATGGTACGGTTTCCTGTCATGAGCGTACCTGCCCAAGTTTGCCGTACCAAACTGAACTGAACTGAACCGCACTCCTTATTGGAAGTGCATCAGCTTCTAGGTGACCTTCCTCTTCTTCTTGGGAGTCTGGTTCAAAATACTTCAGTGTTAGAAGTTGACCCACTGTGCAGCATATAGTAGACTAGTTTTGGAGTGGGAGCAGAGTTGGGACGGGAACATATCACATTCATAGAGCCCCTCAATTTAGATGAAACAAAGGTGTAGAATTACATCCAAGCCATTTTAAGGCCACAAAAGGATTATTTTTTCTCGGAAAGTTAATCCTTTTAAACCGAAATATTGGCTGAATGTTACAAATTGCTCTATTAAAAAAAAATCACTTCCAATTTCCCTGCACAAGAGCCAGCCCACTAAAAAACCCATAACACTGAACATACCAACATGTGACCTTACGCAGCAACAGCAAGACCTTAAATATTCATTGACATTTAATTCCTGGATCACATTGTAGCGCGGCGGCGACCTCCGATTGCCGCCCAATGTGACCGACTGGTGTCTCATTATCTGACGTAGTGCAGATGTCAATTCCTCGCACACACAGGACCGAGCTGGACGAGCAGGACGGGAATAATAAATCACATTCTTCCCTTGACCTCAGATAGTCAAGTGGCTCTTGAACGCGATGATTCTAAGCAGCAAATCTACCTTAAAATGAAAGGCCCATACAGGCAGCAGCAGAGGCACCAGAGTGGATGAACAGGCCTAATGAGGTGGATATGTAGAACAGCAGCACTGGGCGTCTGACTGTTTGGGACTGCTGAAATTAGAAAGTAATGGAAGAGCAGTGTTTTATTTGTTGGTGGGTTCTACTTTAGATTGTCTTGAGGAAGTGGCACAGCCATAATAGAAGCCGTGGAGTGACTGGACGATTCTGCAGGGCAGGACGTCGAAATGAGCTATTAGTAAGCATTTCTATCATCTTGTTTTATTACTTTTTGCACAAAAAATAGGAAATGGAAACAGACACCAGCCGTTTCTCTTTACATGCAACAGTTGTGGGTGAAAACACACATCACCCTTTTCTTTTGGTGATTTTTTGGAAAATATCTCGCCGCATAGGAACAAAACAAGCAAACTTTAAAGGGGCTGTATGTAAGACAATAAAAAAAACTGTTTTTACGTTATGTCAACGTTCTAACCAACCAAATTTACTTCAGTCAGGCCCTTCTTGTAATAACATTTTATACTTTAGAGGAGGCTTTCAGTTTAACACAAGAGCAGGGCCGGCCCTGGACTTCTGGGGGCCCTCAGCAGAATAAGTGGGGGGGGGTCCCTGATTCACAGCGTCTAGACAGTGAATTAGTCACAGAATAAAATGCAATATGCAATTATATTCATATGATGCGAAAAGCAATACTTAAGTCATAAATTTTAAGGCTTGAAAAATGCAATTTTGGTTCTTTTTTTTTATTGCTTTCAAATATTAAAATGGGTTAAATTTGTCCTTAAAAGTATGCATATGTTAATTTGCTAACCTAATTCCAAGGGAACATTTTTATCCTTGCTGTTGCACACATATACTGAAAACTGCGCTATGAAATTTAGTCAAAATTTAATTTGAATTCAAAATTTGGATTAACATTTTTAGACGCAAAGTCATCAATGCAACTTTCTTTGTTTGGCTTCATTCTTTCAACAACAAGTCAGCTTCAGTTCATGGCAGATACCTGGGTAGGTCAGGAGAGGCCAGATGTTACGTCAATGTAGCATGAGATGCATGAGTCTGGGGGCCACCTAGTGGCCACAGGACCTTATAGCAGCCACTTAGTTGGCTTACAGGAGCACCTAAATCTTTGAAGGTGAAAGTTGGGAGTTTTTTAAGCTACATATTTTTAAAAAACGCCAACTATGGTCAGGACTGTGTCAGATGCAAAATTTTGACTAGATAGACATAACCTACCTACCTAAGACAACCTATGTGCAATACTCAGGAGGGGGAGAAGGAAGCAAGATCGTCGCACTGGTTGTTTTGATTTGAGTAAATGGTCACTCGGATGTAAGCGTGTGTGTGTAGACACACTGCATCGTTTACTTTTTTTGTCATATCAAATTTTTCTATGCTACGTGTCCTGCTAGTTGAAGAGGATCGCTGTAGACCAGCAAAGAGTGGTCCTTGAGCAAAGTTTGTAGTGAGGTAGAAATGCAAACAGTTCTGAACAGACATTTCAGTTTTTTAAGTGAAAAAAATTCCTCTGTGCCTTGAGATGAATGGAATTCTACACCACTGCTTCATATAGGTTGTGTAGGTCTATAAATGTGCTACTTTAGCCCCGCCCCACTTCTGATAACTGCTTCGGCCCTCGCCTGCAAACAGAGCGAGACTGAGCTTTCCTGATCCGGCACCTTCCGACTTCAAATTAGTCTACCATACGCTGCACAGTGGCAAGTTCTAACATTGGAGTAATTCATCCATAAATGCTTGAACCAGACACAACAAGAGGAGGACCAACTTGTGCGATTTTGTTTACAGCCTGATGCATCAGAATGTTGAGTTTTGTGTCTACAACGTTAAGCCCCGCCCCTGTGAGTCAACACCCTTTTAAGTTGTCTATGTAAAAGATGCAGACTGTCAGAGTGAAAGCAGGCATACTCAGTCATGACACGCGTCATGGTGGATTTAAAAAAAAAACCAAAAACATACAAACACGTTAACAAGGTCAAAAAGGTGATTTTTACTGGAGACGGTCTTTAACACCGTATCCCTCCCCAGATCTAAAGTGCTTCTGTTGTTTGACCTTAAATGACATTGCGGAGAATTTATGGGTCTGCATGGACATATCAGCTGCTCCATTTGGCAAATAGGTAGTAAAAATACATAGAGACTGTGTGTGTTTTTATTTGACATCGTCATAAGTGTTGTGAGAGTCTTACAGACGAGCGGAGTGGCGTTAAAAGATGGCTGCCGTAGCGCTGCTATTTGTGTTCTCGCTCTGGTGTGTAAACATGATAAAAAACATCAGTGTTTTCCACTGGTCAAGGTTTATGGTTAAGTGGCTGTTGTTGTTGTTGTTGTTTATAAGAACACAGAAATATTAAAGTCTATATGTGCTGATGATTTATTGCAGCACTCCTTTCAGGTCTTTATCCACCCCCTCCTGCCTTCCCTACTCCTCCCTCCTCATCCTCTCAGACAACAGTGCAGCAGGAGTAATGGGCAGGCGGTGGGTTATCGGGTCCTCTGGGGTATTAATCAGCTAACTGGCTGCCGTGGAGGTGGGAGAGTTCTCCCGACACTGATGCACAGGCTTTTTAATCAAAACTTCCTGCACAAATTGCCTTGTGTTCGAGAGCCAGATTAAATTACTGCTTTGATCTCTTGAAGCCAATTTATCTCCTCCTGCCGGATCACACGTGTATGTTTATGTGCAAACACTCAAGAAGTTGCGCTAAAAGCTGGCCGGCAGTTAGGATTTATCATCCAGGTGCATTAATGCAGCACTGCAGAAAATACTTTTTGCTGTATCTGAAACGCAGTCCTGCATCGAGCGTCTCCTCTGCAGCCAATGAGGGTTCCAGAGCCACATTATTATCATTGTCGTTACCCTCTTTGTGTTCAAAGTCTCACATATGGTTTCACCCTTTCACACTTAGAGTAAGAGCTCTGAATGCTTTTGCAAAACGACCCACCGAGACTCACCTGGGGAGCTGACGGAAACAAGGGTTAATAATGGGATATTTGATCAGAGCAAGAAATCACATCCAGCGTCTCTGGCCGTGTCGTAATGTGTTTGCTGCTCCGTGGGTCAAAAACCAATGAATAAAATCTGCATTGTATTAGAAAACATTAGGTATGCTGATGACAACAGAAAAGAAGGAAAAAATTACATTTTTATTTGCTTTGCAACCTCCACAAGTACAGTATGGGACCCTGGCGAACTCACAAAAAAAAAACCCCAAAATGTGTTTCAAATGCACTTTAGCTCATTTAGCTCTTGTGTGTGTGCACGCTTCATCTGTAGTCCATTAAACAGCTCATTGAGGAGGAAGGTACTTCAGTGTTATGGAGAGGTTTTCTGTCAGAGCTGGTTTGGTCTAAACTGACTGTTTCCCTCAAAAATTATGCAGAATGTTAATAAAATGTACGGACAGTACATTTGAGATATCAACAATGGAGAGAGTGGCCACACTTCCACCGAGCAAACCATGCAGATAAAAAGACTCAAAACCAAATTACGGGCGAATTCAATCTCCACCGTCAAAGCACTTTGTACTGCAGGAATCCAGGAAGGACAACACTTAAACAGAGCGGGTGGAAGGGTGGAAAACGAGAGCGGCTGATGGAGAGGTAATGTAAGAAAACACACAGCAGTGTGGAGAGGACTCCTCTTTCTCCGCGGAGGAGACGTCTGGATGAAACATGGGGCTGACCAAACGCTGTCCAGTTTAAACTAATGGGGAGGTAATTTATGGTAAAACTTATAACATGGGGTCGATAGGAGCAGTGCTCGCGGCAGTTAGCAGTAGGAGAGCCCAGCGGAGGGTCAATATCTTCAAAACGGGATCGTTTACAAGGTCGTTAGCGCAGGTCAGCGGGCGTAGGGGACGAGACGGTGGTCAACGCAGTTACCTGCACAACTAACAGGTTCACTTCCTACCCTCCGGTTTCGTTAATGACTACATTCGGTTTAGATTTGGCTCGGAAGTGGTTAGAAATCGGATTATTTTTATGAACAAGACGAGAATACGCTGGAGAATAACCAACATGTTCTCCTCGCAGGTCACCTCTTTGTCCTGGGTCATTTGTATCTCATCCAGAGGCAACGTGGTCGCTTTGGTTAAGTTCCGGCACAAAAACAAGGATTAAGGAAAATAGAAAACCCATTATGATGTGATGTGAACCCTCATCTCTCAGCCTGGTCTCGACAAATGTACACATGGATGTGTGTTACATGTTGCACTCCCGAGTCAATTTGTGTGCTCTCGAAATACACTCTCACCTAAAGGGGGAGAGAATAATCGCAATCGCGTGCTTTTGTCTGTCCGTCTGTCTGTTTGGACCAGTAACTCAAAGTAACTTCAGCACTTTTCAACTTGAAAATTGCATAGAAGGTTGTGGTCCAAACAATTTCAGTCCTCCAAATCTGACCTGGATCTTCATTCAGATCAGGCTTCTAGAAAATTTAATACAATTATATTACTCTAATTATAATAGCCAAAGCACAAAGGTATGAAAAAATGAGGGCAATCGACCTCAACTATCCCAGTCAAACGATATCATCCGAAGCCTTGACAGAGCTGACAAATCTGAGTTATTGAATTTTTTATTTATATTTTTTTACACAATTCACTATTTACATGCACAGTATTTTTTAATTCAGTCACGTCGAATTAAAGGGACCCGCCTCTCTGATAATGTAAGGTTGACATACAGTTAAAGAGCAAGAAGTTCTGCACTCGCAGGAGTTTGGGTCGGTGTTGGGACTTGTTTATACCCTGTGTCGCGCTGAAAAATACTATTTTAATTTATGCTAGTAAGTTAAGTTATATAATCTTGCTTCACATACAGCAACATGATTTATACAACAGCTGAACCCTGATTCTTGAGCCTAAATATAAGTACAAACTTGAGTCTTGTGATGATGACAAGAAAGGTTGAAACCTGTTGCTGGACTCTTCTAGTTCCACTGTGTTGACATGTTGTTGTTTTTTTTTTTACAGGAAAAGCTTGTTTTATTTCCTTCGGTCCAAATGAAATGACTGTCTGGGTTTATTACATTCCTGGTATGGCCGCAAACACCATTTTTTTCCTTCTTTCTTCCTTTTTAAACCATTAAATGTATTGATTGTTGTCAAGCTGTGACAGGGAATTTCAACAAATGTGCTGCAAAGTGTTTTTTAGAACCACATAATCTGCTCTAGTGTGAAAATATGTGAAAACTTGTAAACCACTGTATATTATTGCGTGCACTGAAAATTTTTGAAAGTGGCACGCTATACATACGCCAACCCCACAACTGTGTTGGATAAACTACAAATTACGTTCAGCAACATTTGTTGTCTACCTCTCTTTCAGATTTCCCTCTGGCCCCGAACGGCATTAAGATGGTGCTACAAGACGCTGAAGAGTAAATTCTGAGGAACTTTTTTTCTATTAAACAGCCGCACAGGAAAGGCAGGCAGCGTTGCTCATTTGATCACTCTCAACAATAATTATCCAAGATGTCTCTTGATATTTAATGGAATATTCATTTACGCTTGGCTAAAGCTAATATTGGATTGTCTCATGATTTTGAATGAATCAGGCTGTGACATTTGAGCAGCAGCGCTAAAGCTTTGGCAAGAACAAGCCGTCCTGCTTTTTTATCTCCTTCTCCCTTTTCCCACATTGGTTTTTTTTTTCTTTCTTCTTCCTCCTCGGATTTATTTCGCTTGCTGAATCCAAACACTAGATTTATTGAGGCAGTGGCTCAAATCCCAATTAAACATGTTGCACTGATCACAACACAACATGCACTTCCAAAATAAGCTTCGGCCTCGTGGGATTTTGAAGTTTTTAACATCCAAGGTCTGCTTCTCTTTGAACTTGCCCTCGTGTCTGTGGAGTCAGCCAGTATCAACCTTTTTAACTGTGAATATTTTCTGGATCCAGTCTGAGAAAATTAGATTGCAGGCTATTATCTAAACAGCGGAGACAAAACAGCAACACTTAAATTTATGGACGAAAGGGACCATTTTACGATCTGAAACGGGCCTTCGGCAGACAGGAAGGTGAGGACTCTGAATTTTCGTGGCTGATGTGGTGGGCACTAAATTCCCACCACTGTCGCCAGTCTGTGTGTGTCTGCATGTGTTTGTGTGAGACCAGTTCTCTTCTGGGCAGCAGAGACTCCTCCTTGTTAGAGCCATAGTCAGTCCCTTTATTTAGTGACATAGGGCATAAAATTCCGGTGTGTGAGAATTAGTGACATCTAATGGTGAGGTAATAGAATGCAGGTGACAGAATGCTGCCTCGCTGCCCCCTCCCTCTCTACGGAGAACTATGGTAACCATCTGTGTGTGATCCTCCATTTAAAGTAACGCAGGTTAACAAACTTTAGACGAACTTCCAGCAGACTGCTGACCAAAAAAATCTACTTGTACTCCTCCTTCTTTGTTCTTTTTTATTGCTTTGTCTCCTCTTACTGGGGTGACTCTTCTTTGTTGGTTGTAATTTCCATGTCACTACATTATACAAACCCAAAACGTGTTTTCAAGCCTTTTTCGCCTTTCTCAGCTACCGCAGTAACGTGGCGGCACAAGATGGCCCTCTGCAACTTTAAATTGATTAAAGATCGCATAAACACTACAGTTTTTAACATGATTGAAAACTAATCTTGACATAGTATTGAAGATAATATTATATGTATGTAAATAGATAATCTGAGATTCTACACACTGGACCTTTTAATCAGGTTGAACAATACGAGAATTCTCCTTTCACTTAAGGGATTTAGTAAACTTAATAAAGTCAGTGTGCTAACAAGAATAGTAGCACATCAGGCTGGGTATGTTTGCATGATGACAACATGAACCGTCTTGTGTATCAATCCTTGTTGGCATGCGAGGTCCTTTGATTCATTCAAAATGACTGAAAGACATTTTCTGCTCCTTTAATTCCCATAAATCTCTTTGAATTTACAAACAATATTGTGCACAGTCTCTATCTCAGTCAACATGTCTTTGCCATTAGCATGAAGCTATTATAAACTAAAACCACGGTGGTGTGGAAACATGCTGCAGACAGAGACACTGACATGAAAAGGAAAGATGTGAACAATGTGGCCGTTTATTTCCTCAGGTTTCAGGACTTTTACGGGTCACATGAAAAGAAAGGACCTCAGGATATTATTGTGCCACAGCTTGAATGGTTCACTGCATTCTGATTTAGCCCCTCTTTAATAAGTTCCATTTTCAAGGACTGCCAAGGTCTTAAAGTGTGCTTTAATTCGTGAGGTACTTTGATGGGAGGTCAATGCTGGGGATAGTAAAAAGTGCTCTATTACCATATCCTGCGTAGCCTGTGGATGCAGGCAAGTGAGGGGGGAAACAGGACCCTGTGCAGCAGGAGTAACCTGTCTGTGACTCTGCAGTCTGTGTTGGGCTTTGCTTTGGGATGACTGGAAACTGCTGTCCATCGTTCAATCTCTCCTCACTGCATAGACCTGATGTTCGCCTCATGGATCACATAAAGGCTCGAACTCTATGTAACCCTGCAACCAGGCACGAAGACAATGGAGGTCGTGCGCGAGGGAGGCAAGCAAGTGGACACCGTGGTTATGTAGAGCAAAACCCCAGTACTCCCCTGTGGTATCGTGGTCTTACTGTACTCCATTATATGGTCAGTAAATCTTACGTTGACCCCTGTTTTGGCTCGGCTCTACTGTACAACGCTGCGCCCAGCGAGAGGCACGGCCTGTTTCATGTTTTATTCTAGAGAGTGCGGGCCAGCTGGGGGCCGCTCTGGGAAAGCCATTAGAAGGTGTGTGTGAGCTCAGCCAGCCTCGGCGTGGTTACAGTAGTGCCGGGCTCTGTCTAATGGCTGGAGGGACCAGTGCAGCGGGTTGCTTAATTTTCAGCCTGACTTTATATGGTATCCCTTCAACTTCACTGGAGCAGGGAGTAGTGTAGCACTGCAGAGACAAATCCTTATAAAGATCTGCAGTTTCCCTGCCCGCTGACACACAACACTGTCCTCGGCTTGTAAGGCCAGACCCCCGTTTCTGCCTTCATTATGAAAACCGCCTGGTTTCATTGTGCCACGAGATGTTGCGTTCCATGGCAATAGTGCCTGTGCTGTAAATCCGCTGATGATGGGAGAAATGGTGAAGGCGAGAGGGCTGGAGAACGGTAGCGGGAGGAGGGGTTGCAATTAGAGAAGAGAAAGACCACCAGGGCAGCTGCTGCCCACCTCCGCTGCCACACGTTCAAGGAACTGAGAGGAAAAATGGCAGCAGTGACAGCGAGTGACATTGAGAGAGGCAGATTGCGATCTGTGTTTTACAGTGTTTGTGTGGAAGATTTTTCCTCCTTTTGGCTGCTCTGAACTTCAGGTGGAGGGTGGATGAGCCATTACAAACATCTAAAACTCATAAACAGCAATAATGTCTTAATTACATGTCAAAAGACAATAGAGAGCCATTACCAATATTGACAATTTTCAGTAGAGCTTGTGTAGAATCAATTTCAACATTTTCTTTTTTTTTTTAAAGAAAACTGGATATAAAGATTTATACATAATTTAAAATGACACATAGAAACAGGGCTGTAACCCAGCTGTGAGCTCTACATGTATAGAGCCCGGTAATGCAAATCAGCAGGCCGTGACTCGCTGTGCAGTAAAGAAATAAATCATGATTATAATATAACTTACTGTTATTAAGGTTAAGGTAGAGGTCTGTTATGTAAGCGACTGTTAGTAGAGCATAATAGTAACAAATTACAGCGAAAAGGAGAAGAACATCCAACCACAACTACTGGTCAGGACTGGACACATTTCACCTAATACAACAGCGTCTTACTACATTGGGTCCCAAATACCCCACTCACCACGGAGTCTCTTTTGTACTGCAGTGGTGGTTACCTTCATGCATATAAAAGAAATGAGCAGGCCAATGAGTGAGGACTCCAAACGCAGACACTGAAACATAATCTCCAAGAGTATTTGGTTTACCCTGAAGGTTTTTGTGGTTGAATGTCTGAAGTCCTGCGGTGGAAAAGTCAAGGCAGGCCAACAGGAACTGTAGCGCAGAGAAACAAAGGTTAGCAGCCTCGGAATTATAATAATTAAAACTCATAAGGTGAGTATCATCTGAGTATCTCAGGCTGAACAATCTGGGGGCCATCGAAGGAGCAACTTCAGCTGAAATGCCAGCCTTTATTGCAGAGGGGCTCAGGTGTGCCAACTAGAGCCCGTACCTGAGAGGGCACCAGCTACTGAATAAACGCTGTATTGACGTCATGTCTGAAGGAAATTTACCAGTTGGGAGGTTATTCATGTACTTTGAGGCCATAAAGTGGGAGCATCATGAATGCTTGTAAGATGATGTGTTGCATTTAAATGCTGAGAGTGTTAAAATGGGAGATTGATAGCTGGTTCCAGTTTATCCATGACAATGATGACCAGAGCAAACAGTAGGGTACACACCCACCAAAGTCAGCCAAGGCCCAGTAATATCATGGTTCCAAAGATTACTTTACCAGATTATCCTGCGGTGTGAGGCATGTAAATAGTGATTCTTCCCCCCTCGAGCTGCTTGGAATGATGTTGACTATCAGAAATCCTGCGGTGTGGGGAGGCCACCAAGGCCAGGCAAGCAGCACTCAGACTGTGGATTGTAATGTGGAACGATGGCCAGTCAGGAATCAAGCTTACTGAAGAAGGAAGCACAATAAGCAGGTGACGGTGACGGTGAAGCATGAAGTGAACGTTATAAATGGAGGGCCATCGTAAGTGTCGGCTGATGACAGATTTGTGTAAGTGTGAAAAAAGATGGGTTTTTTATGTGTGGCGCCACGTTTGTTTACTGTAAAGTCGTGTTTGACTGAGCAAGATTTTGAGTTTTAAGTTAAGAGTCGAGACTCTGATGCGAGCAAAATCTGCAATGAGATGACCAACACAGCCCGCCACACGCTCTAAGATCGCAATGGTTGAATCATTATTTGTTGTCATTTTTTAAATTTATTTATCTATTTGTGTATTTATTAAAGCAACAACACACACACACACACACCTGGCAGATGGGGTGGGAAACAGGAGCCATGACAAAAGGTGTGCAATGATGTTATGCTGAGCTGCCTCATGTTCACTGCGTTTTTATCGCGTTTCCTGATGCTGTTGGTTTCTAGGAGTTAATAAACATTTCTTTTTCATCCCTCATGGTGTTGTATGAAGAAACAAAAACCTCATGATTTTGCGCTGCTTGAATTTCATTTGTGACACACAGTACACATCCACAACCACAGAGCAAACAATAACAGCAATAACAGCAAGAAAAGCTATAAAACACACAGAGAGAGCCAAGGGCAACAGTTCTCTGGCCGACTGAAATAATCTTTCTGCTCTAGCTTTCCGTTTCCTGGCTCGATGGGAGAGGGCGCAATCAATTCCGCAGGACCCGCCTTTAACAATGGTTGCACTGCTTATTCAACTAATTAGCGTGTTTGCTTATGATGGAAACTCAACCCTCACTTGGGATTCTTCGCAATTTTCTCCAAAGTTGACCTTTTTTCTTTGGTGCTCCAGCAGGAGAGCAGAAATCTAAAACGATTAATATGTTTACTCAAAACTGCAGCATGCTGATTGATACCTTGATTGATTGGGGTTCGGGGCCAATTACTTGAATCGAAAGATCTGCGCTTTCCAAACCGTGTAAACAAGCCATTACCGCTGAGCCTTTCCTTCCTTATAATGTGCAAATACAGGTAGAGCTCCCGTCCACAACATCTTTCTCTGGTCCACAGGCGACCCCCTTAACGACCTGACGTGACCTCTCTAATGGGCAACGGCATTAAAGAGTGGACATCGGTTCTCCATCAAGCCAGAGAAAATAAAGAGGAAGGAAGTGGCAACTTGAAGAGGGTCGATGCTTGATGCTTCCCATATGTTATTGTTCCAGGGTTTCTAATCATGGCACGGCCTGCAGACATATACGATAAGACAAACCTGAAAATAAACCAATCCTCGATATTCCCATGACGGCTATTAATATACACAAGAACATATACACAAGGAGCAAGATGAAGGGAAGAGATAATTAGATAAGGCGTCCGACGCTAAGAGAAACGATCTAAGAATTACCTCCAACAAGAAGAAAGCACTGCTACCAAATCACAACAACAACAGGATCTGTTGAATACAGTGTTTATCAGGAGGCAAAACAGCAGAGGGTGAATCATGGCAGAGGAGGGAAATAAGGGAGATATAATAAGGAGATGATAGAAACTGGGGAAAACAAGAGTCAACAGATGGGTAATCGGTGGAGTCACATCTGTTGCTCTGTGGTTATGCACCCTTCATTTCCACTGCACTTGAGAGAGTTAAAGATATTCATACTCTTCCATCTGCCAACACTAATGTCCTGCATTCAGTTGGACTTGGGTGAATGAGAATGTTTATACGTTTAGTAATAACAGTAGACATATTGAAGCTGGTCAGCTGTTTGCTAAGCAGCTGATAAATGACCTGGCAATGGCATAAAGCATAAACAAACTGATTATTAGCTAAATTGTGAATGAACTAGTGCATCTTCAATAAGTAGAATGGTGTGAAAGAAATACCTTTTTTCATAGTTTAATTCAAAAAGTTAAACTTAGTAGATTATATATTAATTACATGTTGGGTTTTGTTAAAGCTATCATTTATCATTTGAAGCTTTTGTTAATGACTAACATTTTGTCACAAGGGTACATTAATTAACATTAGTTAGTTCAGTAATAAGTATTTACTATCAGTTAATGTGTTGTGTAATCACTAACAGCCCTCATGTTAACTAAGGCTAACAAAGCTTCAGTTGTTTCTAAGCACACTATTAACATCCATTACACTGAAATGGCCATTAGGTAACAGTGAAAAAAATAAAATGAGAAGCATTTTGACAGGACAGCCACCGATCCCCAACCCGAACTCTGATATAACACTTTTTGACCTAAACTAACCATTTATTGATGCTCTTTGTGGCCCTAATTCCAAATCTGAAAACATGTACCCCTAAATGACACCGAATAGTTTGGTTTTAAACTCGAACTGGAGTACTGTATGAATTTGTATCCTAATTAGCATGAAATGATTACTAAGCACATTAATTAACTGTTAGTAAATGCTTATTACTACATTAACTAATGTTGTTCTTGTTACCAGTTGATGTACCGTATAATAAGTGAATCAAGTGAATCTGGTAATCAAATATTTTGAGATGTATAGAATATGGATTCAAACATCCTGGCTAATAATTGAATGAGGACAAGTAATGAGATTTAGTACATAATTAGATCCAGATGTTTTACTCAAGAGATGCAGGGGCACAGCAGACCTAGCAAAATGTAGTACATAAATAGTAATGAATTCTTGATATGGAATTTTTAGATCCTGACAAAAATCCACACTCACAATCACCTCAAATGGATAAACTAATATTTTCAACTTACAGTCCAACATTGCTCAAAAAGTAAAAGGGATAATCAATAGTTTAAAATATTGTATGTGCAAATCAATCTCTTAAAGATGGTCAAAAAGTCTGAAACAGTTGTGTCCAACATGACGATCAGACCTTCAACTTCTAGTGTTTCTGGTTTAAAAACATTCAATGCTTCTCTGTGAAATGAAGCCTATTATCGGTAGCAGTATTTGCACACGCTTGAGCGAATCACTGTGGATGATTGCAGGCCGGCGGGCAGATGAGTCAGACACCAGGCCTGCGCAAGGACCCATTAACCGGGCTCTGGTTGGTGGGTGGTGGGCCTGCGCCATGCCTGTCAGACACACACACAGGCTGTATAATCTACAGTGACAGCCTGAGGTCCAGGCTAAAAGGGCTTTTTAGCTCAGGCGGCGATCAGGTGAGGTGGCCTCTCAGTGCCAGGAAACACAGCTTTGTTGTTCACTAAAATGCAGCACAGTGAACATTAACTTTGCAGGTGGCTGCTGGAGTGACACACTCGTTTATGACCTTCTGATTGATATCCTGCATTAAAGGCCCTGGCGGAGGTAGTGTTAAACGTACAACATTTGCTCAGCCTAACATCACTTGTAAGGGATTTGCGATGGGTATGTAGGCTACAAATGGAGAGGAATGGTAGTTACAGTGAAGAATGACTCCTACACGCACACCATATGGTCGGTGAAGTCATGCAGTGCTATACATGTAAAACTAATCAGACCATGTCGATTAGGTCCTTGTGCAGATTTGTTATGAATCGCCTATATCAGCTCACTCATGTTCTTTAAGTGGTTCCTCGTAAAACAGGAATTTTCTCATTCTGGCTCAGGGAACTGACGCTATGAAAACATCGTCGCCACACAACAGAAAATTAGAAACCAGACGAGAGGGCTTGGAGGACTTTATTCTACTTTGTTTTTTTTACTCTAAGGGACCTAAACAGACATGATTCCATGCTCTGAGTACTTTAAATGTACTTTAAAGGCTGTTACCTCAAAGTGGGTACCCTCCGATTATTAGCATTTTTAAGTTGTTTTATTGGTGCCTCTGTAACTCAACTCAATCCGACGAGTGCAAAAAAGTACTCTTAAGTTGAAAATAGTCTTATATCATACACAAACATTGCAGTTTTCAAGCTGACACGTACTCCTGTTAAGCATCTTTATATTGTTATATAGTTTTAAAGTTTTCTAATATTTTTAGATCTATTTATATAATGAATGTATCAATAAACCACTCAAATTTTATTTGGAAAACCCCCAAATCACAAAATACAGTTTGTCTGGATCCTTCTGCCTGGGATGGACAGACGTGCACCAGATGTTACGTGTTACGTATAACACAACAACCTGACTATGACAAAGTGGTGAGAAAAGTTGCTGATGCATGTTAAAATATGTGAAGTCTGTGAGTCCAAAGCTATGTGAATATCTATAAATACAGAGGTAGGTGTGATCTGTTGATTCAGGAGCAGGTTTAGTCTGTTGGTCCACAAGGGATTGTAGTCCATGGATCCAAACGGTGCTGGACCATCCGGACTGGGATCCATGTCAGACGATATCCAGTCCTCCAAGGAAGAACGGAGCTATAGGTGGTCCCGATCTACAACCGTGAGCCACATGATCCACACATCAGGCACATCAGCACATCGGCACCACGTTCCCTGAGCCCATTTAGTAATCTCTAAATGAATCTGAGCTGTGTAACCAAGCCAGCGCCGTGGCTGCTCTCCTGACATTTAACCTCCCTGTGAAGCGAGCAACTCAGAGCAAGAAGGTGTTTTGATCTTGAACGTCAACTAATGTCACGGATATGCCCAGAAGAGACTTTTTTTTTTTTTTTTACAGTTCCCACAATAATTTTCAGTACTTCTGGTACACATTTTGTTCTGTAATTGTTGTTGTATCTGTATTTGTTGTTTAGTTAAGCAGCATTTGGGTAGAAAAGCTTCATAAAAATTCCGTAAGTCAACAAAGTGAAGCTCTTGTTTATTTGTAGTGGAGGTTTTCCAGGCTCTAAATCATGACAGTGCTGAACAAACACTGATGCAATTGTCCCGGGGCAACTGTTGTTCTTTCAACTCCGTCCTAACTCCCATTCAGCAGCGATGAGACAGCCGCCATACAGAATACTAATGAAAAACAGCCACAATATTGTAGCATTGTGCAAATGAGACCTATTGAAGTCGGTGCTGTGAATGCTACCTTTGTCCAAATTCCATGACTCGGCGCGCTTTGCAGCAGGCTACCCACAGCGCCGATGAGATAAACATCCTACGCACTAAGCGTCACCTCCGGTTTCAACAACAAACACGCACGGAAAGATGTTTGACAGTGTTGATATCACGCTTCGCCGACATCAACGCGAGTGGAGGCCAGTTCGAGTGGTTCATCGAGGGTCGGCTGTCAGATGTCGTGACGCTGAGGAGCCGCGAACGCCCGCACGTTGGCGTACAGGGAAATCATCAACTCACACACGTGCAGTCCGCAGGCAGCCGTGAGAGAGGAGGGAGACGTCTTTCTGGATGGTGTCCAGGTGTGGAGCTCCTCTCCCGCTTCTGTCATTAAACCGTGGGAAAGACTGACTACTGAGCTCCGCCGAAGCCCACTGACCCCAAGATGAAGCTGTCAAGATGGTCTGTCCGTCACCGCCATAGATCAAGCACAGCCAGGCGCACCGAGAGTCACATCAAACATATTTATTGCACGTATTCTGCCATTAAACGGGAATCTCTCAGGTATAATGCAATGAGCGTGTGCCAGTGGTTACATTTTTACTTCATGTTGGCAGCGCCGCTCGCTCACTTCATTCAGGAGCTTCTGCTGTGTCTGTTTGGACATGCATCGCAATGATTTCTTAGATCAACATCAACATCAGATCTTAAATCACTGCAGCAACCCAGACTTCATTGCTACTTGTGTTCATTAGTCTCCAAATTTCTAAATCTATCCCCCTTCATCTGACAATTATATTATTCTTGGTCCTGATATGTTTGACGGTTCAATCGCTTTTGTAAAGCACTTTGGATGGCAGTTTGATTTGTTTGAAAGATGCTATATAAATAAGTTTAATTTTATTTTGAATAATTAGGGTAAAGCGTGACTAAAATGTATTACCGCTCAATTTACTAAGTGACATAAATATTATTGTAACCGTTGTCCGTCCGTAGTCTGTATTCGTCACTGCCTGCCATCTTAACACCACTCACCCCAAACTGACTATCGCCCCCTGGACCTACTGTGACCGTCTGTCATCCCAGCGTTTTTGGTGTATCCTGTGCCGTCAGCGCTGTCTTTCCTCGTCTTGTTCTTTTTTTTTCTCCTTTTCAGCCGAGACAGTGAGACAGATTGCTCTCATTAGCTGCCGCAGTGACGAAAAGGCAAAGCCCCTCATATGGTGTCGCTGTACAAATCCATGATTTAGCCCATGTGGTGCGGTTGCTCCTTGTCTTTATTTACTCTGCCTCTTCCTTTCTTCTTCAATGACCAACAGGCCAAGTGCTGACGACACCAGTGACATTTTTATCTTTGTATTCAGTGGCATGAAGCGAGTGAGAGTAATGAGTGAACGCGAAGATACGTCTTCCAGTTTCCCTTGACTTGCAGGCGCAGAACGTACATACTAGTCGGCAGTTGGCATTTGGGTGTGTTTAAGTGCGACTTAAACTGGCCAGTGCAAGTGGCTGCTCCTTGGCAATGGCTTGGGCCCTCAGACAGTAGCAACTGATTAGTTATTTCACTCCAGGTGGCCTTCGTTGTTAAAAATATTTGCTTATTGGAAATGTCAATGAAAAATGGCTCGTCATTTGGCTGCTTTCCTCACCTCTGTTTCTTGTCTTGCACGCTTGATTCTTTTGGCTGAACTGACAGTTGGCCATTTTTTCTCACCAATGGACTGCGCCACAATTTCTACATTAGCCGAAAACACTGCTGACGAAGACCGACTAGTGCCACCAGTACAGATAAGCCACCGCGTAAACCAACAGCCTGACAGCGACAATCTGTGTCAGGGCCCGAACACTAAATGTAGAAACAAGTGGAAAACTACACTTTATTAAAGTAACAGGACACATTAGGTTTGAAAATAGGGATCGTTGTCACTGGCCGTGGTGTGACTTGCACCTTACGTTTGGTTCTCTAACCATCACACTTTACAGATGTCTCCACGCTGGCAATGATTTGATATTTTTTTTCTCCCATTAGAGAACAAGAACCATCTGAATTTGATCAAGTGAACCTAAACAGGCTGGATTTCACACCCGACTTTGGCATGGTTTTATTTTTAAGTTCTCTGGACGGTGCCATGTGCACTTTATTCACATCAACACCTCCGGCTCCTCCCGTCCCGTCCCATCACTCAGATCCGAGATGAGAGGCGCCTTCGACCTGCTGTTGACATGAAAACTTAGCTGAGAAACTGAGCTGTCATTCCTCAAAGTTCTTCACGCCATCGGTTACCTCAGTCCGAAAACACACACTCTGCGGCACTTGACTCAAATCTTATAGACTGTCACATGGTAGAGGTTAGTTTGTCACAGGGGTCATAGAAAACAAGGCTCTCTAAGCTTTGTCACATATTGGTCCCAGATGATCAAGATGAATGATGGATTATTCATCCCACCAGCTTTCCAGTTTTCCAGTCTTATGATATACTGAAGAAAAAAAACAACCCTCAGGATATTAACCACCCTAATGCAACACTGATCAAGTTAAACTTTAAAATATTATTGAGGTTAT
>KV751363.1:530332-565088 GCA_001698575.1 Mola mola
GGTCTAATACTTTCATTACTCAAGGTGGGGAAAACGAGGACCAGCAGAACTGGACTGATCCTTGTTCTTGTTGATATCAGATTGGGCCAGCAGCATTGATTAGAGGAGTGTGGAGGTGGCAGTAACAGAGATGCTCGAGCCTTTTTGGCTGAAATCAAAGGCGAAACGAGAGACGGTTAGGCCTTCCTCCAAAGGCACCCTGCTGGAGCTCATGAACGCTCATCGCCTGCCTGACTGTCGCTAGTAAAAACAAAACAGTCTGATCATACCTGTTCAGCCAAAATTCTGCAACCATGGCGTCAATTTTCACCTCCTGCAGTTTCCAACATCTTTTAAAAGCTGTGCTGCATTGCACCCGGCCCTGTTGAAATGATTGTTCGGGTTTATTACGGAGTTAACAGGGCCACAAACACTGCTTATTTCACTTATTTCCCCCTATTATTTGATACATCAATAGTTGGGGTGTTTATGAGATCTCGTTTTATGGTTATTTGATGATATTTGTCGTCGAAGTGAAAAGCTGTCTTGAGGAGCAGAAGCCTATCCAGACTTGTCATTGTGACCTGCAGAAGAAGAGGTAGAAAAAGAAGAAGCCTATCAAGCTGCAGCCAGTATGACGTCAGATATAAACACTGAAGATGCCCCGAGTTTTTTTTAAATTGTGTGGCAGCATTTTAGGTACCTCGGGGAAATAATAAACTGTCTGAGGCCGATAAGGGATTTTGGCAACTCCAATGCATATTTAACTGACGCACCCAGCTGGCATTTCAGTGTTTGTTAATGAGGTAAATCAGTGTCATTGATGAAGGTTGATTCACTGTTGCATTTTGGGTTTTTTTTTATCTATGACAACAAATGCTGGAAAAAGGATGTATAATAATTTCAAAAGCTGAGGACATAACATGATAATTGTAGATTGGTTAAAACTTGAAAATTTGTGGGAATTTTGTCCATGTTGTTTCAGTGTTGAAACATCAACTGACATTTTTTCAACCACATTTTAAAGTTCGGTCCAGAACATGTGCTGTCTGGAATATTTCCAAATGCACCTGCGTTCTTTTGTGACTCAGTCACGTGAAAGCCTATTTTTCCAGTCATATAATTCATCATTGAAGTTTATATAAACGTAATGTTGAAATATACTTTCATCTTGTTCTGGTGAGCTGAGTCACAGCTCTGATTAATAGATATCTGGATGTTAATAATCTTCTAGCAATATAACACAAACTGTCTCTGTAAAACATTACCAACGTCAGCTTTAAAAGGAAAGAAGTTTTAATAGTTTACTTTTTATTTGCTCTATTTTAGGGGCTTGAGAATTGCAGTCATAGTTAATATTGTGTTATAACTATTTCAGCACTTTATTGACTATTTATCTGTTATCTACAATGCCATCTATTGATTGACTATTGACTCTGCAGGTTGTGTAAGTGGCAGTATACTGTGACTGAGTGTTCGGACACAGGTGATGTGCCAATAAAAAACAGAGGAGGCAGGTGTCAACAAGATTTTTAAGATTTTCATTGTGTGTCTTTGTCTTTATTGTTTTCATAAAAAAACACTATCAGTGTTAAAATTACTGTCAGGAAATGTTTTAAAAGGCATCTACTTTTCTGACAACACAAAATGTCATTGTGCATATCAAGTGTTAAATATGTCAGACGTTTCTTGTTATTGGCAGCTGGGAAGCGTCTAGTAAAAGCAGGTCACCCCTCACTGGTGGGTCTGGATAAGGAGCTCATAAAAGACCAATCTTGCATTTTTGTATTAAGTATTTGTCCTAATAGAGAAAATAAGAGGTAAGAAGTCAGCAGGAGTTGCTAGGACAGATGGAGAGCTCTTTTCTATTGTATCCAAAGTAAAGGAGTCAAATTTTGTGCAGAGAGTGTACCAATGTAGAGGCAACAATAACAGAAGAGCCCAGAGATAAAGCAGCCTCATTTTCACAGCTGCCCCGGTTGGTCGTGATGGACAGTGCCAAGCTGCGATGTGATGAATGGTTCCTGCGGTGATCGTGACTCACTCCGCCTGGGGCAGGCACCGTGCCCACCCCCGCTCCTCCACTCTTGGTGCTTTTCCTCCCGTTCCTCCTTTCCTGCAGCGGATGAGTCAGAGAGGCTGGTACAGTAGATGTCTGAGTAAGGAGAGGGAATTAATAAAATAAAAGCACGAGAAGGCTGCCATTGGGGACCCTCCCCGGCACGCACTGATGGCACTTGATTCAATTTAGGGTTTTTAATCTAAGAAGGGAAACTATGCTTTTTATCTCCTTTTCTCTTCTTGGCAGGCAGTGGGGTTTTTTTTAAGCTCTCCGGGGAGTTTTAATTGTTTAAAAAGCTGCCTGAGCAGGTGTCAGGCGTGACGGCCTCGCTTTTAGAGGAGAAACGAAGGGCAGTGGGCGCAGCCGTGTGGTCGGCGCTCAGAGAAACGGGCTCGATATATGTCAAAGTGTTATAAACCATGTGAGATGTGAAACATTGGGGGGGGGGCAGGCTTCCAGAATGTACTTCATAGCACCTGACAGCCATTCAAAACAGACCAGTCATGACTCCACCGACAGCCGCACGTGCGCTCGGCTCACAACACACCAAAGAGCGTTACCAGGTCGGGGTTTTACTCCTTGACCTTCGTCTTCATCGTGCGTGTCACCACTGAACAGGTGTTAGGTGGTGAGCGGTGGAATCTGGGGGGTCTCGATGGGGAATTTCTCATTTTGCTGGTGTTGACTGAATGACAGAGCCATCCTCTCTCTGACTCACCGAGCACCTTTAAAGGGAGGCGAGGCTGCCCCAGTGAATCTAATATCTGCCAGCGACAACAGGGATTGTGTTCACATCTGTCCAGTCATCACAAACTTTTCACAAGAGGCAAGCCAAGTGGTATGACGGACTAAAACGAGCGGGGTGGGGCGTGCTGGGTCGCGTTCCAATCAGCACTTTCTTCAAACCTCATATACAATGATTCACCACTTTATGAGGTGCAGCTGTACAGTTTAATACAATCCAGAGAAATATTGTGAGATGGTCCCAAGGGGCTTTCCACCTAAATTTAACAGGAATTACATAGCGAGGAAATGCATTTTATTACAGGACAGCACTGAATCAGTAAGGAAATGAACTCTTTTTGTGAGAGCTGCAATCTGAGCATTTGCATGAGGTGAAGTTCAGCTCTACTCGGACACTGTTCTGTGCATCCAATTGCCAAAACTCATAGATGGTGCGCGACTAAAGCTGCTTTGACCTGCCGAACTGCCTCCTCTACCAGTCACCTTCACCCCAGCTCCTCAGTTTTATGGTGTATATGACTTAATATCATTACATCCCACCAAAATTGTCAAAAAGACAGGATGTTTGATGTTCAAACTGATTAACTTTGTGCTTTTTGGGGTTGTAAATTTGATGCCTACAGTATGTTCCAAATTAAAGTTGGGACAAGGACAAGAAAAGAGTAGGAAAGTTGTGGAGTGCTTGAGAAACAGCTGTAACTGTAATTTAATAGGTAACAGGTGACAGTACCGTGATTGGGTATAAAAGAGAAAGACTTCATGATGGCACGAGGTTCTAGACTTTGTAAAAGACTGCATAGACAAATAGCTCAACAGTTCATGAACAATGTTTCTCAACGTGCAATTACGAGGATCTATTAATGTCACCATCCACAGCCCATAATATCATACAAAGGTTGGGAATCTGGGGAAATGTCAAATGCACGTAAGGTGCAAGGCTGAAAACCAACACTGAATGCTTGTAACATTTGACCCTTCAGGTGGCAGTGCGTTAAAAACAGGAATCATACTGTGATGGATATTACAACATGGGCTAAGGAGCACTTCAGAAAACCATCATCAGTTAACACAGGTCGTCGCTGCATCATCAAATGTAAGCTAAGACTCCACCATGCAAAGCCAAAGCCATGAATCAACAACTTCCAGAAGCTCCACCCACTTCTCTGGGCCCAAAAGTGGAAAAGTGTGCTGAGGTTTGACGAGTATATTAATATAATGGTGGTTGAGCTCTCTGGGCTAAAGTGGAAAAAGACCATCCAGACGGTTTTCAATGCAAATTTCAAAGGTATCTGTGATGATCTCGGGATGCACTCGTGACCATGGCATCATGGGTAACTGTCAAACCTGTGAAGACACCATTAATGCTGAGAGGTTTACACAGGATTTTGAGCAAGACGTCCCTGCTTATTTCAGCGAGACATTGGGAGATACACCAGCATTGCAGTAGAAGAAGGTGGGGACTAAACTGGCCTGCATACAGTCCAATTTAATTTAAGTTAAGGTTTTTAACTCTCAGATCTTAAATCTCGTCTAATTTCTTGTCTGTTACCTCTACCTGTTCTCTAATTTCATATCTCATATCTTGTGGTTTGCATCTCATACTAGATGTCCAATCTTAGGTTTTACATCATGTTTCATTTCACATCTCATATTTTACCATCATAATACCGTAATATATACCTTTATATCATCTTGCACTTATGACTAGTTTCACTCACAGAAATCCAATAGACTTAACAGCCCTGGAATTTTTTAATTTCCACCCAAAACTTCATGTCAGGCAGACATCTTAACAGTGAAAATTCTTTCAAGTTTTTTTTTTTAAAGAATCCAACCAAGACTCACTTAAATTGCAGTAATGAGCAATCCATTACTTTGGTCAGCTCATTAAAGTAGATCTTACGCTGACGTGGACCTGAGCCTTCATGTGGCTGTTTGTTTAAAGTTTAGTCAATGTCGAGGGAGCTGGACTGCCATTGAACGCTGAGCAGTGGTGGTAAATTAGTGTTTGTGTGTGTGTTCTTGCGCACGCGTGCAGAGCTGATGGAGTGAATTACTCTATGTGCAATAAAGAGCATGACAAACTGCGGGTCTCTGTGGCTGCGTGTTTATTTTCCAATTTGTTTGATCCATCACGTCCAATTGGGGCCTGAAAACCGGCAACCCCTACGTCCTCCAACACATGCAGAGAAAAATAAATATTGAAAAACGAGAAGTCTTACCACTTCCCTCAGGGCCTTCGCGTTCTCCACTCACCCGTGTCGGAGTGGGCCGGAGCTCCAGTCGTACCTCTTCCTCCCTTCACAGCGGCCGGGGAGTCGCATGCTCCATATCACCACCCCTGCTCCTGACAGCATGCGATGGGGCTGAAAATGTCTTTCCCAGCTTGTGACTGTGACGGATTAACCACTGCATAAATCATGCCTCGAAAGAAAGTTGGTTGTCTGGGAATAGAGCGGTACTATGAAAAATGTGCGCAACGAGTAAGGGTGGGTGCTTAATAGCTCAAAAAAGCAGAACCACAAAAAAAAAAAACCCTGGTGAAACAATCCTGTTTTTCAATTTCAGACGAAATCATCCATATAAATTACCGCTAAAGTCACCGCCTAATTTCTAAAATAACCCCTTCCCCTGATGCTTTATACCGTTGGGTGTTTCCTGGTGCCCGCGGTGGTTGTAAAAGTGAGGTATACGTCCAGGAAGAAAGTCAGCATTATATCATCACATGCAGGGATTCACCGGCAGGACCGCCGTGAACGGACTACAGCGTTGTATCCTGTGTGGTGCTGAGATTTGGGAGCTGACGTCAACATCAGAGCCTCACTTGACACGTGAGAGAATAGTTGCAAAGTTGCTGAAATCTGATAAATAACAATAATAGGCTGAAAAACCTCATGCTTGTGCGGGAGCGAGATTGAGACCAACCGATCTTGCACACTGGGACTATTTCCTGTCAGATCAGCAGTCGATGCATGAGAGATGAAGGGATAGATAGCGTTTGAGTGTGTGTGCGTGCGAACATTCCCAGAGATATTAGTGAAAGTCCAATGAGACTATCATGCGAGTGAGTGGGAGCAGCGGGGGTGCACATTGTCTAAACCGGTGCGGAGAATTGAAGCAGGCTGTTTTTTCAAGGATCAATTTATACCCTGGATCTCCCCTGGCGGGCATGAAACACATGGAACTGATAAAAAGAGAGAGTCGTACGGTATTGCTGCACAAAACACTTGGACTGCCTGGAGGGAGACGCAAAGGAAAAGAGATTACATGTGAAAGAAACTCTTCGCTTGTGCCATTTAGATTGGTATGATTGTCTTTTATCTCAAAGCAGCAACTGAGTTCCTCATCCTCCAAATTAAACAGGAAGGTGTGGATGTGGGGTCATTGAGAGCATGACAGCTGAGGACTACAGAACCGGCCGGGACCCACTTATGAACATCAAACATGAAAAAAAAAATAGTGACTAAATGATTACTAATAAAAAGAAAATTGAAATGATCAGGAGCCACGTAGATCTCACTCTGCAGTCTATCAGAACGCAGTATTCTTTTATGTAAAATGTATTGGCTGATCGATAAATGTTACACAGCTAATGTCAACCCACTCGCCTTCTTCGTAAGCTTCGTTAGCATTCAACATTTACTCACAATAAAACGCTGAAAAATAACAGATTTTATCAGGGCAAAGTTTGCGAAAGTTGGGAAGCGGTCTGGTTTTATTTCAGCCGACCATGAGCCCACATTAGTCGCTGCTCCACGTACCCAGTCTGCCAGTTCTGTGGGGAACGATAGCCCAGCTAACCAGTTCCTGCTTCTACCTGCAGCTGAAGGGCAGGCTGTCGGTTTCCCGTCTTCCAGGGTAGATCTCTATGAGGGATGGAGGGTGGAAGGAGGCTATGATAGCCTGCATTAGATCAGCCGGTACTGTATCACCGCAACACTTAAATTAACATATTTTGAACCAAAACACTAATAAACGTTCTGCGGGGGAATTTGGCGTATCACTTCACAGAGAAGCACTGGGGCGTTCTCCTTTCTCACCTTTTGCCCTCACAACCACAGCAGAACGTACGCATAAAAAAGGCTTTCATTGCTCCACATGGCAAACGGTTCCAGAGGCTAATCAGGCTGATGTGTAGTTTATCTTACACAGAGCTTGCTTTTGTCACAAAGAGTGTTCGAGTGCTGTCAGGGCGAGTGAAGAGAGCCATAAAGTTTATTTCACGGGAAGTAGTCGGTACCACCCGTCTGACAAGGCAGAAGCATCCATCAAACCCGCCTCCCGTGCTCATTTGCGACGGCGCACTTAAGCCTTTCTGAAATCACACTCGCATGTGGAATTACACAGGGTGTCGATGTGAGTGTGGAGCTGCAACAGTTTTTCCGTGACTGACGTAAACCCCCTCCCTGGTGCGGAGCGAGCTACTGGTCACGGCTGACAGCTGGTAGTTACCACAGGTATCGTCTCTCAGACACGGAGCTCAGATCAAATGCTGCAGAGGTGAATGGAAAGCGCCCCCCTGCTGTGACATCCTATTGTGTGGCTGACAAAAGGGCCATGCTGAACCTCAGTCCTGAGGGCTTCTGGAGAAACAATGGCTCAACCATCGCTTTTACGTTAAAGAGTGTTTGATGCTCTTATTCAATTCTCGTGACATCCTATTGTGTGGCTGACAAAAGGGCCGTGCTGAACCTCAGTCCTGAGGGCTTCTGGAGAAACAACGCTTTTACGTTAAAGAGTGTTTGATGCTCTTATTCAATTCTCTAGTATCTTGCCACGCAATCTATTTTCTCGTTTTGTGCGCCAAAGTTTTGAGTTATCTGATACTTCTCACCAACCCTCAGCAGACAATGGAAGCTAATGGAACTCTGCGTGTTTCACATTATACATTAAACTCGTCTTACCATAAACAAAAGTCCAAGTGTTCGAGATAATCCAGACACGACATTATGGTATTAGGGACACCGTTCTTCAATAGAGAACATTTTGTAACAATGAACCTCACTGTGAGGAGGAAACAGAAATCCCAGCTAGACGTCTTAAATCAATGGAAACCAAACCGAAAATCCCTACATGGCTACATATCATTAAGAGTAAGTGTATGTTGTATGTTTGCTTTATTTAACTATGTCACTGTACATATAAAGCTTATGGATATTTCAGTGTGCCTGTGTGTGAATGGGGACTGCCCCTAACAAGATGGTGGTCCTCTCAGGAAATTATGATGATGATTAGGAAAAACTCGAGTTATGTGTCCGGCAGGGAACTTTATGTAGTTGCAGATTTTTTTCTCCAAATCTTGTGAGAGAGGGCAGAATGAGAGAGAGTGTAATGTAATTTGCAACGCTGTCATGTAATGAAATGGTTGACCGCTGGTATTACGCATTAACATGGTGTTTTTGCACAGAAATAAAGGTATGACTGAGGTGCATTTATGTTCTTGAAGGTGCAACTGCATGCAATGTACCTTAATAGGGACCTAAAGGGTACAATGATTGTATCTTTGAGGGTGCTGCCCCAGTGACAAGCAGCTGGACCCCTAAGTGTACAAATTTAGCACAATATTTCCAGACAGTGTGTAAACCCATGAGGGTTGGCACTTTATGTGCATGACATCATTGAATAGATAGGAATCAGTCACACAGCTGATCAGTGTGACACTTCGGTAAACGTTGCTAAAACCACTGACTGTCTGTGCAGTGGAACACCAACATAAATGATATGCCAGCAGAAGGAATTTCCCCTCCCAGTTCTATCCAATAGATGAGTGGACGTTTCGACCGTGTGAGATCGGCCAGAATGTTTGGTCCGTTTGACAAAAGTGTGAAAGGTGTCAAAACCACTGAAGTGCAGTGACGTGGCAATTTCAGGCCTAAATTGAATCAAGTTTGGTCCGTTTGACAAAAGTGTGAAAGGTGTCAAAACCAAATTGAAGTGCAGTGACGTGGCAATTTCAGGCCTAAATTGAATCAAGTCTCCCAGGCTAAATGAGTGAAATGATCTCATGTGGTTGTCTTAGCCTCCATACTATGAATATGTGTGTATTAATATGTGAAACAACTGTTATAAAGCACTCTCAGGAGTCAGCAGACCTGAACAGCACAATAATTCCATCATATTTCCTTGACTTAACGTCAACCTTCTATTGGATGCTGACGAGGACTGTTTCAACCTCACATGGGATGTTATGATGGAAGCCTCTGAAAACTCGATGAAGGAAGCCCTTTGGAGCGTCACCACTTTATTTCAACTAGTCTTTGAAACCCGTGTCTGGTTTCTGAGCCCGAAAACAAATGATAAACAAATGTGCGTTTAGGGAAGCTTGTTGCTTGTAGGACAAGAGAGGAGATAATATTCAGAGGGATTCACAGGGACGGATTCAGGGCTATCTGAATCTATCTGAGGGCAGCGGAGGAGTGATAGATATCTCCCAAAGATGATAAGTTGGTACGGGCATTAACCCATCGCCCAGCTGCAGCTTGGCTGCTTTTGCCGGAGCAGATCTCGATCGATGGCAGCACCCTGGTATGAATTACAAATTGAGTTTAGTGCGGCTGCTTTTCCCCTCTTTAGTTCTACAGTGTCCCCCAGCGAGGCTCGTCTGCCGGCTACTCACAGTGCCCTCTGGGTAAGTTAGTCACGTGAACCCGGCCTGGATGCAGATCGACACACAAGCCTGCTTTGAAGCATGTGGGCAGGAATTGCTCCAACACACCCAATCAATCAGAGAGTTGGAAGGGGTCAACCCCAGAGCAGCCCCACCCCCGCACCCCATGTCCTCTCACGCCGGTCAATACGGGACATTATTCTGATCATAACTGCATTAGATTTTTCACAGGGCGCAGCAAAACGCCGTCCCCCACTGGAGCCACTTACTGGTAAGAGCTTTAATACGCTATCGTTGATTCATGTATTTGGCTAAACTGCCTTATTGACCACGCTCATTGACTTTCTATTAATGGATTCAGTCTGTTGCACTTACGCTCAAACACACCGAGTCCCCACCATCAAAATGACTGGTGATTATGAAAAAAGGAGGGATGCGGCGAACCTGGCGGCGGGGGGGGGGGTGTTCTGTCTCCACAAAAGCTGGAGTTCAATAAGTCCTGCAGAATGAGCAGCTGCAGGTGACCCGGCAGAAGCGGCTCCAGGATCTGGAGTAAACAAGCCATACATCACTGTCAGTGCGTAACACTAACACAAGTGTTACTGCATTATGGTCTGTGTGCACAAATCCAGATTCCGAGACTATGTTAGTGTTACATACTGTAAAGTTTAATTGCCTTGAGGCTCAGGGGGCGCTGATGTTGGCAGTGAATGTACAAGAAAGAAAATGATTACCGACATGCTGCCAGGATTCTGGGGTGCAATAAAGACTTTGAGGTTCACTGCCCACTTTGAATTTGAGGGTAAGGCTTCTTCTTCTTTTTTTTTTGCAAACCTGGATGGTAGCAGGTTTGACTAACAGCTTCGTGATGTGTATTTAGGCTGCGTGGCACGGTGGGGGCTACTCACTGCAGTTGTTAATGGGCTCCACCGCAGGAGTCTAATGAGGGAGACGCAGTCAGGATAATTACACCAAAGGTTGTGTTTTCCCTCCATCACAGTAAGAGGTACAGAAGGGCCGGCGGAGGTCAGGCATGAGCTGGTGGTGTTTGGCAGACAAGTGTGAAAAATGTCAGTCAGCCAATTTAACAAGCTTTCTTCAGGAGGCCTAAACCGCAACCGGCCTACATGTTGCATGAGTTAACCCAGTCCTGTCCTGTCTTTGCCGACGCCCACGCTGGGCCCACAGGGGCCCCGGACGTGCCAACCTGATGACAAACACCAACTGATGAAGAGGGGGGCATGACAGCGTGAGAGACAGGAGGAGGTGCAGATTGAAACAAAAGGTTCGGGAAAAGAATCCCCTCATAATTATTCCCTCATACCAAATTTTGAACTACAAATCTATTCGGAATGTATAAATAGACAATCTAGTATTAATAAATGGATGAGAGTGTGTTTTTTAGGTTTTACACCACTCGTTTTTTGGAGATGAACATCTACTATCACAAAATATCAGATCAATATCAGGTCTTGAAAACATAACAGCCACAAAGAAAAGTGAAACTGGCAAGAGCATCCTGGAAGTGCCTGGATTTAATATATAACCTTGTATAACAATTAAAACCATTAAACACCAACCTCACAGCTATATAACACACTGCAGCTTCCAGTTAGTGTTCCAGTTGGAACATCAAACATTAAAAAAAAAGATTATTCTGTGCATTCAAAGCTGTGGCAGGAAACTCTCCTTGTGTCTGATTTGCACGTGTGTTGCTCACATTCACGGCCGGTTGAGATGCTCTGCCTCCATGATGTCTTCCTGCTCCGACACATGTTCCTCCAAATCACCAACTGCTTCCTCATCCTGGAAGATTAGATCAAGGGCCTCTTGCACAGTATGTCTTGCTGCCATAAAATCAGTCACTGAAATGCCGGCTCAGGTACCTTAATAATCTTATGAACCCCCCCAACATCTCTTGAGATCTCTGTTTTGGTCTGAGAATAAATGGATTCCTAATGGATGGACTCCTGGACCAACAGAGTCTACCTGCGTCTGGATCACTAGACTTTCCATACATCCGGACTCATAGAATCCACAGACTCTGGGACTCATGGATGTTTTATGCATTCTAAATGAACTGTTGTTATCATGTTGTTGTGTTCTGTACAAGTGACATTTATTGCACGTCTGTCCGTCCTAGGAAGAAGGATCCCTCCTCTGTGGCTCTTCCTGAGGTTTCTTATTTTCCCTGTTTAGGGTTTTTTAAGTTTTTCCTCACCCGGTTCGAGGGTCTAAGGGCAGAGGATGTCACATCTGTACAGTTTGTCAAAGCCCAGTGAGATAATGTGTAAATTGTGATTTCGGGCTATACAAATAAAATTTGATTTGATTTGATTTGATTTAATCTGGTTAGTTTTGTTTTGTTACATTGCAGGTGTTTGTGCCTGCAGGTTTTTCTTGACTTTCTCTTTTCACGATTTTATCATGATGCCTTAATGACAGGCAGGTGTAGGTCTCTGAGGGAACCGGGGTAGATATGGTGACAGTGTCCAGGTCCTCTTTGAACTGTCACCATTGTTGTGTGAAAATACACAGAATCACATGGACAGTTTCACAATTTCAAGATTTGACCCAAACTGGCTGATCTAAATCCATTTCAATACAGGAATCAGATGTGACACAGCTTACAAAAATTTGTTGCGCCTGTATATAATAAAAAACTGTGGTAGATTTTGTAGCACTTTTGTTGTCTTGTTTTCTTGTTTTTTTTTTATTTTCAACATTAACTCTGCACTTACTTACTTACAACAACTGACCAACCCCTTCGCGTGTCCACAGTTATTTATGGGCAGTTTGTGCTTTGCCCTATCACACATCATCATTTAGTCACTGCCTTTCACTTCCTATCCAGACTTACGAGTTATACCCGGTGGGATCAGACAGACACGCATAAATAACATGCCATCTGCTTCAGTTCCAGAACTCAACATAGCTAATGACGACCTTGTGTGTCAGTATTGGAGCATTTTCTGCGATGCCCAGAGAGGCTAAAGGGAAGGATTAGCCCGCGAGATGTGAATGACGCTAAATGTCAGCGTGTGACGAGCTGGGATAAAACAGGGTGGATCATTGGACAAAAACATGGGAGCTGCACTGTGAAAAATTCCAACTTTACCTCCGTGAGCCTGTGAATTATCAAGCGTCAGACAGAATCTCACCCGTCCTTGCCATCAATGCATACTGGAAATTCCCGCCTGTGAGGTCCGAGACGGACGATGAGACCACCTTTAAGCCACGGAGGAGACGACTCATAATCTCCACAATCACAACCAGGGGCTGCTGTGTTGTCAGAGAACATAAAGACGGGTCAAAGGTCCAATGAGGACGCATTATGAGAGCGACTCTTAAATCAATAAGCCACTCTACTATCAGATACGTTAATGTTTATGTTAGGGGCTCACCATGGAAACCAATAACACAGCGCTCTGCCTAATTGCAAGAGAAAACCCAGCGAAGGTTTGCTGATGACAGATTATGCAGAATATGAGGCGATAGAGGAGTCGGAGGCAGACAAATTGAGCAGCAATTACAGTAATCACCATTACAGATTTTTGCGTTCCATCTGAGTAAGAAGGACAAAGTCTTGTTATGACACAGACTGGGTCCTGGTGCAACGGGCTCGTTTGTCAGGCCAACAGGGGAAATCTAAAAAGAAAAGGAAGAGGAGAGACAATTATTTTCATTCATGGACACAATATGAACATTTTCCATCCCAGAGACGCTGGAAGTTAACGTTCTCCACGGACATGTTGGTACCTGATGCGCAGCCGCAATCATCTGTGTGTGTGTGTGTGCGTGTGTGTGTGTGTGTGTGCCAGGAGTGGAGATCGTGACAGACAAAGGGATGAGTCACTGTCCGCAATCAGAGGTGGATAGAAAGAATAAGAGAAGAGGGGAGCTGCAGACAGAAGCTGAAGGTTTTCACCTTTTGTAAATGATGGGACATCTTAGTATATAAGCTGAATAATGTCAGCTTTTGTTCAATTGACAACATGTAAACGACCCTGAAGGTTTTAGTGGTTAGAGGCAATCTGAGTAAATACGCTGCCGCGATCAACAAATTTGTTTTGTCAGTGGAAATCAGTTCCAATTTTTTCACTCAGTGACCAACAGAAATTACATACAGCAGGCATACGATTCTTGTCCGGTCAAGAAAACGAAGGCTGACTCACACACGTTGCGCTGCTACAAACACTATTTTGTGGCGCTGCAACTTGTAAGTCATGCTGTTGCTATGGCAACACCTAAAGGGTGCATCTAACCTGGTGAATGTAATTCAGACATGAAACTTAACTGAATCGCCGCTACTCAGTAGCGTTTAAATCTTTTTATAATCTGTCTTCAAATTGTGTTGATCTATTTGCCATAATTCCTCCACTGTTGTGGAGGATCAACCAAACTGAGCTCTTTTTTCTTTTAATAATTCATTCAGAGACCAAATTACGCATTGAAACGTTGATCACATTCTGACAGCTGAGGTTTATATTAGCTTCAGCAAAAAGAGTTTGGATTTTCCTCCCCCTTCGGTGAAAATTATACTCAGGTGAGAAAACAATATCTGTCTGTCTCGCAAAGTTACTCCGATATATTTTTGCCTCATTACCTGTAAATATGCTGTATTAAACAAAGATTTTTACAGTCTATGTTTTCCGTTCCCGTCTTTCTGTCGCTAGCTGTTCACCCCAGACATGACCAGTCAAATGTAGATGTAGAATTTGTTCACTAAGATTGTGTTTTGATGATGGGAGAGTCACATTGTTTCCTCCCAGATGATGGTTCACCGCTATCCTGCCAAGTTTTGATAATAATGTGCCGGACTGGACTAGACTTAAACCAATATAAGTGGTTTCCGCAATCTCATTAGTTGTATTCTTTAGCTTGAGGCCCCACGCCGTGGTCATCCGCAAACTAATCAGTCATTACCTTGGAATAAATCTGCACAAAGTGACACACACAGTTGTTTCAACGTAGGTACGTCCTCCGGGTCACCACACACTGGCAGGTACGTTTTGAGTACAGTTTTTGGTGAAATAAAGGGCTGAATATAGAGCTATGTGAGGCTAAGAAGTCATAGCCACCCAAAAAAAAGAAAAAAAAAAAGTCTATCTTCAAATTTTGCTGCTTAATGGCAAAATTTATTTCCCTATGGTGATTAATAAAGTCATCTATATCTCTATCTCTCTATCTAATAAGAGTTAGGGTCGGAAAAATTGCAGATTCCCCCTTTAATTTCCCGTCTACATCTGTGTTTATTAGCTTTAAGTCTTTTTATTTCAGTGCAACTGGAGGTAATCTCCACACTCTTTAAGTTTTACAACTTTTTCTCAGGAAGCAGAGCTCAGTGTACTCAACACCCCCTCACACACCGACATCTGCAATGATCTAATTGGGCCTCGCGTGTTACATTAAAACACACGCAGTTAGCTCTGGCACACGCGTTAACAAGGCAACGCTCCATCGAGCACTCCGCCGCCACACAAGCACACGCATACACGCTCACACAGGCGCGCGTTCTGATTCAAATCAATACATTGTGGTATTACACTGATGTGGGTGTATTGAATTATGATCTTATGTTTACATGTTATTCATTAATAGACGTCAACTGGGCTGCCATATGTTAGGAGACAGGATTTAAATGTCATCATCTCACTTTAAAGATGAACCTAAGCCCTATTTCCAGGGCTTTTAGGCTCTAAAGTTTGATTAAAAAGCATTTTTGTTTATGGAAAATAACTCCAGAATAAAGTTTGGTTGCTACGACACTTGAGCACAACAAGGCGCTTCCATGCACGAGCACTGGGCGAGTCACGACATCAGAAATGTCTATCAAGTGTATATCAACACGGAGAAGATTCCCACAGTGAAGCACTTGTGTGTTTTTGACTCACAAAACAAATATTTGCACAGACTCTTTATCCTACTTTTCCCTACTTCTGGTCGCTCACATTGCACCCCAGACACGACAAGTCACTTGCAGTTTAACACATTTGTGTAGCTTTATTCCAAAATCTTAAGTCCATTCCGTGATAGTGTGCTAAATAATAATTACTCTGAAATAAAGTGTATCTAAATTAAGCTTATTTGGGCCATCTAAGATGAGAATTTTTAGGAAAAGAGACGCCTAGGCTGGCGATGTAGCAGTCTTGGAAAACACTAGGGGGCAGTGTTTCGATAGCAGCCTTTACTATACCTGGAGTGTTTTATCAATCGAGTGATGGCGTTGGGAAAAATAATGCGAAAAGTTCCAAAATTTCCAAAGAATTGAAAGGCTAATGAAGACGAAAGGGAATTTAATGATATATGGGAAAGCAAATACAATTCAATTTAGGTAATAAATAGTGCTTCATAATATTTGGGGACTTTATTATTCACTATAATTTTTTTATATTGGATGGATGAGTAATGATGATGGTTTCTTAATCTGATAAATTAATGTTATCTATGCTATAATAACGGAGCATTGTGAATGTTATATTTACATATATTTATACATCGATGTGAAGGCACATACATCGATGCACAAACATATCTACTTGTTACCAAACTATTTTTTAAGTAAACTGATCAATAGTTGTACACTTGAATATCTGGTTGCCATTATTTTTTGTTATACTTCTACTTGCCCCTTGAAAGCAACGGTACTGCTGATGTGTTGCCCGGGATAAAAAATGAGTTAAGCTGAAAGAAAGAAAGAAGACCTAAGTCTAGTGACCTCTTTAACACCACAACAGTGAATAAAATTAGTAGTTAGCCGATAATTTCAACGCTAACTTCATCTGTACACACAGAGAACCTTGATTGCCATTTATCATTTAATAAATTCATAGTGATGAACAGCTGTGTTCTCCCGATGGGACATCCAGTCATTGCATGAACACGTGTATGACACAGATGGATCCTCTTAATTACGGTGGATTAACGCAGAGCTGGAATACCAGCTGAACCTCAGGAGATGGCTGACCACCGCTGGCAAATGCACAGTCCCGGTAGCTCCAGCGGAGTGAATCTGCAGGCCGCGGCGTAACGCTTCACGCTCATGGCAGCAGCAGCAGCAGTAGTGGTCTGAACTGAGGTCGCATCCCATCAATCCACCATTGACAACCGTTTACATACCAGCCAAATCAGCCGCCATATCAAACACACGTGTAGAGACTGGATGGCCAGCTGTTATGACAACGTGCAGATGTTTAGTTTTAGATTTAGTTATTTCATATCCACAAAACCCATTTCTTAATTTTGAAATGGGGAAAAAAAAAATGACAGAATAGACAAAACTCTTTTGGATTTGACCTCTTTACCACTTTTACCACTTTGTTTCAATGTGACAGTCATTGCATTTGCACTTTGACTCTGACACAGTGCCCAGTATGAATTCCACGTTCAGTTCTTCCATTTATCATTTTTCAGTTCCCAGACGCTTATTGAGTGTTGTTAGAAGACTCCTGTCCCGACTTTTTTGGAACGTGTTACCGGTGTCAAGTTCAGAATTTGTTTATATTTCTCCCAAAGCAACAAAGTTAATCGATTTGAACATTAAATATCTTGCCTTTGTGCTGAATTCAATTGCATGTCGGTTTAAAAGGATTTGCAAATCAGTATATTTGTTTTGAATTCACAACGTTTTTAAACAACATCCCATCTTCTTTGCAATTGCATTTAAACAATAAAACACATTTCTGGGTTGCATCAGAGTTGAAAACTATCTTTCCGCCCTACATAATTGTCAAAGCACTTTTCTCAAGGACACTACAAAGGTGACCAATGACGAAGAAACAAATGTATGTTAGTAACTCTTGTTTCCCCACGTCACCGAGACTTCCACCTGACCCTCTCTGGTTACAAACCCGCGATTACAATAAATCAAATTCTCTAATGCATAATGCAGCAAAAGCACTCACTTGATTAGTATTACACTTGAGTTCGACCAGCTCACTAAGCATTAAAACAGTCCCTTTTGCATAATTAATGAGGCATTTGGTTCCAAGCGCCAATTACGAGGGTACAATGGCCGAGTCCAGTTGAACGCCGCAGCCATCTGCTCCCGAGCTAACCAGGACAGAGGCATAAATAAAGCTGGAGCTGCCGACCACATGCGAACTCGGGCCAGCTGCGGCTTTGTCAGTACGCAGCCATGAACAGGATGTTTCCGACTCGGATGTGGAGGCAGGAGGGAAGAGGAGGAGAAAGGACGAAGACGACGATGTGTGAGGAGGAGTTGGTGAGAGAAAAGTTCGGCAAACAACAACAAGCAAAAAGAATATTGAGCATTTTTACAGGTCACTTAAATGGGTGGATTCTAGATATCAGCACAGAACGCAACGAGAACCGTAAAGAAACTGAAATCGATGTGCTGATGACATCCGACGAGTGCAATGTGTCCGAACAAGCAAAAGAAGAGAAGAAATGTTCACTCATGATGGAATAACAAACAACCCGCAGAGCCGGAACAGAGAACCTCTGTTGACCTGAGGACTGATCACAGATGCTCTGATGAAAAGATGGGCCTGGAAAGCTTGAAATGGTCCCACCGGCAAAGGAGAAGAAAGGATACGAAAAATGGGCAAAAAGAAAGAAAAAAGGGGTCGAATCTGTTGGGAAGGATCAGTGTGCGTGGCTGGGTTTGGATGTTTGGATGTGTGTGACAGTAAATCACTTCCTGTGAAGAAAAGTGAAAGCATGAGGGCATGAGGGACAAGTGGAGACAGTTGGGAGCAGACGGGGCAACTAGCGAATCAGAAGCATCTTCCGGCAATGCCGCTCGGCAAATACGCAAGCTATGCTGCAAAGTGGTGCGGACAAACGAGATAACTTTGGGACCATACAGTAGCTTTAAATTGACATCATGGGCAGTCATGAGTGTTCAGCAGCAATCCGCTTTGTAAGCACGTCCACCGAGCAGCTGCCCGAGACATAATACTGCTAATCCCTCCAAAGGCCGTATTCAATCAACAGGGAACCACATTTAAACAATGGAAGAGAAAAATCATTGAATATTTTGGTCCGTCGCAAATTTGGCTGCAGGCTCCCCACCAAACTATAGTGCAGCATCACGTACGTAGACCTAAATCTCATTTTGTAGGTTACAGAGAAGGAAAGAAGCTCAGATGAGTTTCTCACCGATACAGTAGATGCTGCTGCCAGCCTGCGGTTTTGTTTTCTGTTGCGACTCGGATGGCTGCCGAGCTCACTTTAAACGGACGGCTGTAATGGAAACTGGCCTCTCGCTCCTAAACGAGGGCACAAAATGAAAACAGTCCAGTGCATTTTTGTTTCTCTATCGCTGCTTTTGTATGTGATCAATTGCTGACAGCGACTGTTTCAAAAATCCAGAATTTTCACCTGTGCCTCTGTTTTGGATGGTGGCGCTGTGAGCATAACGTGTACGTGTGTGTGCGTGTGTGTGGGTAAGATGGAGAGGACACTTAGGCGCTCTAATGCGCGTCCTAAGCTTATTGTCTCGGCGTGATCATCGTTCACTCTGATGGCACCACAACAGCAGAACCTTGTGAGCCTTTAAAAACAGATTAATGAAATAATTCTCTCCTCTCGCTGACAGCAGCCTGGAAGGCATTACAGCAGGCGGCGCCCGGACAGTCTCCAGGAGCAGGATTAGCTGCATTACCCAGACAAATTAGCACCCTGTGCCTCCATAAAACCAGGAGAGAAACTCCCCGACGTTCATAAACAAATCTCCCCAAAGTTGTTAATCTCGCTGCCATCCCACGTCCGAGGCCACCCGTGCTCAGTCAAGGTCGCGGTAACCTGCCTCAAATGGTGGAAAAACAAACGCCTATTGAAGAAAATGGGTGTGAAAATAAACCCCAACATTGGACAGGACACGCTCCTGGTGAACAGCGCTTCACGCGTAACCAAAGGGCACTCTGCCGGCTTTATTTACTTTGTCAGTCGAAGTTTAGAAAAAGAAAACTTTCCAAGCCTCGGCAGATAGGACAGTGACGAATTGTGAGCTCAGGGCCGTTGTCATTTCCATCTGCGACAAACCGCCGCGAGCAACGAGCGGCTGGGTTACACCACGTATCGGAGAGCACAGCCAATCCCGCCGGAGAGGCAGGAGGTTCGTTTCAGAGAGGCGTCTCGATCGCAGCGCCTCTGCGATGATCCATCACGGGATGGGGCACTGAAACCTACCAGAGCGGGGCAGAGGCCTCCACCCAAGTGACACCAGATAAGAAGCTAGAGGAAGTCTCTCTGGTGATGAATCACCCCGCTGAAACACTTTCACTTCAATAAAAGGAGCTAAACTGATCTCTGGCCTGTAAATAAAGCCAACATGCCTCCTTTCATTCAGCTCATTTATTAAATATCCACTGTTTATGCTATTAGGGTGAATTACAGTGATTGATTCGTGTAAACAGAGGGTCAGTGCTGCGTACCACTTATCTGTGGATGTAACCAAAGACTGGTGTGAGTATCAACTTTGTGTTTAAGGTTGTTTGATCTTTGGGTTGTTTTAAAGATTTAAGTGAATCCACATGCAAAGAGCGCACAACTACTGAATAAAACCTTATATTTCTGTTTTGGTTGTGGTTCAAGCTAATATAAAGAGAAGATTCAGACTAGGAGCCAGAATATGGAGGATATCATAAAGAAAATGTTACTAACCTGAAGATATTCCTTAATAATTCTGTGGACGGGGCAGAATTTTCAACAAGGTGTGTTGAGACAAATGATGAGACTGTCTATTGAAATAAATGGCTGTCACAAGTCTCTGCCAGCAGAAGTCCTACTTGACAGTTGGGCAAAAACATAGTCTTAAAAAAAAAAGCCATTCATTTTTTATGAATTACCTCTATGTTTTCCTATAAAATCTGTCCACGAGGTTCTGAGTTACTTCCACGTTTGAAACTCGTTTGAAAATATTGACCTAATACCTACAAAATATAACCAAATGTTCCCATGAAAATCCAGTCCAGTGGTTTTTGAGTAACGTCCACTCTTGAGAATCGATCCAGATCCGGATCATCACCACAAACTAAATGTGGTCATCCTTGAGTCACACCAAAAATACGCACACGGCCGGCTGACTGGCCGCTCGGTAAACTACACCGTTTGTGCTTGAAAACATTCAGAATCATCAGTCAAAATCAGCAAAAGCGGAGCTGGAATTTAGACGGTGTCACGGTAAATACGGCAGACTTGATTATGAGAGAAATAAAGCAGCTTTGCGTGGTGATTGAAAGCAATAGATTTAACTTGCTACGGGGGAGAGACAGCCAGAAACAAGCGAGGCCAGAAAAGGAGGCAATCATAATGAGGGATTCTGCAAGGTGGTGACAGGAGCTGCATCTGCTGCCAAAGCAGAATAATTATGTTGAGATAAGAGCGGCCTGCAGCAGTCAACCAGCCCCGAATGCAATCAAATAACGACTGTAAGGCCCTTTCGTATTCTTTGAACATGCCCAGACTGCAGGTTTTTCACTGTGAGGAATAATCGGTCATACTCGCGAGTCGCCATCAGCATCATAAGCTCCTGATGAGTCTCCTGCCTCAGCGACAACTTCTCCCTCTGACGGACAGCTGGTCACGTACAGTCTTCACCAGCAGCACACGCAGATTCAGTCATCGTGGACTCAGTCATAGTGGCATGGGAGGCAGAGCAGCCCCACGTTCCCACAGCGAGATTCCACCTGTTCCAAGTAGAAGCGGGAGTGTGTAAAGCTCGTTGTATTGGAGAAAAACCCCTGCTCTGCCGTTCCCCCCCGCAGCTGAGCGAGAGCTGGATGAGTTGTGTTTGCCCAGGAATGACCTGAACGCATGCAGTTTGAAGTTTTAGTGTATGGGGGCCGGGAGGGGGGGGTTTGTTTGTTTGTTTGTTTGTTTGTTTTCCTTCTTTAAGAATTACACTATCAAATGTCGTCAAATCGTTTTGCTCAGAATCTTTTGAGGACTGAAACTTTCAAAATCAAAAATAGATAAAGAAATAAACGATTCAATAAATAAAATGACATTAAAAGCACCAAACGTTAAGTAGATATTAATTGAGCTTTTTTCCTCATACACTTACATCCCCTAAACACATTTTTTTGTATTGATTTACGCATTTCTTTTTATATTTACATTTCCCTGTGCATTGCTTCTGCCCTCTGCACTCTGATGTCACTCAACCAACAGGTGATTCTTGCCTATTGGTTAAATGACACCATGTGACATAACACACCCTGTGTGTTTCATTCATATATGGCAGCGCAGCCGCCTATATTTCATTATTGTATTCTACAGTCTTGTAACATTCCGCAGACATGCAGCTGAGGACGTCGGTGGATGGACGGATGGAGGTCCTCAGCTGAAATGATTTTATTTCTGTTTATTACAGCAATGAACACAACAATTTTTCAAGGAAAAGGCAAAAAGATCAGAGGATTTTGCTTCAAAAACTGAACATTCAGCCAGGAAAGCTGGCGGGCCTGAGGAGCACTGAAACACACCGCCAGCATCTTTCACACAGCTGCAATCACTGACGCTGGTCTATTTAGATACACCAGGAAACTGTTACCTAACTTGAAAAAAACACCCATAATTCAGTGCAGACGAAATTAAGACTGGTGATTATTTGTCTGCAATCACTAATGTGGCTCCAATGTGAAATGATGCTGTGTTTACAGTTACACAGAGAGTTCACGTTGGTGTTGTGATTCTCGTGCGCCGCTTCCGCTTTTAGATGACCTGATTCAAAAGTGGCACAAAAGATGCATCTTCATCTGTGGAGCTGTCGTCAATCAACAAAAGCATGCACCGTCACGCCGCCGCGACGGGGACATTTTTTACTGTTTGTTATCGCGACTCGATTTGAGGCGGCTGTTCTGCAGCACCATCTGCACACAACAAAACACGGAAATGTAGCAACACTAGCAGGTTGTGGAATTTAGCGATGATTACGACCGCCTTTGCACTGATCAAATATTTAGAAAAATACTTGATGCTGTGGATATACTGAAATAATTGGTTGAGTAAGAGCCAGTAAATCTGCGTTTGAACTGAGCTAAGACATAAAAAATGCCGCGTAAAGCCAGAAAAACATTAAATGAACCACTATGGCTCGCATCCAGCGTGCCACAAATTAAGAAAAGATCTCTGGCACCCCTTCAAACTTTGTTGACAAAAACAGGACAAGACAAGGCGCTTTTAATCGCGTGTTAGACTTTTGACAAAATAATTGTTAAAAACAAATAGGCCTAGAATGGTGAGGTGGAGCGATGTCTTGAAGTTAATGAACGAACATGACAGAGTATCATATCACTCAGGGTTTCTGAAAGCTCCTTAGGGGGTTAAAATAGCTGCCAGACATACATGTGGTTCACATTAGCACTGAGGGTGTGTGTGTGTGTGTGTGTGTGTGTGTGTGTGTGTGTGTGTGTGTGTGTGTGTTTGATTGTCAAGTCAAGCAGGGGGAAACAATGTGATCTTGATAAAGATGAATGACAAACAAACAAATGAGAACAACAACAATCAGCTCATACTTTTCTTTAATCTTGCGGTGGAAAACATGAGGGGTCTGCGAACAGAGTAATAACACATACAGACCCTCGCAAACTCGGTAGGCTGGAGAGTAAAAATCCATAACAGGCTGTGTAAAACTGTACGGGACACATTTGGATGTCAGCAGCTTAAAGGAGCAGTGATGTGCAACTTTTTAACTCACGTGAGATTGTTTCCAGTAGCCTCGCGTCCATAGCATGTTGATGTGGAAACCTGCCTACTGTATGTTTCCCTCAATGGATTACAGAGTCTTTGGACTTGGGGAGACCATCTGTGCTTCTGTTTATGTTTTGATGCTGTGAAAAACAAAATCCGTGCAGTCAGGAATGCATTATCCAGTGTGCTTGCTTTAACGTAGCCTACAAACGTTAGCTGAATAAAAGCAGAATTATGTTGTGATCAAGCCAGTGAATCTGCCCAGGAGGGAATGTTTTCATCTTGGTTTGCTTGCTTGTTTGTCTGTTAGCAGCCTGCCTTCCACAATCTTCGCCCCATTTCTTTTCTGTGAGTTTTTAACTTATTGACTTTTGGTCTTTATAGGTCAAAGAAACTTGTAAAGGTCGGGAAACATTCCAACAATTCACATTATGTGCCACGTAACGATCAAAAGCTTCACTGAGTTAAACTTATGGGAGGTGAGGCTTTGAATTGCCTTCTTTTTCCTCAGTATATTATTTCAAAGTGATATGAAATATGAATAAAAACGTCTGATGCCTTTACATAATACATACTCACACAATATAAAAGAAAACATCCAAATATATCCAAATGTCCATAGTGTGCTGTAATGTCTGATTTTTCTCTCTCTCTCTCTCTCTCGGAAGCAAAATCGGAAGTTTCCCATTTTTAAGCATTGAAAGTGAGACTATTAATCAACTTTTAGCAGCATGCTATGCTAGCTTCATATTCCAGGTCGGAACGTCACAGTGCAACTGGAGTCGAGTCTGTGTGGGTCAGGCCTCGCTGATTACAGTGTTTAAAAAATAACATATTTTACACCGATTTGGCTGAAACTACGTCATGTTTAATGGAGAAAAAAAAGTTCAGGTTTACTGTTTGAACTCTGTCTGGTTTATAGCTTTTCCTGACAGGGAAAAAAACACTCAATTTGTTAAAACTTTACAAGAAGACTAAATTTGTGGTTTGTGTTAATATTGAAATTTGTGATGAGGGTTTAAAAGATCGGACTAATAAACAATATTTCGTTAAGATTGAAACCATAAAGTTGAAAAAAGAGGTTAAAATACCAACTATGTGTTCATTTTATTGTTGTTCATGTCATTTTTCATCTTTTAAATATGATTACTTTATAATATCCACGTACAATATGCAGGTTAGTGGTGATCTGAGACTTGCACACATACCTGGGACAGGTGCTGTATTTTCCTCATTACACTGAAGCCGTCGGTGGGGGAAACAACTCTGCGTCACTCTCGTGGTTATTTCTCTCACTGTTCAGTTGCGTATCATTACTCTATGGTAACTCTGAAAAACCCAGCATGGCAGCTGCTCTACCAGCAATGAAAAATGTAGCTCAAACTGGTGAAAGTGGTTATCAAGGGCCAGCTTCAGGGCACATAAGTCTTGATAGATTAATAACCAGCATCACCAGTCTAAGCTAGAATATTAACACAATATTAACACAAACCACCTTCCATTTCATTTGAATCTATACTTTTAACTACCATTCTGGTAAATATAGGACAATCAAATCAATTCCACAAGATGAGTTTAATAATAATGTACAAAGTAAAACTGTCCAAAGAGACGTTGTGGTCTGGATTTAAAACACAACATTCACCCAGGTGACGTAAGTTTCAGATGTTTTTCTGAACCTAACCGAGTACTTTTTTTTTTTTTGCTTAACCTTAATTTAGTGCTGCTTCGGGTTGCCAAGGTTACCAGAAGGCAGGAAGTTTGTGTGTCAAAGTCACGGAGGGGTACTTTGATGATGTGAGCAGAATGACGTACCAAAATGGCAGTTTTTCATATGTGAGAAGTTGATATTTCTACTTTAGTCGAGCTTTCAAAGAGCTGGACACGTGGAAAGGTTGCGATGGTGATGAAAGCATCACCAAACTCAAGGCTGGTTGGCGTCCAGCGTCACGTCGTGGTCTGGAGAGTCATTCAGGAGGACGCGGCCTCTCATCCACCCACAGCGCCACAGGGCTCAGCGCACAGATAAAACTCAAAGGCCCGACTTGTTGACTTGCCTCTTTCTGTGAGTGTGTGTTCTTACACTCATACTTTCCAATTTCCGGTCTGGGCTTGTTCTGTTTGTCTGCTTCGCCTGCAGGATAAATAAATACACTTCAGCGCTATCGGTTTTCCATACTGCACAGCGCTCCCAGACGACAGAAACATGTCAGACCCCGCAAATAAATAGCTCCCCTGGAACACAAATAGTGTAATTGCTCAGATCCTGCACCCCCGCCTGCTCTCTTCCTGAGCATAGAGGGCAGAACGTCCCGCTGGCCCCACCTGGGCCCGAGAACGGACCACTCTGTCTGCCCCCGAGCACTCAAGCACCTCCTCCCTCCACCCACTTCTGGAACAAGACAGCAGGGGAGGTCAAGTTCACCCATACAGCCCATCAACTTCACGTCAAACACAGCGCGCCATCACTTCAAATAAAAATTTAATGATCCACACGGGGGAATTAAAGGCTCATTCCGGCAGCGGATAGCAGGAGGCGGTGGAGGCAGAGAAAAAACACATTACAGTAAATTAAAGAGCACCAGTTTAGTGTACATGATGTAAAAAAATGATGTGCTAATCAGCGTGAGCAATGCAATGTGGGAATACAGCCAAGAAAGGAATCAGAACCCAACAAAATGCAAACAATATGTTAGAGGCAGAGGGACATGCAGTTTTTGGAGGCGATACCAATAGATTTACCAAAAAAAATGTGATGATATCAATATATCGGCTGATATATGCAAACGTTATCATAATAAAACGTTCTAATAAGGTTTGTAACTAACATATAGAATACAGCTAAAAGAAACAAAAAGCACATCTCAAAGCAGAAATGTTGCACAGTAACTCTTAAAGCCACAATCACCAAAAATATATCTATAAATATTTCACTTTACTTGTCGATATGAATATGAAAGTTTGACTTTTTGAATTTAATGGTGAAAAAATTAACTTTTCCACAGCTTGACTTGACAGCTGTACATATATATACCTACATACTGTTTGGTCATGCAGCAAATGCAGCTTTGCATCGTGGGTACATTTACAAGCTCGTGAGCTGCAGCGAAATGTAAATAAATGTGAGACGTGTGAAGGCAGAAACAGCTCGGCACTCTGACCTTGAACCCCGTCCTCCCTGACCGACACCTGAACCCCAAAACTGACACCTTCTCCAACCCGACTGGCTGTTTTTATCTCTGGGTCGGTGCAGCGGTAAACACAGGGATGTTTTCCAGATATTCAATAGGTGGAGTGGAGATGAACCGGTGGGTCACTGTATTCTGTAGGCACCGGGCTCACGCCGCCATGACCTCCCCCCTCCCAGAGGCCACAGTAAAGCAGGAGCGCTCCGCTGGACTTCTGACAGCGAGCGGGATCGTTTTCTGTTGAAGAGAGATGTGTGTGTGTGTGTGTGTGTGTGTGTGTGTGTGTGTGTGTGTGTGTGTGTGTGTGTGAGAGAATCAGGATGCTCCTCAGTTCAACCTAAGGAAATGAAAAGTGTTTTCAAATGTTTTCACAACCTGGAGGAGTTTAAGGACCTCGCTAATCACAACCACACGTCCCAAACTGATGCCGGAGCCCCCCCCACTCCCCAACCTGAGAGAACCTGGTTTATCGATGCAAAACTCTCATTCAAAAATCTGCTTTAGGTAAATATTTGTCAAAACTGGCTCACGTGAATTCCCTCGCTGGAGCCGGCGTAATCTAATACGAACTTCTTTAACGTTTCCCCACCATTAGCTGCCTGCATCTCCTCTGCCCTGACTCAAACATAAATAAATCCCAGAATGCCACACTAATCCAGCCTCTTGTGAATATGTTTATGCTCTGCAGTGTGTTTGGATTAGTCTGATGTCGTTATCACCGGGGGCACGTCCAAGAACTTTAATTGTTTCCATTCTTGTTAACGTTGCAGGGCTTTGCCAGCAAAATAAATGTTTTCCAAACACGTAAACGCGGCGGCTAACGGCGGCGAGGCTGGTCAGCAGGTCTGGGATTAGACGGCCCGCTCCAGTGGCCGCTGGATTTCACTTCGTGGAAACATCTTTTATAGGATTAAACAGCACGTTTGCGGAGGTCACAGCGTGTGCTGCGGACAGCCTGAAGAGTTTCCTGACCTCCCTCGGGCCCTTCACGCTACAGAAACAGCGGTTGTTCTTTAATGTCCATCAGCAAGTGTGGAGGGTCTCAGACTGCATTTAAATTTGATTTTGAATTATTTATACTTTACTCTAGTGTTTCCATTTATATTTTTTTGCTTACCTGCATTTCCATGTACTTCCTAATTGGATGGTACAAAATCTATGATGAGCTCAAAATAACATTATTAGTATCGACTAAACTAATGATGCGGCAAAATGTGTTTTCTTTGGGTTGTTTTGTCATCAGGATCCAGAAATTTGATCGATGGCTTAACATCCCACACATTAAAGTATTAATAATAATAATTCATTGTGGAATTGCTGATATTTTTACAGGACTGGTGTATAAAGTGGCGCTGTGGGAGGAGTTATGGCCTGAATCTGCAGCTCCTCTCAGCCTTACGGTGAGTTTCAGCTCAGTGTCTGTCTGTCTGTCTGTCTGTCTGTCTGTCTGTCTGTCTTGTCCACAACTTTACAGTTTGGCTTCGCTCTCACCACTAACGCAATCAACAAAATGCGCCAAAAGCCCGCTGTGCACCACCAAACGGGACGAAAACACAGTTAAAGAGCTGCCTGATGGAGCATTTAACAGCTGACGAACCAGATATTTTCCTCTGGAGACGAGCAAAATCAGAGCCAAGATAAAAAAAAAACCCAAAAACTATTGAACTTGCGTTTGTCAGGTGGCAGCAACAGAACTCAGTGTTCCTGACACGGCTGCGTGCGTGTATGAGTGGCCGATTAGTAAACTTAATCTGAAGGAATGACACTTTCTGCACTGATGCAAAACAAGCTGGTGTCCTGCACTTTTCACTCTGCATCCTCAGCCAGCTCAGCAACCAACCCCCACCACCTTTTGTGGCACACCCTCCTCTAAAAGCTTTTTTAATTATGGCAGCCATTAAAGGAGGGCTGGCTCTGGGCTCTGACTGATGGCAGCATATGCACCGCTGCTCCTCTGAGCCGCCGCATGCTTACGTTCACTAATATGACCACACACACACACACACACACAGACACACACACAGACACACAGTCATGTATGTACACACGCATATATGAAGGCACTCGTGGATATAAAATGCTTCAAGCAGACAACCTAAATGGCTCCACTAGCTTTAAATCGGTCTAATCATCTTTTTAGAAGTCTGACAAAGTGATGGTGGCTTGCACTCGTCTGTTTGGGGGGGCGAGAGAGCAGGAGAGAGAGCGAGGTAGAAGAGGAGGAGGGGGCAGGAGCTAAAAACACCATTTCCGTGTGTCCACCCGAAGAGGAGGTGTGTGTCTTCTGCTACGTTGTTCACATAAAAGAAAAATTTAGCCGGGCTAAAGACAGAAAGGCCGACTGGATGACTCACCCACTGGAAAAGAAATAAGGTCTCTTTCAATTATCGATCTGCCATCATAAAACAGAAATGAAAATGGTGACATCATGCTGTATAACAAAAATCTAAAGTGAGCGTTGGTGCCTCAGGGCCCGGTTCAGAAAACAAGACATGTGTGTGTGTGTCTGAAATGTGTGTAAGTGCTCCCAGGCCACTTCTACCTGCCTGAATGTGTCTGCGTTTATGGGATCCCAAGGCCGTCTGGTCCTACGTAAGACACTAATCCAATTGTCACCGTTCTGAGAGACGTATTTGACCTCAGGGTTTCACCAGGTCACGCTGGCTTCCTGTTTGGACCAATGGGGAGACTCCATCACTGCTCCGACAGGCTGCTACAGCCGCTCTCAGGTTACACTGCAGGGGTCTGGGAGCCGCAGTGCTCCCGGGGGGTCCTTCTCTGAGGTGTCCATATGTGATGTGGGTGGGGTTCTCGGAGGGTCGCGCAGCTACAGAGCCGCAACCCTACCAGCTTCAAAGGGTGTCTGTTCTGCGCTTCCCTAGGGGCACCCACTCCCTCCCCGACCGACTGTCCCGCTTCACAATGACGCTCAAAGGCCTTGAAGTCAGACACCTCCCCAGCTGGCCCTCCTGGTGACCTTCCCCACGTGTTTGATGCCCGGAGCATCTCAGCTGATGGCGTCTCCGCTTTGATCCACCTTAAAAAATTGTAACCCGAGTTCCGCCGTATCAGGACCGCAAGACTCCCTCCCTCCGATGATCGTATAGGCCCATATGGAACAACCTGCCGCACTTAAGGAAACACTTATTATATACAGCCTGAGACATATTGCAGGCTTCTCCGTCATTCAAGCGGACAAAAGAGGTGGTAGAATGACCACAACGAAGTCCAGCCTGTTCTCTGTGTTGTGATTATGCGTGTTGGAGGGCCTGAAGATGGATGAGCGGTTGAAATGGTGAGATTAAAGATTTCCGCTCCACGATGTGTTAGCTTTTAAAGCTGACCAGAGTCATTTTTATACAGTATCGTCAAAGGCCAAACTGTTGTCATTTGTGTCCATCATGTATTACCTTGGAGGAGGCTGTTTTTCGTCTTGGCGAATATACACGTACAGCACGTCTGTTACCAACGAAACTCTGTAAGCTGTGAACTGGTTTGGTTGAAATTTGCTGTGAGGCTCCGGTATGACCCAATTCAACAGAACTGATGAACTTCTGGCCCCTAATCCGGATCCAGATCAATTTAAAAACCTGGATTTGACTCAGAAACTAAATGAGAAAGCACTCAGTAGAGTTCAAACCTCCGTCACCAGCATGAAATTGCCCAGGCAAAAAAAAAAAAAACAACTAATAAAACTGCTCTGCGTTTGCTGAGATCGGTCCATGTCTGCGTGGTTTCCCCTCCTGCCTCCTCCCACGCTCCAAAAACACACATGCATGTCAGGTTAACTGGTTGCTTTAAATTGCCTGGAGGTGTGAATGTGAGTGTGTGTGGTTGCTTGCATCAGTCCTGGAGACCTGGAAAAGTCGCAGAGGAAGTGTGTGCTTCCTTAGCGGTCAGAGGGAAGATGGGAGATGCATACAACTGACGTGGAACTATTGACAACTTCTCAGCAACTTCTCTTCTTTGTTGCACATTAGTGCACATAAATCCACGAGCCGACGCTTCAGCTGATGGCTGACGTCACGCACAGGCTGGACTCTGTCCGCCCGTATGCACCGACGCGTATCCCGGGAGATTTTAGTCATTGTAGTTTAGGAAAAACTATGGGAACGTATGGACAGTATGTGACGTGTTCTACTAGACAGAAAAAACACCCTGCTGGTTCTTATCATGGCAGCATATAGTTACCCGAGTACAAACCTTCCTTCAGGCGCCAGGAGCGAGAGGAGAGGACAGTTAAAATGTGCTCTCAGGATGGCATCGCCGCTGTCCAGGCAGCCCTGGATTGTACAACTGGCGAGTTTTGGCGAGGATGGTCGTGAGATACCAAAAATATGGAAAACTTCTACCATAATACCAGTTCCAACAGCTGATAATCCCAGAGAACTGAATGAATTCAGAGCTGTACCATTGACATCCCCTGTTATGATAGTTGAAGTTCTGTCCTTGGTTGAGGGCAAGCTCGGCCCTCTACGGTACCCTTATCAGGCAGGTAAGAGTGTAGACGATGCAAAGATCTTCATCTCAGACAAAGTTTATAAGCATCTTGAAAAACCCAATTCCCACGCAAAACTTCTATGTGCCTATTTCTCCTGAGCTTTTAACAAATTTTATCGCTTCTCTTTAACTTTTTAACCAGTCGAATTCAGCAGGTTTTTGTGTATGTCCAACCTCATCTCCTCCAACAGAGCTTCCCCTCAGGCCTGTGTCCTCTCCCCTCTGCTTTTCATAACATATGCCGGCAGCTGCAGGACGTTCCAAGAGGGCCGTTATCGCTCTCTGTCGTTGTTTTCTGATGACGCTGCCCGACTCTCTGTCTCGTCTTCTGCAGAATCTTGTCACAGCTGTGCTTTACCAACATTTGTGGAACGGAGCTATGGCAATTACCTTGGTGGATTCTCATAAACCAAAAGTCAGCGTCATTCACGGAGAAGAGGCCGAGCTTGATGAAACTTATCAGTACTTCGGTACCGTATTTGACTCCCGCCTCAAGTTTGGCAGTACACAGTGGACTGTAAAGTGAGGTCAACGAAGAACCCACATGATGTGGGCGCTAAATTCTGTATGTATTTAAAAACATTTATTGAAAGTTTATGAATATTTTCCTTTATGGGCTGGTTTTCTGGGTTTCCCGTCAAGGACAAAAACAACCTAAACCAAACTGTAAAAGTCTGCTCCATAAATTCCTGGAATGCAGCTGTCAGACTTGAGCTCCCTCTGGAAGAAACGGGTGCTCCAGAAAGCCCAAAGCTTTATCTGACCACATGCTTTCGATGCCCCTCAGACCGACACTATCGTGCCCCTCCAAGGAAAATAAATAGATATTCAAATTCTTTTATTCCCTCTGACATCAAGCTTTCAAACGCTGCTGAAAGCAGTAATTTATGGGCAAATGGTCTCTGTAAGCTTCTGGAACAGTGAGACCTTTTTTTGTTTTTTTAATCCGTCTCTCTTATAGCTACTGTCTTGTTCTGCACTTTGATTTGGGTATTTAGCTCGTGAGAAGCGTTGTGACGGGTGCTTTAAATGGTCTCTGTAAGCTTCTGGAACAGTGAGACCTTTTTTGTTTTTTTAATCTGTCTCTCTTATAGCTACTGTCTTGTTCTGCACTTTGGGGGGTATTTGGGTATTTAGCTCGTGAGAAGCGTTGTGACGGGTGCTTCTGTTACCCATCAGCTGATCTGTCCCGCTGACATGTTGTGTTATGTCTGATTGCTGCTGTTGATGCTTGTTTTTATGTGACGGGTAGACTGCAAAACCGAATGGCCCTTTTGGGATGAATAAAGTTGTCTGAACCGAACTGCACAAATTGGTCAACAGCTTTTTGAGTTATGTTGTTAAGGTTTGTCAGCAAACACAGATCAGTGGTTTTTTGAGTTTTTTTGTTTCTTTCCCAGGGTTTGTTTAGGTGGGTTACAGATGTATAGTTTGCACTCAACTGAGTGCTCTCTCACTCGTTGAGGTTTGGTCGTCCAAACCCTTTGGCATCACTGGTGGACCTGAGCTTTACCGTCTGCTCGACTCATCCAAGCTTCACTCGTGGGTCTCCAACCGATGCCGAAGGGTCCGCGTCCCGCTCTGCGTCCGGACGTGCTGCGCGCAGCGGTGACAAAATGTTGATAACTGCCGACGTCGGCATGAGAATGAATCGGAAATTCAGACAACCCTTCTAATTTAAAAAGATGACATTTTCTTTTAATATGTTCTTGCAGGGGATTAAAAAGAACTTCCAAAGAGCGAGATATCCCATCATCCTAAATCAGTTCACTGCTTCAGAGTTTGTTTTATTGCTGCTTCACCACCCAGTGACAGGTCTGCGGCTTGACTGAGGTAAATATAGACCAGACTTGCAAGCTAATGGGCCAGAATTCCAACCGTTTCTCATATTCTGCTTTAATCTCACACTTTCCAGATGATTGATATGTTACGCGGGCAAAACCACCAAAAGGTGCTTTCATTAGGCAACGCCGAACTTTGACCTTGTGACACAGCTTCTATTTTTCTCTGCTGCTTAACGAATAGTGGCGGCCATCGCTCATGCTGATTAAGTAAACCACGGCGTTAACTGAGCTCCTGCCGTAGGGCTTCTGACAAAAAGTACAAACGTATTCAGGCCGAGCCCCTGAGGCGCCTGCGCCGTTACACAGTAACAGGCCAGGAAACGGTCAAGAGCAGGGCGACCAGCTTGTTTAAGGTCAATGGTTATGATTTGAACTGTGACATTCGATAGACACCAACCCCATCACGCCTCACAGTGGGAAATCCTAAATCGACGCTCTGGGCTCCCTCAGATGTTTATTGTTAGTGTCAGAGGGAGGTCCGGCTGTGTAGGCAGAAGGGAAGGTGCCAAAGCTGAGATGCACCGTTGTGAAGCGTGACTCACTCTCAGCCCACCATGATGTGGAAACCCAAACAAACAACCACGCAGCAGTGAGTCACAAACATTTTCGCACCCGGCTGTGTCCCAGCACGAGCTGCGGACAGCGACAGGTCAGCGGGCAGAAACTCCGGACTGATCAGCAGCAGGGGGCTGACCGTGAGAGCAGCTTGTGAGTCATTCCAGGGATCAGGTGTCATTCAGCATCAGCGAGGCTCGACTCTACTGTCTCCTTTTAATTAAAACTGCCTCCCTGCCGTCTCTCATTTTCTTTAATGACGCTTTGAGAGAGCCGCCGCCGTGCAGCTATTGCAGCGTTGTGCCATTGCCTCGTTTTTTAGTCGCGATGTCAAAAAAGTATTTTTGACATTTTCCAACTGGAGGTTTGTTAGCCTAAAAGGCTCCGGGAATCTTCTGAGCCCTCACTCATCACGCTTTTCCACTAAGATTGGACATTTTTGAGGAGCTGGACCTCATCTTAACTATCTGAAAATGGCGTCAACAACAAATTAAATAAACGTTAGAGTGATGAATTCATCCACTCTGGCTCTAACTGTGAAGGAAACCAGAGTCTATGGAGCTGTGATGCTCATACACACCAGAAAACAAATGGTCCGTCTCACTGTGTCAGTTTTATTTTGTTAGATCACAGATTTTACACATTTGAGACGAACAAGCCTTTTGTTTGCATTGAGGAATTTTTGCATCTTTGACTTCGTTTCATGGAAAATTGTAGCAAAGATGATTTTTTTATTTTTTAGGTCATATCCCAATATGCATATACACAATATCACAATGATATATGACAGAATATATCCTGATATAAAGCTCTTTAGAAATGAAAGTGTTCGAGAGTTGGACTGACATGCCGCCAACATCTGCAGCTCTGCCAGCACCAACGCTGCTTGAAAAGAGTTTCCTCCTCCAGGTCTGGAAGTAATCCACTCCTCTGCAAAAAGGCAAGAAGAAGAAAATACATAAAGCTGACAGGTCCCAAACGTGTATCCCTTCACTCCTGCAGGCAAATTAACCCCATGGGGCACATTTAAAGTTCCAATCAGGAAGAGGAAAAGCTCATCTTGTGGAAATGTTTTTCAGAGGAAACCAGAGAGAAAATATCAACTTGTACATGACACACAAAGGCCATATTTAGAACGTGTGACCGTGGGAAAGTAAATGAAAAACACTTTATTCTAAGAGGGAGGAAATGAAACATAAAGAAAAGTGGGATCTGTGCAGGATTAATGGACCTCCCCAGAGCTGCAGATATGATTCCCCTCTCACCCATCCTGATCTCTTTTCACCCCTTAATCCACTTTTAAACCTGCCCTCATCCCACACGTTTTCCTTGGTGCCAGCCTCCGTCATCACTCCGACTTCCCCGCTGACCTGTCCGCCCTTATCCCGCCCTGCCCTCGGCTCGCAAAGGGCATCGATTAGCAGCGGACAGAGCAATGAGCGGCTGCTCTGTCAAAGAGCAGCTCACAGAGATTCAGTCAGTGCCGCAAATCATCATCTCTAAAGAGGAGGGATTAAGAAAGAGAAGTGGGGGTGAAGACTGGGGGAAGATGTTTTATTTGGCTTTGGATTGAAGATTGCAAATTTGTCCTTGAAGCCTGATGCTGTCTGCTCGTTTC
>KV751363.1:571572-582164 GCA_001698575.1 Mola mola
GGTGAAATGTGGGAGGGCTGAGGTGGACTGCCATTAGAGGACTCCAGTGGACTGGACTGGAGCCTGACCGTCCGTCAGAGATCTGCAGACTCTTTACCCCCTGCAGTGATGCCAAAATCACGCTTGATTAAAGTGCCCTTTCAGAAAGGTTGAAATGATTTTACACATGCATGCATGCATGTTCAGAAGAGCTGTACTGAGCTACATGACCACACGGGGGTCCCGGCTGTTCTCTCAGAATTCTTTTCTGGAAGGGATGAGCCTCAGGCAGACGGCGAGGGCGGCTTTGTGCTCCCTCTGATTGTTCTCGGTGCAGACGCAGCTACTGGCCATCAGGCTCGACGGCTGAATTTCACCTCTGTAGCGCCGCGCAGAATGTTAGTTTGCAGATTGAATTTCAGTCACGGCATTCATACATATTCCAAGGTTTATGTGTCACGCTCTCTTTTCTGCCTGCGGGGGTAATTGAAAATATAAAGGAACCCTCCCACGTGTTTGAATTTGCATCGCCACATAAGGATCTCTGCCTGTTTTCCGGCTCTAAACTTTTACCACCACGATCCTTTTGACCTTGCCGTCAGCAAGGAAATGCAAAAAGGTTTAGCGCGTCAATTAAACACAAATTTCTTTCAGTGGGAACTTCACAGCACCAAAATCCCTCTCATGTTCGGGACGGGACGGCGATTAGGCAGCACAACAGAGGGCCAAAGCAATGGACCACAACACGGCACAGCAACAACTGAGACACCAAAAGGCATCAAAATGTGAGCCAAACTTTGCCCGAAACACTGGGAGACAGCATGGTGCAACAACACACGAGCGCGCACACACTCTGCCAGCATTACAACGCAGAGGCTGTCTGGCACTAATTCTAAGCACACATCACAGGCTCCTCGCTCCGGTCTTGACTGTCACAAAGTCTCAGGTTCATGTTTCTGAGGTGCCCGTCCTCCTCGCAGGGTTTACTGACCTTGTCCACCCAAATACGTAGCAGGGTAAGCACAAATACCACTTTCATTCTGAGAAAACACACATTCTGATGCAGACACAAACACGAGACAGCAGAGAGAATACTAATATGTTTTTTTATTTTTTCTATTTTTTTTGCCTTCTCACTCCCTTGAGTCTTCCTCTTTGCCATCGTTGTTGCAATATGCATGTCAGAGCTCGTAAGCCTCTACTCTCCACCTCGCTTCCCACACAGACGCAGGGAACACAAAACTCATTCATAACTGTCAAATTCCTGTCCCGGGGGAGGGACTGGCTCCAAAAGAACGGCGGAAGCAAACAGGTTTATCGTCGGGGATGACATCTGTCCTGTATTCAAGCGAAGAATCGTGAAGGTTGGATTTGAAACGGATCCCGTTGTGCTTTCTCCCTCATCGGCAGCACAGTAAAGGAATAAGCGCAATCACTGTTTTGTTGGCCATTTATTGAGAGGAGGCAAACCAACAAATGTCTGACATTTGAATGAAGTAGAACGAACTCTCATTGATTTCAACATTCATTTCATTCGAGAAGCTCAAGCTGTTCTTTTTCTGGCCCCACTTCAACATAAATATATATATAAAACACTAGAAAAATGTCATTATGACTAAAATTAAGGTGCAGGCTGACCTCCAGCTTTAATAATTACAGAAAAAAGGTCATTTTATCTGGTGGCAGCAACGGTTAGTTGACTAAACAGTTAGTCGGCAACTGAGTCAATCAATCATTTCAGACATTTTTCAAGCTAAAAGTGTGTCTTTGTTTGATGAAACAGTGAAAATAAGACTAAGGGGACAAAGCAAGCAAGCTGAATATTAAACACTTTAATACACTTTAGCTGAATTTCTGAGTTAATCAAAATGTTGATTAATTACAGCCATATCTACAAGATTATTTTATTATTTTAGAAACTGCAGCCCGACCGATATGCAATTTTTGGGGCCGATACCGATATTATGGAGTAAAACAACTCAGATATCGATAAAATGGCCAATATACGCAAACTTTTTGCACTAATTCCTCAGATGAGTTTATCAAACATTTGTAACTAACATGTAACGAAAGGAGAATATTTTACAGATTAACAATGAATCTCGATTGTCTTAAATGACAAAATTGCACTGACACAGTGACCTTCACTGGAAATCTAATAATTACAAGCATCTTTATTCAGCGTTGTCCTCTTTAAAACCACTTTTTTTTGTTTGTTTTAATTGGCTGTTATCTATAACAAATATGCAAATATTAATGTATCTGTGATCAGCCAACCGATACATCTGTCAGGCTGTCTTGAAATAAAACTCAAGTTTCAGCTTCATGAATGTCAAATGCTATAGATTTAGACCTCCTGGCTCTTGGCTGAGCACTTCTGACGTAACTGTGTGATTCTCTCTTGTGTTTTAATCTTTCAGCATTTAGCATCAGTCATTAAACGACAATAAACGATCCAATAACAGGCAAATATTTGCTGCTAATTGTCAACCTCGGCGGAGTCGCGCACGACCGCAGATGTCTTCTCTTTCCCAACGAGGAAAGCCCTCACTTGCCCTGTCCTTCCACATCTGCCCTCCACCTCCCCTCCTCCCCCATCAGGTTCCCAGCAGTCCCTCGGCGAGACAGAGAGCGAGCCTGCGAGAGGAAGACAGACAGAGAGAAAGCAGGCCGCCTGACGCGCTGACAGCCCTTCACGGTGAAGCGCCGAGCCGTCCTCAGACACAATAGCATGTCCGCTCACAACCGGCACAATTTATTGCTGTAGCGTCGCTCTCTGGGAGGCTGCAGGGGAGACAGAGCGAATCCTGGAAGAGTTTAGGTTTGTCTGCATGTTCCAGCGGTGCAGGCTGGATTACGGCTTAGAGGCTCATGGCTCTGGGTGGAGTAAGAGCGTGTAACTCCCGGGGGATGCAGATAAATATGCACTTGACTTTCCCCCAGAGGAATAACTAAGGATGGAAAAAACAGACGTTTTAATTTCACAGTGAAAGTCGCTCTACTGCATTGTGGGAATGTTTCGGAGAGTGAAATTCTCATTGTTTTAGGATCTCTAGGGAGTCCAAACAATATTAGAAAAGACGAGCAGGGGACGGGCGAACAGCAGGCTGCCAGTGTAGTTTCAGGCTGAAGGAAGCCAAAGCTTTTCTGTTGCTGCAGGCTCCGAGGTCGCGGCGTGACTAGAGCTGCTGGACACCACGCCAGAATGAGAGCGGTGGAGCAAAAGCCCATTTATACTATACTTTAAACAGCCTGTTCTGCGTCAGTGAACATCTAGCCTGCAGTGGACCGGCGTTGCTGCCCAGTAACGCCGCTGTGATTTCCGGGGTCAGAGCGGTGCTCGCGTCCAGACAGGGACCGCAGAGTGTCTTCACAGGGGTTTCCAATTAAAAGCGGCTCCACAGGGATGAGGAAACACGGTTGAAAAAGGAGCATTTTGGGCGTAATGTAAGTACAAAAGAAGCACCATTTTGTCAAATACGGTGACTTCTGAATTGAATTGAATTGCGGACGAATTGCTGTCAAGTGTAGGACAGCAATGACCGGTGATTATTTCCGCCGGCCTTTCACCGGGAAATGACAGCGAGAGCGGTCATGTGTCACAGGTCTCAGGTGATGCTTTAAACAATGGCACACACAGAAAGAGAATTCTCTCACCTAGTTGCCTCAGTAGTTAAATTGTGTTTTTAAGCCACTTGGTTGAGATTAAAGGGATTAAAAAAAAAAGAAAAGGCAGTTTTGAGGTATTTGCTTCACAGTGGGGAAGGAAAAAGGTTGAAAATCAGTGGGAAAAGGCTCAAGCTTGTGTTTTGTCAGGTAAAACTGGAGGTTCAGTCACAAACTTGAGACGTGTTATCTCTTATACATTTGTCAACACGTTGAGGGACCACGGCTGCGACTGTACTGGATTTGTGGCTTATGTGGAGGCTTTTGGTTCAGATACGGCGCGCTCACATTCACCAACGTATCAGTTGTGCAATTTGGTGATTGATTCTTCCAGAGACAGCAGGAGACGAGGGAAGCACCCGGTTATATTGTCATGTCCGCAACTGTACCGTGCCGAAGAACACCTCTTCCAACCGTGCCACGGCTAAGGAAGTGCTGCTTTTAATATCAGAAGTACATTTAACATGGGATACTTTTTTTAAATTTTTCTTTTAAACTCAATTAGTATTCTAATGGGCAACTTTCACTTTTACCAAAGTCAGTAAAAGTCTTCACTGTTACTCAAGTATATGGAAGCAGCAGGTGCAGCTATATATGTCCCAATCACCATAGAAACTATTCTATATGGCGCAAAGTCAAACAAGCAAGAGCATCTGTGCACATCACTTTTCTCTTCACTCAAGGCCTGACAAAGGCTGAATTAGCTTCATACCTTGCCGTTGTGGATGATACACATATTAGTGTGTCATCTACGAAGAAATTTAGCAAAGCTTCAGCTTTCCTGTCAACTTTGTCTTGTGAGCTCATATTAATGTCGGGATCTTGGGAAAATACCAGTTGTTATCTCGTGATAACAACATAGTTATGTCATGATCTTGGGAAAACAAAATTTATCTCGTTACCGTGGGAAAACCGGAAATAAAATGTTTCACCCTTTATGTATAAGTTAGACTGATTTATATGGCAAATTTTTAACCCGAGGTTACAGAGTACTGAAAAAGTAGATGAGCGGTTTCCAGTACTGTATAGTTATGATACGCACCCACCTTGAGACAACTCAACGTCGACCTTCAAGGGCACAAGAGAACTCACCTCTCTGATTTCCACCACTGAAAATGCAGCACAAGTAACAGAATCTTGATTCATATTTGACTACCAGTGCTGAGTTCGACAGGCTGATTTGTTGCATGAATTCCCGAGGTTACTTGCCACATTGGTTGTTGAACAATGTCAGTCCAGTCCAGACGAGGGGGAACTGCAGTTCTCTCTTGTTGTCCGGATGAGTGTCGAATGTTTGACGATTAAGCACTTGTGATCAGGTTATCACTTCCCTGAACGGATTTGGTTTTATGTGTTAAAGAGGAAACTCAAGGTTCAGCCAGAGGAGCAGACTGCTTTTTCAGGGTGGTGCTGCGTTGTTGTCCGAGCTGTGTGGCATAATGCAAATAAACTACATTCTGAAGGTTTGCAGTCTGCAGGCAACCCGTGGAGCAAGACGAAGCCTCAAAGCAATCAGGGCTGCGTTCGTGTTCACAATGCAAATGTGGAAACACCTGGCCCACTTCGAAATGTGGCTGAAGTGGTCGCGACACTGTGCTTTCTGGTCGCAGCACCATTTGTTTTTAAAGTCCGCTGAAGATGGAATCCAGAGATTTCAGTGGCTTTTACCTGCTGCTGTAATGGAGCTTGTTCACACACCTTCGGAGCTGGGAGCCGAACAAACCACGTCTTTTGATTTAACCGCTCATCTGTCTCGCTTAAGAGCGTATTAATGAAACAGAAAGCATCGCTCATCTGCTTCCTTTGTTTCAGAGTGCAAACTGGCAAGTGTTCAGGTATTTCAGCTTTCAAGATTCGAGCCTTCAGCACAAAGAAAGAAAACGCGTGGAGAAAGGAAGCAGTCAAAGCGTTTTATACCTGAACCTCAATCCTCCGGCCCCTTACCAGACAGGTGTGAAATACTGCAGCAGCACTTTAATCAGCTCGGTACCACCAGCCCGTGCTTTGCTCCCCTCTCTCCCAGGGGAGAGGCAGCAGAACACCCGCCCCCACCGTCTCTCTCGCACCGCCAACTTGTCAATATCTTATAATGTAAAAATGTGATAGCCAATTCAGAGCCCGGCTTCTCTCTGAGCATACACAATGAGCCCAAGTCCGCCGGGACTATAGAACTGAACCTTTCCAAAATGAGCCGGGAGAGCAGGAGGAGGATGCAAGAGGAGAGAAAAGGGGATCTGGAAAAGTTCGCATTCACAATTAAAAGATTCAGTTTAGTGAGTTTGTTCACCCTTCTGCAGATCTGAGCTCCAGCGACCCCCGAGAAGCTGGAGTAAATTATTCATTATGAGTCAAATGGTTTGTTTCTTGTGAAATTACCTTTCTCTCCCTCACCTCCTCTTGGATCTACACTAGCTGGAAGAATAATTAGTTCTGAGGGTGCAGCCATTTTCAGACTTTAATCGTGTAACAGAGAAGCCTCCTGCAGTGAGCTTATTAGATATGGAGATCCAGAAAAGAGACAGAGGAAAAAAAGGAGAAGAAGAAGAATAAAGCATTGACGAACACTTAAGGAATCTTAGCTGCCTGGGTCTTTAATTAAAAACTGATGTCATATTAGCGAAGAAGATTTCAACTCAACAGCCTGCTGGGCGGCTCTACAGGCCAATTCTCCCTATCAGTCAATTAATCAATTTACTTTACTACAGATCATGCATCCAGAACTTTCAGGCTCATGGCACACATCGGGACAAATACACACCTACACGGCCAAGGTGTTTATCTCAAGGTCAAAACTTTAAAATTTTAAATGATTATATTTCAAAATTATGTCTGAATTCACATACGATTTTATCAGATGCTTAACATCTCGCTTTCGCCGCGCCAATACTGTTCAGCAGCCAGTTACCGTGTCTGCTAACTTAAACACAAAACACAAACTTAAACCAGTGAGCTAAAGAAGCTAAAATGCTCTGTCAGACTGAGGGGAAGTACAAGGTCAGGGGTTCATCACTCCATATTGTTTGGTTTGTTAGCAAAATCGCTCAAAGACTGGATGGATTTTAGGGAAGCAGATATGTATAAACAATATGAACTTAAGGGGACTGTTGGGATTTGGTGATGGTATGCAGTCTACTAAATACCCCTGTAGCATTGTTTTAGAAAGATGGACCTTCTTTCGGGTATGTCTTAGGTCGAGCTCACACCAGCCTTGTTTCGTCCAGTTGAACCGAACCCTGGAGCTTTTACCCCCCCGGTGCTGTTTGTTTGGGTTGGTTTAAACGTAGTCCGATACCTCTGGTCCACTTGAAAGACAGGGTCCCGGACCGCTTGCAATTGAACTCTGGAGTGTATCATCACTGGTGTGAACCCCATCCGCACCAAATCACTGCAGGTGTCCTATCTACACACCATTTCCTGTTTTGGTAGCTGAAGGAGAAGTCAGCAAGTTGTGACTAACAACATGAGCAGCAGGGGACAGCGTGGAGCTACGAAGGACAAAAATGCCTTCTGGAAATATGGGCAAAAAAGAATATTACTCATCTGATCGAAAAAGTACTCAAACGCGAAGGTGTTCAAAATTTTCAGCAAAGAATCAAGCAGAATGGATTTAACCAATAACAATACATGAAGCACTGCAGGAAAGTAGCAGCTCTTTGGATATGGAAGTGAAATCTTTTTGCTATTGGTATTAAACAATGTATCCAGTTTGCATCTGGTCCACACCGAGGAAGCCAACTATTAGCTGAGAACATGACCTTTTCACGCCATCACCGTCCTATCCATCTCCTGATGTGTAACTCATACAGGACAGATGTTTATATCATACTTATACTTATATCCTTTATATTCTGGCGAGTGGGCTCAAAACTACAGAAAAGGATTTAAGGCCGGGCATGAGACCAAAATTCTTCTTCACTTCTAGAAAAAAAGTCCAAATGTTGAGTAAAAAGTCGAAATGTTGAGAATATAAAGTCGACTGTTTAAGGCTCTAAACAGCGATTCTACAAAATGCCTCATATTTATTAACTGGTGAAACTGTGAGACTCCAGAATCCACTTCAGTAACAAAGAAATTCTTCCTCCTTGAGGTCAGAAGCACAGTATCGTTATCAGTATCAGGACTCTGAGGAGATTGTGCCAAAAACAGCGTCTGTTCATAAGAATAGCTGCATTTGTGCAAAGCTGAAACTGGACAAATGAAGGGTATCCATGGTTACACCTGCATGCAGATCAGAGGGTTTAAATATTTTTTAGTTTAAAAAATATCTTCATCATCTCATAATGTTTTCTAATGCCTGCCCCTGATCGTCGTTAGTAAAAAAACAGCTGCATCAAACGTTGGTATTATCTATTATCGACCCTTGTTGATTTCAGGGACTCAACAGGTTAATCGCGAGTCCAATTTTGGAAGTAAGCCCTACTACTCTGGTTGACACAGTGGTCCGTCACCAGTCCTCTGCCCTTGCGTGAGTTATGGCACAGATTTCAGTTAAGTGGCTCTCGGAGCTCCGTGCTGTATTATGGCAAGGGTGTGCCTCCGTCACCGGGGGGAAAGGGGTTAAATCGCTGTACCTGTCAATGTAACAGGCTGATTATTGCTGCTGGAGCTGGCAGGCTCTCCTCCCTGCGGTCCCTGCTGGGAAAGAGGCCTGGGGCCGGTGCTCACTGAGGCAAAGTGACTCACAATTACCACAGCGACGAAGCCTTGCAGCCACCTCCCATCCTCTCCAGCCATCTCACTGACTCACTTAGTGCACATGACAAATGACAAAATCTCGCCGCACCTCCGCCCCCTCGCTAAGATCCGACTGTCTGTCACGCACACTTTGCCTACAGTACTAAACCTGGGATATGTCTTGTCAAGCTTCATGGAACAAAACAAACTTAGTCTCAAAGGTTTGTTCTGGCCCTTTAAAGCAACATTTTATTGGGCTCCACTCTGTTAAAAACGCAGATTTGAATATGACCTAGTGAGCAGTAAATCTTTGCATCACAGCTGCAGACCTGGAAGAACTCTGTTGCATATTTGTTTTTACAGTTATCAAAACACATCTTTAATATTACAACACGGATCAGTGGGAAAACCCCCCCCCCCCCAAAAAAACAGATTTCATTTAAGGTGCACCATCAAACGATGACATCTTTGTCTGCATTGTAAGCATGAAAGCAAGGAAGTTGCACGCATACCCAATGTAGGTGACCAAACAGTATCAGGGCATGCAAAAATATGAGCATATCCTGCTAAAGTGAAGCAATGTTTTCATCTTTTGGCATTGTGAAACAACACCGAGCTCCTGGGATTTTTTGCATCCCCTTTAACTTGCTGAGGCTGCACAAGTCGAAGCTGGAAGCGGTCTGAGGATGTGATATCTTACACCTCATATACTCCCCTAGTTAAATGCAGGGTCGCGAGGGAAGCGTAGCATTTGAAGTGAACAAGAGGTGATTGGTATAATATTTAATGAAAAGTATGTGACCTACCCAAGCAAAAAACATGCATAAAGCCATAAAACTGGCAACTTAACAGAAGATCTCTAAACCACAACCGTATCTGAAGGCATCCCGGTGGTTTAGCAAGTCTTGTGTTCCCTCTCTGCAGTGATTACAGCTCCGGCTCAGTTTCTTCTTCTGTTGTTTTCACAGCCATATTAAGCTCTTTTTAACATTTGCCTTAGACAATGACGCTGCACACAGAACTTGACGCCCTCGGCAGTGCCAGACGCTTAAATCTTCAGTTCAACAATAGCACAATGCTCACTTCATGTCTCCTCCTGCAGCCCGGCCCCGCGGGCTCCCTAATGACGACTGTGCGCAAGGATGGAAGGATGCCTTGCTCGATATGTAAGCTACAACAAAGCTGTGTTTTTTCGCTCAGATGTGAGTGCTGGTGCCGGCTGAGAGGCGCATTAGACAAGCAAAATGATCAGGATCATAAAGTGAGAGTTAGTTCTGTGGAAATCACGAGTGAAATGTTCTTCAAGGAGCCCAGAGGGTCTTTTCGGAGGATACTGCAGATGCTGTTAAGTGCTGTCCGGGGAAGCAGGCGGCGCGCTGCCCACTGTGCCCAGCAGTCACCAACCCAGTGAAGAGGAGAAATCAAAGACAAGCTAGTTCCTCAGTAGGAGCCATGCTGTATTTGTCATGAAAGTCATCCTGCCATTTGAAAAGATTTAAATCAGCGTGTCTTCAGCTCCTTTAGCTTATTACTGATGAATTCTCGATTCTCATGGGGGCTTTTACAGCCGTCTGATTCCAGGGGAAGGAGGACTGAAGGAGCTGAGCGTCAGAGTAGTGTAGCAGCAGACAGGTACGGTAACTAGTGCAGAGTTCCTCCTCCACCCCTGTGGCAACAGGGCCAGATTAGGGGAGAAGTGCGAGTCTAAGCAACAGACCACAACCACATCATCGGGAATCCTCGCAGGGCGGCTGAAATGCGATACATGTTGTTATGAAAGGAAATGCGCGTTTTTAGAGCGACAGAAAATCAATATCGCTGACTGACTGCAGTGTGAGAGAGCAAATCCGAGCGAGCGTGAAAAACCCGCGACAAAAAAACCAAATGGAATAAAAATGAGCCTGACTTAATAATCCTGACTAAGCCTGTATAAGGAAGGCCTGGCAGCCGAGACACGAGATGGATCAGAGCGCAGACGGGAATGCATGCATTATGTATCATTGTAAAATCTCTCCGGGTGGCACACGCAAACACAGACTCATCCAGCCATTTGTGTTTGCTTCGGTCATTGTTCACGTTTACCAGAAACTCAGAATTCGCAAACAATCTGCCTGTTCTCCGCTGCCAAACGCACAGGACATAATCGAGCGTCGTACGTCTGTGGCACATGAGACAAAAGCTACCTGTTAATAGATCATTACCGTTGAATAATTAGGCGTCGCTTTGCGCTCACATTCACACACTCCTTACAAAGCTACTGCTGAGCACAGCAG
>KV751363.1:587486-616546 GCA_001698575.1 Mola mola
AGATCGAGGTTAGAGCAGCGTGGAGGGTCAATCATGCACATGGACACACGCTGCGACACACGCGCACACACGCAGAGGGCGCAACCTGCAGGTTGATAATGGACATAGGTTTTATAAGACGCACAGAGGCTCTTGGTTGTCGAGGACGAGAAAACAATCCAAGAGTGTGAGCTTCTGGGAGAGGAAAGGGCATTTCAGCATGAGTAATGGGAAGCTAGACGATAGTCAATTGAGAAAATAACTAGTCATGGCACGAGGGGGCGGGAGAAGGCGTGCAAGGCTTAAAATGATAAATAGACACTCTGAAAAATAACCTTGAAGTATGAAAAGGTGTGTCTGGAAAAGCGAGACGAAACGAGAGACGAGGAGACTGAGCGAAGACAGAAGGGACGGCGCTGACTACCTGTTAGCCCTTGGCTTGCAAAAACTAAGATATTGAGTTCATCCTGGAGAGTAATAATTACATCCCACTCTCCGTGACATGTTACACCACAGTACGTGGTGTTGCTCTGATAGATATTGCACTCTGCAGCATCATGCGTCACTAACAGACAGAACCAAAGTGATACCAAGGTCTTATTAAACACCTGTTTTCATCAGTCATCACTCAGTCACGCTTAAAAAACAGCCTGCACTGAGGGTCGGCTTTTTTAAATCTATTTTTCTAAATCATTTTTTCCATTTAAAAGGTCAATGTATCAGCAAATCTCTTAGAATGAAAAGGTCACCTGATCATCAATCTGAAAGTAATCATCAGTTTGGGGTTTTAGAGTCTCATTATAACAGGGTTCCAGATATTTTTGGACAATGGCACAGTTTTTATCGTTTTGCCTTTGGTCTCTGGTTAATTTAAGACGTTTCACAATAATATGGCATATCCTGTATAGGAATTACAGTCATTTTATATTATATGTTCAGAAAAAGTGTTTAGACAAACTAACATGATTCTAAATGCAACCGTAGTTTTACATACTTGGATAGAAAATACTTTGCAGTCAATGACTGCCCGAAGTCTGGATCCCATGGACATCACCAAATTCCTCCCTGGAGATGCTTTGCCAGGCCTTCACTGCAGCCACCTTCAGTTGTTGCTTATTTGTTTGGTCTTTCTGCATTCAGTATTGTCTTCAGTAACTGAAAATCTCCTCTTTTGGGTTGCGATCAGGTGACTGACTTGGCAAATGAGGAATATTCCATTTCTTTTTCTTCAGAAAGTCTTGAGATGCTTTCACAACATGTTTGGGGTTATTATCCATCTGCACTGTGAGGCACTGCCCTATTTGTAGCATTTGGCTGAATGTGAGCAGAGAATATAGCCATATACACCTCAGAATTTAATGGAAAATAAGGAAGGAGAAAAGGATCTGTATCGTCTGGCGAGGCAGAGGGATCAAGCTGGGAACGATGTGCAGCAGGTTTGGGTGATGAAGGACAGGGATGGAAATGTACCAACAAGTGAGGAGTGTGTGCTGAGAAGATGGAAGGAGTGCTCTGAAAAGCTGTTGAATGAAGAAATTGAGAGGGGGAAAAGGGCGGAGGAGGTGAAAACTGTAAAACAGGAAGTTAAAAAGATTAGCAAAGATGAGTGGGAAAAGCTTTGAAGAGGATGAAGAATGGAAAGGCAGTTGGTACTGATGACATACCGGTAGAGGTATGGCAGTCTATAGGAGAGAGGGAAGTGGTGTTTTTGATGAAGCTGCTCAACATGATCTTGGACAGTGAGAAGATGCCTGAGGAATGGAGGAAAAGTGGACTGGTACCGATCTCTAAGAATGAGGGTGATGTGCAGAGTTGTAGCAACTACAGAGGGATAAAGCTGATGAGCCACACAATGAAGATTTAGGAAAAAGTAGTAGAAGCGAGGCTAAGAGAAGAATTGATGATTTGTGAGCAGCAGTATGGTGGTGGCATGCCAAGAAAGAGAAGCCATGTTTGCTTTGACAATGCTGATGGAGAAGCATAAAGAAGGTCAGAGTGAGTTGCATTGTGTCTTTGTGGATCTAGAGAAAGCCTTTGACAGGGTGTCGAGGGAGGAACTTTGGTTCTGTATGAGGGAGTCTGGAGTGGCATAGAAGTATCTTACACTGGTGCAGGATATGCATGAGAGCATTATGACAGTGGTGAAGTGAGCTATAGGAGTGACAGATGGCTTCGGGGTGGAAGTGGGACTGCATCAAGGATTGGCCCTGAGCCCCTTCTTTTTTGCTATGGTGACGGGCAGACTGACAGATGAGGTCAGGCAGGAATCTCCCTGGACGATGATGTGCAAAGATGACATTGTGATCTGTGAGAGAGAGCAGGGAGCAGGTGGGAGAAAACCTGGAGAGGTGGAGGTCTGCGCTGGAAAGAAGAGGGAATGAAAGTCAGTTACAGCAAGACAGAATACATATGTGTGAACGGTGAGGTTACAGGGAGGAGAGGTGGAAAAGGTCCATGAGATTAAGCACTTAGGTTCAACTGTTCAGAGCAATGGGGAGTGTGGTGAAAAGATGAAGAAGTGAGCGCAGGCAGGGTGGAGTGGGTGGAAAAAAGTGTCAGGAGTGATCTGTGACAAAAGACTAGCAGTAAAAGTGGAAGGAGAGGTTTACAAGGGGGCAGTGAGACCAGCAGTGTTGTTTGGTTTGGAGACGGTGGCACCGACCAAAAGACAGGAGGGAGAACTGGAGGTGGCAGAGTTAAAGATGTTGAGATTCTCTTTGGGAGGATGGACAGGATTTGGAATGAGCACAGGGCATGCAAGGGTTGGACATTTTGGAGACAAAGTTCGAGGGGCCAGATTGAGATGGTTCGGACATGTGCAGAGGAGGGACAGTGAATATATTGGTAGAATGATGCTGAAGATGGAGCTACCAGGCAGGAGGCAAAGAGAAAGACCAAAAAGGAGATTCATGAATGCGGTGAGAGAGTATATAAAGATAGTTGGTGTGACAGAAGAAGATGCAGAGGACAGGGAAAGATAGGGGATGATTCGCTGTTGCGACTCCCACAAAAGCTAGGTAAAGCCGAAAGAGGAAGAAGAAGACTTTGTCAGCAGTCACATGATCAATAAACAGCAGTGAGCTTGTTCCATTTGCAGCCATACATGCCTATGCCATAACACTGCGTCCACCATGTTTAACACATCATGTGATGCCTTGGATCAGGGTTTCATCTGTCCAAAGAATCTGATTCCAGAACTTGGGAGGCTTTTTTAGATGTTTTCTATTCCGTGTTATATGTCTAATCTGAACTCCCTCCCTTCTTAAATGTTACCAGTGGTCTGCATCTTGTTGTAAACCCTCTTCATTTACATTCATGAAGGCGTCTCTTGATTGTAGACTTTGACTATCATACTCCCACCTTCTCCCGAGTATTCTTGACTTGTCCAAATGTTGCAAAGGGGTTTTTCTCCTCTAAGGAAAGGATTCTGTTATCATCCACTTTAGTTGTGTTCTGTGGTTTTCCAGGCCTTTTGATGATGTTGAGATGACCAGTGCAGTATTTCTTTTTGAGAATGGACCAAATTGTTGATTTGGCCACGTCTACAGTTTTTGCTCCCTCTTTTGCTCCCTCTCCCTCTTTTCCAGCCTCCTTCTTCTTCTTCTTCTTCTTCTTCTTCTTCTTCTTCTTCTTGTCTTCCGATTGCCTCCTTCAACCGCACTGATATTTCCTTGGACTTCATATTGATAACTCAAGTCAAACAGTTTACAAAAGCCATTTAAACATCTGAAATCAAATACAGACCAAACATTTTTGAGTCCCTGATAAAGGACGTACTCTCTACAAAATGGCTGTAATTCCTACACGGTAAATGCCATATTTCTGTGAAACCTTTTAAATCAAGGCTAAAAGTCTGCACTTCGCTCACACGTTGATTGCCTTATTTCAGATAATCAGTGGTGGTGTATAGAGGCCAAATTATAAAAACTGTATCATTGTTCAAATACACTTGGGCCTAAATGTAAATGTTGTTTCTGATGCTTTCTCATCTGAGAAGATCAAAAGTATTATTTTTTTTGTGAATCTGAAAATATAATGTTATGAGTCATTAAAGTCACGTCTTTAATTTATACAGAAATTGACCAAGTCATATATTTTTTTCACAGCCCGCCTTAAGCGTTCTCATAAAGCCTTTTGTTACCTGGATACCGATTCCATCCAGATGCAATTTATTATCATGCCTACCCTGGCTGCACTCACTGAATTCAAATATGCTTGATGGTCTTGTGTTATTCTGGATTGCGTGTCAGGGTGGTCACGGTCACGCTCTCACTATGAGCACAATTGTGCACATGCGCTCGGTGCCCACACACACACATTTTCACCTTAAGTGGTTTCATGCTGCAGAATCCTAATGGTGTTTCTGCCCCACCATGCCAATCACGGCGCCAGGAGCAGAGTGGACGAGCAGGTGGGCCAAGCCTGAGCCACAGAGCATCAGACAAGGACAAATACAAAATCAGCCTCTTAACACCTGCCAATTCATTCTGATCAGTGAGTCACTGTGTCCTGCAGGCCGGACAGAGAAAATAACAGGTTTGAGGACGGGTGGGTGGAGCCTGTGAGAGGTTGTTGCAAAAGGAAACACAGAGGGCTCTGGGCTGAAATGCAGTTGGAAGAGGAAAGAGTAACTGAATAAACTAATTAGGAGGGCAGAATTCCACACACATCCCTACCTCCAATTTAAAAATACATATTAATCAATTTAACGCAGAAAATGAGACTTTGAGATGGAAATACTGATATCAAAGCTCAGGGTTTTACGCACTGCTGCGCGCTCAATTGCAGGAAAAAAGAGTCTGAATCACGGTGGGCTCGCTGCATATAGCGTCACGTGCCGATGCAAATGTGGAAACTCAAGCTGGGCATCTGTGTCGTGCAATGTGGCAGCACTAGCTGGAGGACATGTTGGTGATAGTAGCACTGTGATCTCTATATTAGCTCAAAAAAAGGACATTTCCACTTAACTAAAGGAAGTAATGGAGAGGAGGGAGAATTTAAATTCAGTGACAAGGCTCTAAATACCAACCAGTGATCACATTTGTGCCCTCTGGCAAAGTCATTTTTCACTCCTTGGACGATCAAGTGCGGGATTGCGGCCATCTGCACGCACATGCTTGTGCAGCGCGGTATTTGTGTGTGCTTAAGTGAAATGGGAGGGAGTAGCTGAGGTGCGAAATGTTACAGTTTCTCCTCCTTGTCATGTAACTGAGAAGCGTTTATGCCAGACCCTTCAGAGGAGAGAAAGCTGAGGGCTCCGGGTGATAATCGTGGGAACGAAGAGGCAGGAAGACACAAAACAGGAGTCGGTAAAGGTTAGCTCTCCAGCTTTCCATCACTGTCTCCGGCCAGCTTGTTTTCTCCTTCATTTTTGTTTACCCCTCTTATAACCTTCAACCAGAAAGCAGCGTCAGACCGAGGCTCAGCCCAAGGGCTGATGGGATGAGACTCTCATTGGAAAACTGTCTCTCAAAAACTGCAGCATGATGGATTTTTTCTTACCCTGGTTTTGGTACTATCTCTCCCCAACACATCCGCAATGCTTTTCTCCGGGCAACACTCTATCTCCCTCGAGCTGCTTCTATTGCCCCTCAGTTACCAAGTGGCCCCAATCACACACACAAAGATGCTCACACACCAACATTTCTGCAGGTTTCTGCTGACGCTCCAGTCCTCAGTACTGCAGGGCCGCTGCTTGATAAGTCAAATACAAACCCTGATGCCTCTCATTATCTTTGGGGCTCTTCACAGGGAACCCCCACACACTGAGCAGTCTTCCCTCTCCAGGCATGTCATGGGAGCGTGTTGTGTGTTTTGCACATCATTATCAGTGCTCCTGCACGAGTTCATCACGAACCCGGCAATGTGCAGACTCAGCTCCAGACAACACGCAAAACCTCAGTCGGTCTTCATTTGCCTCCTTTTCCTTTTCCTCATATTTGACTACGTTCTGTCTGATTCGGGATGAAGAAAACAGGCTTCTTTCATGTGAAAAGTGTTTGGCCTCTATTTTGACTCTGCTCTCTATTACGCCTTGTTCGATCGTTGAATTTTGACAAAAGGTGGACTATGAAACATGTCTTCGGTCTGTGTCCTGATGGGCCCGGAGGGTCTCCAAAACCAGAACTGAACCAGTGCAGGCAGTGCTTACAGCAGCAGGTCCTGCTTATGGCCTCTCCCGCCATTGGCATATGCATGAATATGCTAAAAGTAAAGCAGCCCTCAAATAGTACATAATGCAGTGAATGAACGATTGATTTACCTCAGAACGTCAACTCCAAGATTGTTCATATGAAATGGAAAAAAAACTCTTTTGAAAGTCTGAAAAAGTGTCATGCTGTAGATTCCACCTTTTATAGCTCTGACTGAAGTGAAATCGTGGGACCACTCTCCCCTTAACAACTCAGTAAAAAGAGAAAGCCACGGTGGAGCAGGAGGTAATTGGTAGACGAGCCCTTAACGTGACCTCTGGATGACACTGAAGGCCAATTCAATAAGTCACAATAACAGCCTGCTTTGGAAAGACCTGATTCTTAATTCAAAGCAGAAACCAAACCAAAATGTGAGCGTATTCAACTACAGGTAAGAACTGTGTGGTCCTTAAGGTCAGAGCAGTTTACACTGAACACTTCAGTGGGTCCTTCGGTGTCTGGCTGGTGCTCTCAGGATTAGAACATGAGGTTTAGAGTCTAAACTCTCCCTTGAGCATGTCTGGATGATGCACAAAGGCTTCTGACTCTGGGTGTCTTGTGCTGACCCACAAGGCTCATGTTACTTTGGTATAGGTGTAAAAATCACATGTTTAAAACAAGATCAATGTTTAGTCGAATATCCGATTCAGAATCAGAATCAGAATCAGAATCAGATTTTATTGCCAGGTATGTGTAAACATACTAGGAATTTGACTCCGGTGCTTCTGTCTTCGACACGTGAAGGAAAGACAAAGAAAATACATATAAATATATATACATATGTACATTGACATTTGAAAGTGGAATGTTGTACAATAGTGCAGTAATGTGCAAGTGTGCAAATGTTCATGAGGTTGACAGTTGGCTTATGGGGAGATCTGGGAAACTGTTTTTTTGAATCTGGTGGTTTTGGCAAACAGAGCTCTGTGGCGCCTACCAGAGGGAGGCAGTCTGAACAGTTTGTGTCCGGGGTGTGAGGGGTCTGCAGTGATGGTACCTGCCCGGTTCCTGACTCTGGACCTGTAAAGGTCCTGGATGGAGGCCAGGTCGGCCCTAGTGATCTTCTCTGCAGACCTTATAGTCCGTTACAGTCTGTTACTGTCCTGTTTGAACCTTGATATCGAGGATGCTACAACAGCATGTAAAACTACAGCTTTTCATATCACAGTGGCTGACAGAAGTGAAAGGAAGTAATGCAATGTAAAACAGCACAAAGACACAAAAGAAAAGACTCAAAGGCCCAAAAAGAATTCAGCTTGGAGAAACTCAAAGATGATATCGATACCACAGCCAAATGTGTTCAGACTATCAATCAGTGCAGCAATACGCACACTGTACTATCCACCTGAACATATTTTGAGTATTTACAGCTGTAGCCGCGTTCCCTTTGTCAGTTCTCAGAGAGCGTTCTCTAGAATGAGCGGACACCAGACTCATTTAAATGATACATATCTCTATTCTGCAAATGCTTTTCTGCTCATTACCTGCAGAATAACGTCAACTTAGCAGTGCGCACCTTCACAGATCACATCTTACTGTATGACAGGATTACCGACCCAAATGAACACAGAGGTTCTGAAATCTTCTGAATGGCTCATGGTTCAATTGTTTACTTTGACCAAATATTTATTTTTGATTGGCGTTCATTCTCTTCTGAGTCCCAAACTCAGAAGAGAGTTTGCCAGCCTGTGCTGTAGTGTGTCTACCTTTACCTTAAAGATTTTGGCACACAACTTCTATTTTGGCTTAAAATAAGTGGGTTAGTCAGGTTGCATGGGCCAGGGCTCTCTAATTCATCACTGGATGCCTTCCTGCATTATGATGATTAATGGCTGCATCGACAGAGCCCTCGTATTGGCTTCAGGTGGTCTTTTCAGACACATATATAGAATCCTGCCTCAGATGTTGCTCAACGGTGAGATTTTCAATTCAGGGTTTGTTTCTGAGGATCTAAATCATGGTCAGGACCCTTCCTCTACACACTCACAGACACGCGCACACACACAGAGGCTGGGGTAAGGCAATTCCTTTCACATGGAGGGATCTCTTTCTGGATCAAACGAGTCAGGCAATTGGAATTATGACCAGGGTCAATGCTCCAGATGAAACAGCAAGTTCTCCCTCTCCTGCTAAATTCACTTTCCAACCACCACCCCCACACCCCAAACCCGCCAGTGTCCTTGACTCCTCTTGACTCTTCCACCTTGAGGGGAATTGAGTTATTCTATCGCCCTGCGGGCCCAAGTTTAAAGGCTGACCTTACCGCCTCTCACAAACATGGTGCGCGCAGGCTTATTGATGGAGGTTCTTTAACATGGTTGCTTTGTCCCTGCCGGTGGCGTTAGGAAATAAATCAACTTAACCAATGTCTTCTTTATCCCCGTCTTATATCTTGACAAGCCAGTAGGAGGTGATGGTTTTGTGGGGTCGGATGCAAAGGGCCTCCCCGGTCAATGTATATAGAGACAGTGACATCTCGCCGTGGGAAACTGCTCCACGCAGTGATTCACTGCTCTGATGGAAGGGAGTCGAAGGGGGGCCTCTCTCTCCTGACTCGGGGAGACATGCAAATGCTCATGTTTGATGCAAACGCATGATGTCCGCAGGAGAAGAAAAATGCCTACATGTCTCAGCATAAAGACATGAAGACAGGCAAACACGCTGGCGAGAGGTTGATAAGTCAGTGGTGGTGGACGGGTGGAGAATTAAGGAGGGAGGGAGGCATGTGGGTGGTGTGGGGGAGTGCAGCAGGACGCGGGTGGGGAGGTGGATGTTTTATGAGGCCCTTAACATTTACTTCCCCAGCATTTCCATCCGCCGTGTCTTTTAAGAACGGCTGCTCCTCCTACGTGTTCGCTATCCATCAAAGACCGAGAGACACGAGGCCCCACTGACGGACAGCTCGACACGACGGGGAGAAAGTCGGCGGGAGGCAGGAGTGTGTTGGAGAAAGTGAAAATATTGAAAGATGAAGGAGGAGAAGAAGGTGAGAGAAAACGCAGGTGAGAGAAAACGCAGCCTTAGCTGGAGACGGCAACGAAAATGTGCTTTCATGCACTAACATGATGGCGGAAGTAGACTTCCGCCGCGCAGAGAGCTGAAGCAGCATTTAGTGTCCGAATATGCTTCGTTCACGGCGGACCACTGTCTCCGTCACAGGCACAACCTGAAAACGTACAGAATTAGTTTCGACTGTGCAACAATAAACCAAACGCACACAGCCTGTCAGACAGCATTTTGTGAGAAGCAGTGAAGTCAACGCAGGCCATAAATAAAAAGTGACCTCGAGAGAATAAATGAGGTTGACATTGTTCGCTGTGACATTGTGAGAAGTGTCAGCGAGGTGTCCAGCTCTGTGCAGGCTTTAGTATTCCGGTAGCCGCTTCAGGTCACTGCTATTAATTATAAACTTACCAGCTACTCTTCCATTAATCTAAATTTAGAGTCCGGACTTAGCTCCGGCTTGATGCTGCAAGTACACAGTGCTGTGCCAACCAACCAATCACATAATAGATTTTCTGCCCTCTGGCCGACCGAAGACAAGGTCCACTATCTGCGAACTAATCACAGCCACAGTCCGACCGTCTCAACCTGCTGTCAGCCAAGGTCGGGGGACCACTGACCACAGACTTGAGGCGAGAATTACAGCAAAACCAAGTTGGAGCCGAGGTGAGGCTGAGGACTCTGGCCGCCTGAAATGCATAAAATCAAGCTAGTTAATGACTACGTGGGGCTAATGATCGCTGCGGTGATGAACTGCTGGTTTGCGTTGCCGTTCGTCGGCCTTAGGCCTTTTATCTTAATTAACGGCACACATATGTGCGGCGATGTACCCGCTCTGAGGCGGCCTTTGGCCGGCGCTCACCGGCAACACGCACAGGTCAAACGAGGAGATGTGGGGAATTTACTTTACAGCAGATCAACAAGGAGAGAGGGGAGAGCGAGAGGGTAAATGAGACAGAGATGGAAGGGGAGGGAGTAAGTTGCTGAAGGAGTCAGAAAGAAAGAGAAAGAGAGAGAGAAAGGTGTAGACTCTACCCCATTCTCTCTCTCTCTCTCTCTCTGTCTCTCTGGAGGGTGGAGGGGGGTTATACCGTCCTGTAACCTTGTGTTCCCCCGGCCGCGCTGCCCCTGAGCCGCTGTACCCCCCCTCCAAGCAATTAATCATCTGATACTGAGCTTACTCAACCGACAACCAGCTCCCCCACATCCTAATTAAGAGGACAGGAGAGGAGAGGAAGAAAAACAAAGCTAAAAGGCAACAGACAAATCATAAAGAATGGTGTCTGACAATCCAGAGAAAGATTAGCTTGGGCAGAATACAGTAGAGTTAACTGGAAAGCCAAAAGAAAATGAGAGAAAAGAAGAAAAAGGGAAAAAAATCCATGGACTGGTAGTGAACATAATGAAGAGTCCGTGCCAGGCCGCTTCGAGGACCATCTATCTAGCAGACTGGCGAAGCAGGCACCATGCTGGTGCCAAGGTTATTCTGCAACGGCACACAGTCTTTCTGTTCAGCGACGGTGTGAGTTTATCCGTGTGTGTGTGTGTGTTTTAGGCAAAGTAAAGAGAGTGCGTGTGCGTGCATGCTTGTGTTGACTCGGGGTTCTGTGCTCATCCAGCTTGTCGGAAGTTCGTGTGCACTGGTATGCGTGTGCATGGCTTGTTTTCATTCCACAGAAGCTTTTTCATCTTCGGCCCAGGACACAGGGAGACTTGATGTCCTCGCTCCTCTTCCTCCTGGCTGAGATGCGCTGGCATTCTCCCGGGCCACCTGCCAGCCAATTAGCTGAGCAGGCAGAAGCAGCTGCCCAGGAGCAGGTGGACCTCCATATCAACATCCCCACTGCTTGCTAATGCTAATGGCATTGATCTCTGTGACCACAGGAATGGACCACCAGGGGATGCAGGAGGTTGTGGAACCTTCTGGTAAATATGTTAATAGACCAGCATGTACTGTAATGTTGAATTTCAGTACCATTACCATGGTAAGATTTTGTTACTTGGCTGGGTCAGAGAAACACTACTGCAGCCTCTGTGACATCACCGGTTGGTTTCTGAAGAGACAGTTCGTGAAGCTCAGCGTGGTGGCTGGGTGGGTGCCGCCATCTCGGCGGGGCTCGTCTAATTCCCGGCTTTTCCAAAAATGGACAATGTAGTTAGAGCATACTTCTTGGACAGTCTTTTAGTACAACTCACTGCAGAGAACATTATATCACCTGCTCAATATTTGCATGAAAAAAATCCCTGAAAGGCACCAACCACACGTATGATTGAGCAAGTTTAATGACTCAATCAGCAAGCAGTCACTTCGGCATCAGCATCCCTTAATTATAAGCAAATGGAAATAACCACGGTGCTCTCAGATTACCCTTTAAGATGAACTCTTCAACTCTTGTGTATGAAGCATGGATAGACGAGTGCATGCAAAGAACTGCTTTTGGTCTTTTGTTTCATTTAGCTTTCTAGTTCCCCTGCCATATTTCTATACATGCATCACTCAAACGAGTACCGAGGGATGCACGATGTGTTGGCGTCGGTATGTTAGTCATTTTTTTTAAGTATTGGTGTCAGTTCAATGAGCAAAACTGGTCCGACGTGAACGACCCATGATTATTTCAATATGGCTGCCGTTGCGCGTTTATGTGATCCAACCTCCGTATCAGAAGGTGGCGATAATGCACCAAAAGCTGTTTGGGAAATAAAACAGAAGAAGAACAGTGTTCGTGGAGTTGTTTGGCCCACTGAAGTTTGTAAGGGTGGACGAACCGTGTATGTCACATTTGGAGGAGGAAGATCATGCAGTCTGTCATTGATCACACGTGTTTCAGTGCGTTTCAGCTATCAGCCATATTGACATTTTTATTATCGATTATCTGTGTCAGCCAGAATTTTTTATGTGGGTGCATCACTACCAATGCAAAATGTAAAAATGTAACTGTTGCCAGTGGCAGGCATAGGAGGAAGAATTCACATCCATTACTTAAGCAACAGTACCAACCCCGCACTGTAAAATACTCCATGTAAAAGTCATGCATTGATTTGTAAAATTAAATAAATATAATCCAGAAAATACACTTCACATATTCACAATAAATTTACTGAATGCAGTAAAATCTCCACTGGGATTCTAATACCATTATAAAGGATATCACGTTTGCTGTACTTAAGTGCTCATTTTGAACTGCTACAGGATATATGTATATATATATACTATATATATACATAAAGATATGAAAACAGTGAGAAGTCCCATCACAACAAAAAATGTATAAAATGGTTTCAAATGAATAATCTAGTCACTGATTACTCAATCAATCAATCTTATGTAAAAAAAAATAAATAAATAAATAATGATTGTTTATAAAGAAACGAAAGCTGTCAGAAAAACTTAAATAGTTGTGTGTTGTGCAAAATTGAGCAACATGAAAATACTCAAGAAAGTACATCAAAATCAGTAAATTAAGTACATAAGATAAATGGCAACACTTTTTACACAGTGTAATGTGACAGCTTTCATGATGTGGGATGGAGTCATTACATCAGTCAGAACGGACTCCAACACTGAATATTTTCTCGCATAAAACCTGTGAATAATGTACTGCACGGCCATATTTTTTCCACACCCCTAAGTCACTGATACAGACAGAAAACAGTCGCTGTCCCTGAGTCTGACTATCTGCAGCTCAGCCTTGTACTTTACACCATTCCCCGGTGACTCTCCATCAATCTGTGGGGTGAATAATTAGCTCAGTCCACAGGCCGGGCGGTGGATGGCGGGGGGCCCAAAATAGGCCTGCTCCTCGCTCGCTCGTAAAATGCCTCAACCCTTTCTCACTTTTATAGATGGAGGAGTAATATATGGCTTTATTTACGAGGACAGGCCTTGACAGATTTAATATTTTAATTTGGTTTTACGACCTGAACATAGGGCCTCGCAGGACTTTTTATGAGCCGCGGGAACGATCGGACAGAGCGGCGCAGACCACCGGGCGGAGACATGAGGGCAGGAAGTGACAGATGCAGTCATTCCTCATGTGCCGCCGCCTAAATACCGAGCATATCCCTGTCAGCACTAACCTGCGCTCACACTGCTGCTCCCCAGCATGTCTCTATCATCCTTGCCCTCCCCCCACCCCCGTCTACCCTCGACCCATAATTCCAGCGACAAAAACATGGCCATGGAGCAGGCAGGGCAAGTCTAATAGAGGGGAGATTGATGGTCCCACCAATTCAGGGCTGGAACTGAAGATAGATTCATGAGCTATTGGTTTAGAGACGGATGAATCAGAAGATACAGCCCTCGACTTTCCAATCTATTCATGGCTTCAGCGATATTCCGTCAATACTTTTCCGAGTTCAGGGTTCAGACCATTACCAGGTGATACAAGAGTGATTCATGGGAGCGCTGATTGATGAATGCGGTGATTTGAACTCTGCGTCGGCGCCGGCCGGTGGCCATTTTGACCACGGAAGTCGGATCATTTTTAACAGTGGGAGCAGGAAAAACTCCCACACCTATCTGGTACCGTGAAAAGTTAGATTACTTTTAATGGAAATCAATAAGGTTTCAGCACTCGCTCTCTCCCGCAGAATTTTTAATCAAGAAAAATTCATTATTTTATAGCACACACACACACACACACACACACACACACTCTCTGTCTCCCTCTCTCTCTCTCTCTATCATCTGTCCTAAGACAAAGAACCAATAATAACCAAGATAGCCTCTAACACGTGCACCAATCTCTTGGTTCCAGCATTGCAATTAAAGCGTCTATCGTTCGACACAATATTAATTGTCCTCAAAGGCTGATTTGGGAAAACTTCCAAAACGGAAACTTTGAGAGAAGACATTGAGGAGGTCTTCAAAGCATCATGTCCGCTGGGATTTAGAGCAGTTCCCATGGGAACTGGCAAATGAGCATCTACCCAGCATAGTGCCGAGAGAACACAGCGATTATCGATCCATCCGGGGGGTGAGCGGCTCAACCAATCAATGGTTTGTCGAGTCCCCTCAGGATTGTGTGATAGAGGACGAATTGTGTGTGGAAAGTGGCAGTGCCAGAGCGATTTGTGTCCAACACAAATCACCAGCTTCATTGACGGGCTTGAAATTGGTTTAAAAGGCCTGGTGACTCCCCCGCTGCTCCTCTTTGATTGGCATCAAGGCAGAGCACTGCTTACAGGTATTGGTGTCATAATCCCTGCCCTCCATGGGGCTGGAGGTGTGTGTGTGTGTGTGTGTGTGTGTGTGTGGGAGCAGGCAGTCAGGTGCTCGGCAAGCCGGGGCAGCGGCAATCAAACCACTTCACGGCTTGGCGAGGCAGAGTGCAAACATGTCAGCCATCTTCACTGCTTTAGTCCTGCACCAGCAAGTTTAAGAGAGTATGAGTATCAAAGTATGAGAATGAACTTGGAAATTTACAAGAAAAAATGTCATATTATTAAGACTAAAAATGTCAAAATATTATGACACAGGACAGGTGTTAGAAGAACAATCCCCTGCACACTAATGAGGCTGGTGGAGAACTTGTTGAAGTTGTACTTCAGTCCAAGTCTCGCCAACAGGGAAATTCTTAATCTTCTGGTGCATCAGCAACTCATTATAATCAGTATCAGGACTTTGGTAAGAAATTTGCATGAAACTGTGTTTATTCCAAAGAAAGAACCACGTTGGACTTGGAGGCAATCACGTCTTCTGTGGAGGGATAGTGGAACGTGGCTGTGAGGGATGGAGTCTGTTCCAGGACCTGCTGGTTTTGTTTAATTCCACATTCTTTCCTAAACAAAATATATTACTTCATTTAAAAAATCTCAAAAAAACAACAAAACAACTTTCAACGCGGCCCTGAAACTTATAAGACGGAGTTCAACAAAACTTGGGGCTATAATGGGGAGAGGACCAAGAGGCAGATCCATGAATTTTGATATGAGGGGCCTATTGTGCTTTGCCTTGGAGATCTGAGTGCCTTTTCACTTGTTATAACAGCTTTTAGGCGGCAGCTAAGCAAGATATTCTCAGCTTTGCAGCACAGGAAGATGGGATCCCACCAGCTTTTTTCCATTAATTGCATTTGATTGCTCTGAGCCACACGCAGCCTCATTCCTGCATCATTCCACACTGTTTTTTCTACTGTGTACAAATACAAGCAGAAGATACAGACTATACTGATTAAATGAACCAAAACACAATTATCTATCATTAAGTGATTGTTTCAGCAGCTTGTTGCACTCTTTACTCTATAATTAGCCTACATGTCTATTTGGTTTAACAGAAAACTGGCCAACGATAATAAAAGATAATTGAATCAGTGTTTAAAGTTGTAATTTTACAACCCAAAGAATCTGCCTTTGATGACCAGGCAAAGAGACTTTCAACTATGGAACAACGAGAAAATCAACTTTATAGTCATTTGGGAAACAAAAATCACAAACATGTCTTGTTTCTACCACCGGGAGGAGCGAGATAAAGAGTGATGGATGGGGGGTATATAGAGATGTACTGATCATGTTTATGTTGTTTGCGTTCTCTACTCAAAAACTGTATTTGCCCTTCAAATTAGTAGTCTTTAAACAAAATTCTGGGGAGAAAATATTGTTTTTTCTTTTTTTAAAGGTTCAGGAGCTGATTCTCTGAGTGGAGTTAGATCAGTCTCAAAATTCATAAATGCTCACACAAGGGTTCACGAAAGCATTTTGAGATTTATATATATTTAAAACATGAAATATTTGTGTGTCAATCAGAAAAACATTTGCTACCCTTAGTCATTTATATGTAGATTCATTTTACATTTGTACAGAACAAATCGATCTTTAAAAAATACATCTGTCACCATCAAATTCGTTGAAATGTGGTGACATTTTAGACAAATCTGAAAGAGAAAATGAAGACAAATTAAAAAATGATGATCCAACAAACTTCTGCATCTTCGACCAGCCATACTCGCTCAACATTTTTCCAGCGGTGATCCCAGATTAGAAAAATGTGCAGATGCTGTTTTATAATCAAAAGAAATTTGGCCAACAACAGAAAAAAACCTGTTGAATGAGATATAGCCATAAGAAAAAACAGCCTTTGCTTCGCCTGGGGAATCTAAATGCTCAGGGAGAAAGTGATGTTTAGCTGTGGGTCGTCTTCTACCCTCAACAAGTCACACACTGATCCGACTGAAGGCCACAGATGGCCTCACTCCCCCTGGAGCAAAGTAAATAATTAAAAGTCCTTTAATTGAGCCTATAAGCGAGCAAATGACCCCGAGCCCCTGGAGAACCACGGGGCGGTTGGTGGGGGTATTTGGAGATGTGTGTGCCTGGTGGAGATATAAGATGATAGCAGCAAACAAGCAGGAAGAAAGTGGCCTGATGAGCCTTCACTTTGACATTTGAGCCGAGGCTTCGCCGCAGGAAGCGGCTACCCGCGGGACCGACTGGCACTCTGAGGTCCATCCCTCTGAGGCCAGGTGAATGAGGGGCGAGGGGTCGATCGATTTATAGAGCGCCTGCGAGTGGCTCCGTCTCCAGCTGTTGAGCTCTCTGTGTTTCTAATAGGGGGGAAGATTTACAACGGCAGCTAAATGACAAGTGAGCGCTTGAATGGCGAGCTGACGCTGCAGACAACCTGAACATGATAACCAGCGGAGCGCCGTTTATTAGAACACAATGGGTTATTTTAATATACCCATAAACAAGAGAAAACACTATTGGTCATTCAATTAATAGTCAGTCAATATCTCTATCAGTATATTCCTCATTTACTATATAAGCTTTATAGTTCACGTCTCTCACCTAGTTTTATCTTTATCAAACATTTATGAATCCACCACATTTCTTTTTAACCTTGAACCCATCGTACTTGCGCGGGTCGTGACGCATTGCAGAAACAAGTTACCGTTCCGGTGCATCCCTGATTGTTCAAAGAGAATCGCCACTGCCAAGACATCCCTTCACTTTATATGAAATTTTCCATTACACAATAAAATGCTGTGAGAAAAAAAAATTAACATCATGAATAAAGAAACTGATGAAAGTAAAGTAACAACAGTGACGTCTTCAGCAATGAGACCTGTGATTACCTTAGAGCTCGATGAGCTGTAGCTTGAAAACATTTCACAGGTCCGTGTCTTCATCTTGCTTGTGCTGTGTTGTGTTGGGACAGCCAGCCAGCTAACTAGCTCACTAGCTAACTAGCTGTCCAAAGGTTCACATTCTCCCCATGAGGTGTGTGTGTGTTCAGATTTGCTGCGCAACCAACACTCTTTATCGCGGCCCTGCAGATCTTACAAACCAAACATCTTTCAAACTTGGGCTCGAAAGGCTGCTTTTAAACAGTAGCTGCGAACATGTTGTTATCTTAGCTTTATGGCAACAACACGCTAACGTGACGCACGTCGGTGATGGTAGAGCGGTCGTCAAGTGACCGGAAGGTTCAGCTCGGTTAATCTTTACACCCCTCGCAGGTACCATTCAGTGGAGAAGAGGCACTGGATGCAGCAAAGATGTAAAGTTACATCCAAGGTATTTAGGGTCACCAAGAGGTTATTTTCATGAAAAAAAAAAAAAAAAAAAAAAAGATATATGTAATTTCACTAAACAGAAATGAGTTGTTATGGGTTTAAATGTTAGCTTGAGCAGGCCTTGAAAGGTTGAAAGTATTAACATGTGGACATGCGCAGCTGTTCTCCTATCAAGACACGTATATCATCAGTGTTTTCAAGGATATTATCATTAATTATCTATTTATACACCAGCCTCTGCTTGTAAGATGAGTTCTAGTCATCAAGTCACATTAGGAATCACTTCTCTCTGCTAACAACTGAATTGTAATGTGTTGTAAACCTCGTAAGCTGCTTATGTGTTCCATTTTTCCAAGGTTCTTTTATTTATCTTGCATTCTGAAATCCAAGCTGTCACATTCCCGTCTTTAATGAGGGACGGATGGATTTTGCAGATTTGCTCCTGAGGCAAAATAAACGAAGACTTTCCTACAATGTCCAATTTACGTCTCTATCTCCTACATTTCCATTTAGCCTTTCAGCAAAGTCCGACTTCTCTGCCCTATAATTCCCCCCAATATTACACAACATGAGGTGTAAGATCTAAAAATGCAATCATTTTCATCAGCCTAATATTGCAGAAATGGGAGTGAGATCATCTTTGTGATTGGTTACAGCACCAGCGCACCCATTCAATCGAATTAAATCTCCAGAAGCGTGTGACGCACGCACACACACACACACACACACACACACACGCACAGGCCCTCACACGCGTTTCAATCTTCTCACTTGCCTTCCACTTTCTTGGGTTCTTTCTTTTTGCCTCCCAGTGGCACAAGCACTCACAGATCCAATCAATCACACCGTTGCTCACACACACGGGCGCAGGGCAAGAGGTGTTTTGGCGGACTTGCTCTGAGTTCACTCCCGGACCAGCCGTATCTATTGTCAACCCTGCGGCATGCAGCAGAACGCATCACTCTCGGCAAATGCCGAACCTGACGCAGACTTTATTTCTTCCTTCCTTTTCCTTTTTTTTTTTTTAAATGGTGGTAAAGAGGAAATTAATCTCCCCCTTGGCCGCCGTGGCAGGATATTAATCTAGCGGGTTTGCTCATCTTCCCATCGGTCCTCTCTCTGCCTGATAATCCGCTCCTCATCAACAACATATTCAAACCACAGGCGGACGGAACGAGGTAATTGATGAGGACGTGAAACTCCTCTCGCACCCTCTTCTCTCCCAGTCTACAGCCATAGAAAAGCAATCCATGTGGCCTCTTCAGCTGATGCTGAAGCAGAAACCAGCGAATAGAACGACTTCTCGCCTTCAGTTTAGCAGGTCTTTGTTCCAAGAAACTCTGTAATTATGGCTTTAATTATACTAAATGGCATTTATAATTGATCACCGTGCACAAGCCTCTTTCATTACGCGACTCTACTCACTAAGCTCTCACCATGGACACCTAAAACAACTATGATACAAAAAACAAACAAATGTTCCCGAAGAATGAGGCCTTCTGCCCGTGAGCCCGTATAGAACAAACACGTCGTCGTGTTTTCGTCTGTAATTATAGTTCCTCTCCCGGGCCGATCGATATCCCGTCGAAACGCGGCAGAGGGAAACTGTAGCAGCGATGCCGATGTCGTAAAACCTTCAAAACTGGCTGCAATTGTGAGCCACCAAATGATCACTTTTGTCACTTTATGAATAGTGTTGTTCCTAAGTGCATCTTCAGACTGTATCTGCCCCCCGGGTGCAGTAAAAGCAGTTTTTTCATTTTCTTTTTTTTTCTCTTGGCTGAGGAGCCGATAACGTTACATGATTCTTATCTGAGCATTACCCCGTGTACCGCTCCCAGAGTTTACACGCCACCCGGCGCGGGGCGACGCTGCTGCGGGTGCCCTCGGGGAGACAAATGTGGCTGATAAAGCTAAGCTCATTATCTGTTACTGACACGTCGGTCAGGGGTCAAACCCAATCTGAGCCCAGAGGAGCCCGGCCGCTCGGCCACGGCACGACCTGGCTCGGTTACAGCCCTTAATCTGATCTGAGGTTAATTTGCTGCCTCTCAGTGACAAAAGAAGAAAGGGGGAAAAAAAAAAGACACCGGGAAGAGGAGTAAGCACCCTCTTGCTCTCTCTGAAGACCATGCACGCGCCGCTGTGAAGAAAATGAGCACGGCGCAAAATAAATATCATTAACCCACAATTAAAATCCTGTTCTGTGTCCTGACATCCTTTATTGTTCTCATATCTCTGTCCAATTACGCCGTGCTGCAGTAATTACGGCTGCATTAAAAAGTAAATGAAGTTATATGAGCAGGGGCGTTTCCACGGGCTAATCTGACAGGAGGTGGAGAGGAGGCCGCCGCGTCGCTGCCCGTGAGCTGACATGTCGACCGGGCGACTCGGCGGGACACCTCTCGCCCGTGGCAACCAGCGATCAATCACGCTGCCTCCTGGGCAGCCATTTTTTAAAAATCTTTTTAACTGGTCAACATGATCTCGTAACCATGGAGACAGGGTTTCGCCTAAAGGGGCGTGCTGTGCTGTGTGTTAGCAGATCAGTACTCATCACTTTAACTAGATCACATTTTCATCTGTGCGTGTGTGCGTGCGCGTATTTACGCATGTCGCCGTGTAAACACACTTGTTTTCTGTGCCTGAGCGGCGGACGAATTGCCTGAGTGGGGCTGTTAAGCGAGGGGTCAGGGATGAGAGCAAGGCAATTTGAGGTTGGAAACGAGCAACGTCCTTTCTCATTTGAGCGCGGCGGCGACCTCGGCCGCTCGGATGCCACCTCCTCTTACATGTCAGCACGCCCATTGTGTCTCAGCCTCCCTCTGTCGTGTTTTCCTCTCCGCACATTGAAGAAAGAGAGAGCGAAAAGGAGGGGAGTGGTAACAACTGCGAGCCACGGTGATTTGGAAATGAAATATCAGCCCCGGCCTGTGAGGAGGAGGTAATCTCCTTTTTTTTGGGGGGGGTGGTTAAAAAGACAGCCGGGGGGGAGAAAGACGGGGAGGAGAGAAAGGGAGAACGGACAGAAGGAAGGAGAGGGGGAGATCTGGTGTGCTGGGATACCGCTCCACACATGAGTGGAGGTCTGACACTGACACGGCACTGGTCTCGCTGGGCTGAGTGCTGCACAGAGACCCTGTGGCTCTGAGGCAAACTGCAATACTCCCGTGGATGGAAGAAGGATGGGCGGTTGGTTGGGTGGAAGCAAAACAGATGTCTGCGGGAAAACAAGTGGAGAGCAAAGGATAAAAGAGTGAATGGACAAACAGGAAAATAAATGGGATGGTTTGTGTCTTTTATTTGTTCATCGGTTTCGTTCTAATTATAGTCACAGTTCAGTTCTTTAGTATGAATTCTTTTACAAAGCTTTTTTTTTCCCACTTTTTGTTGAGGCTTTGTGAAAATTAATACTCAAAGTTTACTTTTAAGGTCACAGTGTGTCAGGTTTGCATTACAGTGGATCATAGCGAAAGGCGTTTCCAGTATTCTGAGCTTCTCTTGTACATACATTTGGAGGCCGAATGAATGGAAACATCCCATAACACCACTGTAAACATAAACCTAAAAAATAAACATGTAGTTAAAAGGCAAAGAGACAACTGGTCAAACTTCAGTTACCAGGTTGGTTTCATGCGTGTTGGCACAATTTCACAAATGTGGAATCGAGGGTTGGAGGGAATAAAACTATTATTTTGCTGTGAGTGTTAAGATACAGTAATCAGCCAAACATTAAAACCAGTGTCGAGGGAAGCAAATCAAAATGACTACATGTTGGCAGATGGCTCTTGCCACGTGATGGACCCTGGGATTAGTTAAAAAATGGCACCAGTTAGACCTCTCTATGTCAATTCCTTCTGGAAATGCATCCAAAAAATGCCTGAGCCTGACCTTTGACCAAGAAAGTACTCAAGTTAAACATCTGAAGGCAGTGCCAAATGACACCAGTTAGACCTCTCTATGCCAATTCAGGAGAAATGACCATAAAGACTGACCTTGACCTTTAACCTGGAAGTTAATAAAATGCAGCAGCTCTGTCGGTTACAAAATGCCACAGGTTGGATCTCTCTATTTCAACTCTTTCTGGAGTTATGGTTTTGCTTTTTGACCTTTGACCTTTAGCCACTGAACTCTAATCAGCTGTAGGCTGGACCAAGACCCACCTCTGATGAAAATTACATTGAAATTGGTCAACTAGTTTTTATGAACTCTTGCTAAAAAAAACAACCAATGGATACCGAGAAAATCGTTAACATTGACCAAATTACTAAAATAAACACTGTAGGCATTTATGACTCTGTTAGGTTTAAGTATGAAAGCAGCTTGGATATGGAAATAAAGAAAGCGAGAGGCATGTCAACCTTCAACACTATGGTCATCCCTCTTTTTATGGGGAGAATTACTGAATGTATATTCCACCTAAAATATTAAAGAAGCCGGGGGTGGATTCATCTGTTCCGCTCTATCGTGACTAAAGGCTCATTTTGTTTCCCCCTTTATTGCATTTCCAGTGACCCATCAGCATTGAAGTGCGTCGAGGAGCTGCCACTCCAAGTCTCTTTCTGACTCTGATGGGCGCTCTAATGGAGCCTATTACTCTCTGCAATGAACAGCTTCAAATTTAGTGTGAAATATGAATGGACTTCAAAAGTTGTATTGACTGGCAACCCTGTGCACAAGTTCAAAAAAAACAGTTACAAAAGGGAGTACAGTCTGTATTCATTCTGATGTTTTGCTGCCACACGTCAATTGCTGCCTCTTTCGTAGGTGTGCTCGCTGCGGGGTCCACCGTGGAGGATTTGAAAGTACATTACCGTGGAATGGCAACTCAGCCTGTCAAGGCTGGCTGGCACGACTGGCGCCGTCTGGAGATTGTTTGAGCAGAAAAAACAGTACCTGGCTAACAACACGGCACAATTCAGCACAATAAGAGACTTGCAATAACAGCAGCACACTTGATGACTGGGAGTGGCAACACAGGTCAACAACAATGGATTCTTTGATAAGCATCAATCAGGCTGCTGGCCCTCTTGGGGCTTTGATGGAGTGGTTGTGTGTTGCTGTTGAGAGGCTGGCTGGGGATGGAGGTTGGTGGGGGCCTGATTACGGGCTTCAGCGCAATTGCAAGCGATGAACCCCCGGTTGAGAGATGGAAGAGAGGAAAGGGAGAGTGGCTGGAGGGGACAGAGCAGCAGGGCAAACGAGTGAGAGAGGAGAGGAAGGTAAAGATGGAGCTGGCTGGATGTTGCCCGTATTCCCGCAGCGCTCCAGTGGATGACCAGCGCACACACACGGCCGGACACCATGACGTACACTCTCCTCCTCTAATGAGTCCCAGTCACAGCTGAACACACTGCTGTGCTTTACAGCACCAACTGAGAGGTCTGCCACCACGAAAAACTGACTGTCTGCCTCAATCGCAAACACTGAAACAGATACACATAGCCAAACAGCGGATGTATCTCCAAAATGCTTCTGTTTGTGTGCGCTGCTTTTATTGTCTCTCGCCATTGCAGGCGACCAGGACCGTCGCCACCCTTTTGCCACCTGGCCCTTTGTCTTCCCGAGTGGAGGAAGCGAGTGCCAGTGCCACGAAGCACCGGGAACTTCGCTCGCTCACATTTCACAATCACCGATCCAACCTTTCAGCGTTCTCAGCATACATGCCTGTGACGCGGCAGTATCAGAGGAGGACGTGGAGGTGACTGTCAGGGAATTTGACGCGGGTTCCTCCTCCATAGTCACGTTTGCTCGCTACCGTCGCGCCGCCTGTCGCGCCCTGAGGGGCCGCTGACGAGAGCAGAGTCGGCAGGCAGAGGGCCGGCGGTGAGGACGTCAGAGACACACTGGGCTCTGGATGCGAAACCTGCCAGTTCACACTCGCGCACACTTGGGCTTGCGGAAAAAAGGGCTTTGATCAAATTAGTGGAATTGATTTCTGCGGAGCTGCACGTATTGATTTTGTCCATCTTTGACATGTCAGGAGGGGGTGAGCCCTAATGTGAAAAATGAGGCCCCCTCTCTGCCAGACAGCCAATGAGGCGAGGCCAAACCACAGCAGGGAACCCCGCCATTAAAGCAATGCCATCCGCAGAGCCACATTACAGTCAAATATTATCAAATAGTCTTTTAATGCAATTGCAACTTCCAAAACAGGAGGCGACCGCCTGCAACTCCCGTTTCTCTCAACAGCCTCTGCAGCCCGGGCCCAAAACAGACAAACACACATGCACACACCACGAGCAATCTAAGTGAATGAGTGTAATCTAGTCCTCACCCTAAGTCTCCTGTGGGTGTCTGTGGTTTGCTGTGCCAGTGAAATGAAAGCAGGCCTCTCTAATAACACCGAATTTAATACCAGCACCAGTCCCTTAATGAGAGTGCCCTGTGTTTGCTCCAGGCTCATATCCGCAGCACCAGTGGGAGAGGAGGCGAGGAAGGAGGGGAAATGTAGTTAAAATCTCCCATTAGCATCACCTCCAGGCCACGGATGCTCCCCGGGCGGTGGTGGCGGGGGCGGCAGCCTGCGTGTCAAGCGTGGGGTGGCAGTGGGGGCCACGAGGATGCCCGTCCTTGCCTCTGCACAGCGGGAGCACCTCGCGCGACGCCATTAATACCAAACAGAAATTACTACGATGCTTATTATAAAAACAGCGTGACAGTGAGCTTGGAACATAAATAATGTGCTGCGGTGGAGAAGAGGAAGGGGCAGGAATGATGAATGATGCAAAACAGGGGGGAAAAAAGCTAAACGCAGTCTTCCTCCATATCATTTGGAGTACCTGACATCAAAGGAGGAGGGGCGTGGGTGTGTGAAATCGTATTTGAGAGTGCGTGCATGTTTGGCGGGTGCATATAATATGACATTGCGCACAAACAGGAGAGACGGAAGAAAACAAGAGGAGGAGAAGATGCAGGTGAAAGCGTCAGGTGACGGGAGCCTTTCCACAACCGCTAACTAACTAATCCGTTAGCAATCAGCATGTCGGCGAAATCAAGGAAGCGGACTAAATCAAAACAAACCATTGCAATCATCTCTGCTTTCATAGTGGTGGTGAGGTCCCCTGAGTGTTTACTAAACAGGCTGATTGCGGCGGAGATTTGAATATTTAATAACAGGAAGAGATTGGAGAAGAGCAGCGTCTGGGGAGAACAACAATCCGTTTGGACTCGCTGGGCAAATGAAGGAAACGAGGCTGAGCTCATTCAATTTGTCCCCGTGGTATAAATGAATTTTAAATGAATTTTATGGACTGGCCATAAATACAGTTCGACAGCAGCGTCGACCGGCGACAGAAACTCTGGGAACGAAGGTGCCCTGAAGGTACCCCGCAGCTCTGGGGCATTAGGGAGCAGACGGACACATGTAAGGCTTATCAGGATTGGACGACTCTCTGAGGTAGATTTGGTAGACACATTTATTCCGCCTCTCCTCTGAGACACGTCTATTTTCAGCTCGATATGTTCTTTTTCAATCCAACACATCCGTCATACTGCGCACTTACAGGGTTCAAACTGTAGATTGGGTTTGTGCCTGACCAAACATCCAAAAACTAAATATGCAGCTGCAAGAGTTTGTCAAACTTTGGTTCTGAACTTCGTTTTCCGATCAGCACACCTACAATATTACACATCAAAAAGCCACCAGCGTGTGATCCCAGCAATCACAGTGGCACCGTGTGTGTTCCGCCTCTGTCCAGGGATGTCCGCGTTACCATAGAAACAGGGTTGCTATTTTCTAATTGCATGCAACTGGAGTGCAGAACAAGAAAAACCTTCGTTTAAAAACTTCACAGTTATTAATATGCACGTTATGGTGAATACTTCATTAGATTGAGTTAATTGAAACTAGTTGAAATCTATTTATGCGACACTGAAAAGTTTGCAAGCTGTCTATATTTTTTGGTCTTGTCTGATAATATGATAATATGATAATATCAACTATATTCTTACGAATGTTATAAAGTACTTATTCAGATAATTAAAACTAGTAAATGAAAATAAAATCAATCCTAAACCAGGTCAAATATCTCCAAAAGGTTGCATAAAGAGAAACGGAGCTAACGGAGTTAATATTTTAACTAAAGTCAAGTTAAAAGCTATTAGGAACTTTTCATAAACTCATTTAAAGAAAAAATCTACAATGTACACAGCAGGAGTGATCATTTCCTGGCTGCGCTCGTTTCGTGCACGCTCTCTCTCCTGATGCAAACGTGCAAACGTGGATCTTTCTTTGGAATTTACACAGTATCTTGCAAATTTTTTTTCAAAGTCCTGATACTGACGATAATGTGGTGCTGTTGTGCCAAAAGATGAAGAATTTATCTGTTTATCTGTCTGTGCTGAAGCACAACTTCACGAAGTACTCCACCAGCCTCATTATGGTGCAGGGCATTGTTCCTCTGATATCTCATCCAGGTCGGGTTGTCCTAATCGCTGAGGAAGCCTCTAGGCTTCAACTAAAGTAAGACTAATGTAACTGACTAAAATAAGGACTTTTTTTCCTCGTACAGTTATGTCTTTTTCATAAATTTCTCACTTTATTCTCATTCAATTGGAATGAAAAGATGTGACCACAACCAATATGACAAAATTAATTGGTGCTAATGTGTTTCAGTTGATTTGCATTGGCGCACTCAGCCTGTTACAGCTGGCAGTTTAATTATTGTATAACATTATATTATATCACAATGCAAAGAAACACAAGCGGACGACTGAAAAAGGTTTTAACAGTTTTTAATACAGAGTTTTATGAAGCAAATTAGTTTGTTCATTTGAAGTTGCTCAGGAAAAATGTCCAGCTGCTCTCCGGAAGAGATTCTCCTCCTCCGGGCACAAACTGAAAAAGGCAGATGTTCATTCAAGATTCAAAACTACACGGATGGTGTTAGACTCTCGACGTTCACACCCGGCGAAACGAAATAACCTGGTGTCAGAGTGGAGCAGAGACGGAGCCTTTAAACAAAGAAAAACCAGAAATCTAAATGGTGGCAACAAAAACCGTCATCACAACCACCTGCTAGAAGAGTTACTATCAAGCCGGCAAGGGTGGAGCTAATACATAAGACCCCACAATGCTGGCTAGCTTTTAGTTACTGAATTTTTTAACTCTAACTCGTCCTCCTACCTGAAATGCTGTGCAGTAGAAGTGAAAAAGGGGAAATACTCAACCCATCCTGGTTTGGGTTCAGTGTTGCAACCAAACAAATTATCTGAGCGGTAAATAACACACACATTGTAGTAACACAGTTAATTGCAGCAGCAAACGCACCAAAATGTTGGCTTCATGAAAAACACATAGGCGCGCACATGAACAAACACGCAGTCTAAGATGATTTCTTGCGAGCCCAGGCCAGGTCTATTAGGCAGGCATCAGCCATTCGCTGTGGGCCAGGGCTGGCCGGGCTCCCAGGTTAGAGGACGCCTCCTCCTGGCCCTCTCTTACCATCTGCTCCGTCCAGAAGGCCGGCGCCGCTGGGGGGGAGGAGGAGGGGAGGAAGGGAGGAGCTGGCCCACCAGACGCAGCCGGGAGCAGAGGAGAAAGGAGGGGATGGAGACGCTGAGGAGCAGGGATCAGTTGAAGGGGGGTGGGGGGTGAGGTGATGGAGGTGCAGAAAGGGCTGGACGGGGCAGGTCAGGTCTCAGGTGGACTAAAGGGTCGTGTGTTACCTGTCCACCTCTGACCAAAGCCATCTGCTGCAGGGAAGATGCTGAAGAGGTGGGGGGCTGGGGGGGGGCACGGAGGTAAAAACATTTAAAAGAAAAAAACGACGATGATATGAGTTCTACATTTTAGGTTTAATTAGTGTTACATATTGTGTTCAGGCGCGTCCGGTTTTTTTCTAACAAGGCAGAGTAATTGAGAAAGAGAAAGGTAATTGAGAACAGGCGGGGGGGGATAATATCAATGATGGATTGAGCGAGTGAAGGAGAGAGGGAGAGGGAGAGAAAGAAAGAAATGATTCTTTTCCGCATGGACATGGGAGTTTAATTGGACACTGTGCTTTCCACTGGGAGGATGCTGGGGCTGCTGCTGACGCAGGGAGTTTTGGGTTCGAAACAAGAGGGAAATTTTCCCTGTTGAAATGAGAGATGGTGGAGATCTGCCAAATCCCATTCCAAATGAAAAACGGCACAGAGTTGGCAGCAGAAATTCATCACAATGTTCTTCTGATCTGTCATCCGCCGGCATTATAATCGTCGCTTGAAGAAAATGCAGCGAGGGCAGCGCTGGGATATAGAGAACGTATATCCTTGCGTATCTGCCACAACTACACCTGCCGTCCCAAGAACAGGAGTGAGAGCACTGAGTCAGACATCGAGCCGGCGAGGCGGTGCTGGGACCAAAGGATGACGGGAGCTTAGCAGTGGATTTACACAGAGGGACAGCCCGCCCATCAAACCTTTGAGCTGGATGTCCCTGGACGCGACAATCACCATTTCCTCACCAAAAAAAAGCCCGTATTGTCTGCCTCTTTCAGGTGGATTAACACTTTTTAGGCTGAACTCTGTGGGCTTTTTTTTTCTCCAAGCGCATCGTCATGAGGATGAAAGGTCAAAACATGCAGGTTAATATACAGCAGAGGACATAAAACAAGCCCTGCACGTCTGTGTGAGGTTCGATGACTTCATGGCTGCAGAGGCCATCGCCGTCATTTCCATCTCCGCCAGCCAAAAGCGCAGAATTACCGCGTACAATTTATCACGCCGTGGCTGCAGACGGCCCCAGGATTTGTGAGGGAGCTGGGGGCTGTCGGAGGTGTGTGCTACAACTCCGACCGTGGCAGAGCAGAGGATGACAGGACCCTCGCTCACCGGGCCTATCATCACCGGCACCATTTCTCTGAAAAGCGAACGGATATTGATGATGCTCTCTAGAAGGAGCACAGAGTTCAAAGCAGAGAGAAAAATGAGAGATTAGGTGAGACCCGTTCGCTTACTTCAGAGTAATGATGATTTTCATGCAATTAGTAGTTGTTTCACTCCTCGTTGGTGACGACTGTTGGCGTCGCACTCTGGAAGCTTCTGTGTTTGCTGTTCGTAACACTCGTTGTTTGGCAGTTGTTCCCTCGAAATATGGATGCTTTTTAACTTCCTGGCAGTGGCATCACCTCTTTGTTTAAAATACTAAAGAAGCTCTTGCATTGCTGCCTTAAAACAACGTCTAGTTTGGCTTGTTTTTCCACTTGTTTAAAAGTTTAAACTCTTTAAAGTACTACAATGGCTGGATGGACTCCAGCTTCCCTGTGTTAAAGTGTCCAAACATTTCTGAGCTGTTTTTTATGCCATGAACAGGAAAATGAGTGGATTTTGCATCCAAATATTGATTCAATCTTTGACTTCAACTAATAATTTGCTGCTGCCAACAACAAAT
>KV751363.1:616605-634122 GCA_001698575.1 Mola mola
AGAGTGAAAAAAATCTCCAAATGTTGCAATGAGAAGAAAATCCAACTGAATACAATTATTTAATAATTTTAAATGTTGTTTAGTGTCCAGATCAGTTTCAAAGGAAGAGACGTAGCAAGCGATGCGTACAGAACCGTCCCAGTTCTGCTCCTAACAGCTTCGGTCCCCTGCACACTTCTGTGAAGTCTTGAGGGCTCAGTGTGGGTGGCTTCCAATGACCTTGGAATACTTTTTACCTGTTTTCACAGGCTGACCTTTATTTCTAAATTTTAATATCATGGTGCACTGCACAGTGACGTGATTTAATCAAGTGACGAGGTCTGCTGGCCCGGATAAATAATCAAATTAAACTACATTTAATTATCAAAAAGAAAACAAGAAATCGGAGAGTCCTCTAATTGAATTCAAGGTCAGTGAGAACTCAATGATCTGATTTTCTGGGTAGCGAGAACAAATTCTCAAAAAAATGCTTGAAAAATAGCAACGTAGACCGTATGACTTATCCCTTGAACTGCGGTCCTGTTGCAGAAATAGTCTTTTTTTAGGCTGTTTTCCCAAAGACACAGAAGTTGAGTCAACTTCCTGATAGACGGAGCTGACAGATGAGTGGACACCAGCCTCCCAGCCGGCGGGCAGCGCCGGTGCCAGACATGGCTGCTGGTATCCGGTTTTTAGCATCTCTCCCCCGCCGTGCCACAATTATCAGTCATTAGCAGATCCAAGCGACAGGGGATGGGTGAGGGGCCGGAGGGAGTTGAGGTTGGGGACAGACTCCGACAGCATGGCAAGAGCTTAATCAGGTGCTTTTCTCCATCCCATCACTCGTCTCGTCCAGCAGACACAGTCCCTCCCACGTGTTTACGCGGTCGAGTCGCCAACACGCGCGCACTCACACACGCTGTCGCATAAAGATTGAAGCCGATGAGACGGAATGCTTAACACAGTCCAGAAATCCCAGAGGATCAATAGTTAGCCAGAGTTATTACTCAGTGTATTACATTTATAATGGCACCACGGCTCCGAAAAGCCGCACGCAACCAACCACGTGAAATTGATGTCAAAGGTGAATCCTCACGAAAGGAACATAAAAGATAATGTGGAAGCGAAACCAAATAGGAGGCGAATCCAGATGGCAGGTTAGCATCATAAACATCACAGGAGCAAACCTGCATGGCCGTTCTTATGGAGAGAGGAGCAGATGAATGTCCAAATAGAGCAAAGCGGGTCTCTGAACAACGGCATCGATGCATGGAGGGAAGCCGAAAAGGAGGAGTGACTTCTCTTTTCCGTAGCAAGAGACTGACTGCTAGACCTCTGCCCTGGCCCTCGGAGCGGCAGGACGGAACCATCGCATCCCTCCTGCGCTGATTTGCGCATCCGATCACAGAGGCGGCCACTTCTACAGCCGCCGCATTGTGACATTCATTTGCTGTATCAATTCATGCTGGGATAGAGACCCCCCCTGGTAAAGCTATAGCTCTATATCCAGCCCGACATTCATAATAAACAGCTCGTGGTGGAGCACTGAATTTAAATCAGGGCCATATTGCATATTTCTGTACATGAGAGAGAAACACATCAATAAAGACGCCGCCGTTTAAGAGGCAGACAACCTTTGCAAAGAGCGGCAGGTTTAATGTGCTGGCCGCGAAGGGCTCATCAAGCACAACCGCATCCGACTGCAACGGAGACGGAGAGCCGGCTTTACTCAAGGCTGCTGCACAGACACGCCATCACTCCGGGTGCAGCGCTGGGCCTTTTCGCGTGAGTCAGCCAGTCAGTCCGCAAGAAATCACACAATCTAGACACAAGAACTGTCGAGCAATCAGCGAGATGGATGTAGATGATGTAGGAGATAAACACAGAACGGAACTCAGTAGAACACATACCCCCACCAAATCTAAATTCCTGCATCCGCCCCTTAATCTGCAGCAACATTCAATATGTTCTTCCAGGTATGATTGAAATCCATCCAGTAGTTTTTGCCTTTTCCCACAAACAAACAAACAATCCATCTGAAAGATGTGGGAAAACATGACCATCTCGGCACAGGACCACCTACAACATTAAGTTATGATCCTGAACATGCCCACAGGTCCTCCTCATCGCTTGCATTTAATCAGTATTGCTTTTTAAAACGACGAAGGCACCCATAATGCAATCCGATAATTAGTAACCTGTTTCTTACAGACATTAGCACCTCAGCAGCATGCTAATGGTAGGCACGTCCTGGGCACGTCCTGGGCTGCTGCACAGGCAGGGAAATCAGGCAGCGTGTGGGAGACAGAAGCTCAGAAGAGCAAAATTAGACATTTCTAATCCTAGAATGCCAAAGCGTGAAAGAGGACAAGATTTGATGGGTGTTTCTCAACAAATAAATGCATCATCCTGGTGAATTAGCCCCTTAAATTTAGCTCGTTGGCATTATTGTTTTGTTACTCTGTTTAAGAGTAACAAATGTTGACGTGCATCCTTCATTTGTTGGCTGCAAGCTAAACTAGATTGGCGATGGCATGACTAGGTCGGGTCATGATGCCATGAGTAGGTCAAGTCATCCTGTCACCGTCCTGGAAAAAAAAATATCATGCCCACTCCGTGCTCCCCCTCCTGCCTTGTCAGAGAGAGCGAGAGAGGCTATCTCTTCGACTACACACAGTGAGGACTTCTCAAAAGGAGGGCCTTGTAAATTATGCATGTCAGGGCTCGACATTACCGTTTGCCCCTTACTGTGTGTCGTGGGAGAAACAGTCTCACATGGACGGGGACCAATTTAACCCAGCGGCACTGGGGGCGAGGACACCAGCTCTAAAGTGGGCTTCACACACGACTCTGCTTGAAAGATCAAAGTTCTTTTGGACAACAAATTAGCGCTCGCCATGCTAAAAGCTGCACAAAACTAGTGCTTTCGTGCAAGAAGTGGATATTACAGAGAAAAAAGTGGCCTTTTTTTCCACTGGTTGTTGTGCAGTGCGAAAGTTTGCCAAACCAAGTGAAAACACAACAGTGCTGTTACTTCACCCCCCAGTCAAACCAAATTCCCGGAAATCGTATGTGTGATGGCAACCTCACAGTCAATGGTTGAGCAGATTTTGGCTCATGGTCACGATACAAAGCATTTCGAAAAACAGTTTTAGTAATTTATTCAAACTGTTAAGATGCTTAATTGTCACATAGATGTGAAGTTTGGGTTTTTTGATTATGGCAAGTAGGAAGTGGTAGAAGGAAGTATTATCTTTAAAAGAAACAGCATTGTTTGTGTAGTGCTAAAGAACTAAAGCTTGGCACTTTACAATAGGGTCTATTCAAAATGAAGCAGTCGTTGCCAATTAAATTCTAGTTTTAGTCCTTAATTTACCTCCCTGATGTTCATAACGAAAGAAAATTCAAAAGTAAACTTCAGACAATTAATAATGCTAGTGTTGAAATGAAGGAATTAAATGTTTTAGAAGAAGAAGTTACAATTATAATAATTACATTAATAATAATAACACTGCTTTACATGGATGTATAATATGGTAAACTTTATTACTTAACATTTGATATTGACTTTTGTAACTAATACTTTTGTACGATATTTTTCGAATTTGGATTCTTTGTTCTGTTGTGATATTAATAATCTGGCAGTGTCTTCAGCCTCATTCATAATGCCGCCGTTTTCTGGAGGCTTTTAGCAGGTCTTAGGACAACACGTGTGCTTGAGGCACGAGGCTTCATTATTGCATTTCCATATAATCCTACACGCAGCCCACTCGAAAGATGGTATGGATTTTTTTTCCCCTTGACAACCACTAATAAATCCAGAATCTTCAAGGATAATTTTATAATGTCCAACATTGTTCAACTGGCTGTAGCTTGCAACCTCCTTAACACTTCCATAAATGACATGCAGCCATTAACTCAAGGTTAAATGTTAAAAAACGACAAGGGCAGGGAGATTATTGAATTCCCCTCGACCAGGCTCAGATTTTATGAAATATCCACAAGGCTTATATCTACTCTGGAATGTTACAAATGAGTGATTGGTGTGCATCACTGTAATAATATATGATGAAAAAAAGCACCAAACCACAGAAATATCTACATCACATCATTGACATGTAAATGTATGCAAATGCATGCAAAACCAGACACTGACCTCAGCCCGCCAGACGCAAGAGCAGTAAATATCCAAATTTTCGGAGTTTTAACCATCTCTTGTTTTGCCGGCTGCCAAAAACACTCACACTTTTTTTTTTTTCTCATTAATATGCAAATGTGGGGAATCAGATTTGTGTGTTGGATTGAATTAATCCCTGCCGCCCCTCCTGCTTGTACTATAATCAGAAATTACAGACAGGCATCTGACGGTAGGCTAAAGCCTTGAATCCTGTCAGGGGGTCTTTTACCTCAGGGGAGAAATCCCAATCAAGCCAACTGGTCAGACAGGAAGAGACGGCACCCGCATAGTAATGTGGCATATCTGCTGTCAGTTTCAAAGGAATATTAATTCTCTCCTCTCTTTGCTTTATCTCTCTGCTCTTGTAGCGTCATTGTGGAGCAGCTACGGCAGGCCATAGCTGGCTGCGGTCAGTTTCCTGACGTGTTAATCAGCGGGCAATTTGTTCGCATTTAACAAGGGGGTCTGGTCTGATTTAAGGAGATAAAATGCCTCCAACCTCTCCGAGCAATTCGTTCAGATTTAGAGTTAATGAGGAGGGTGCATGTGGAAAAAAAACAAACGAAAAAACAATCTGAGATCAGAGGGATGCCAGAGCTTTTCATCTTCCTTAAAATTGATCCTGCGTCATGATGATGTGACTCCATTTAAACAGTGTTGGTGTAACTTTGTTACTTTTGGCAGAGACAAGTGACGGATCGGTCTTTTTTTTATGAATAATTACCAAATTATCACGGTATTTTCAGTGTCACTGCAGATAAACTAATTCATTTTGGCCACCTACAGAAGTCAGTAGTCTGCACTTCCTGTTTATTCTCAAAAATTGATTCTGACCTCACGTGTAGGTACGATGTATTGGCAAGAGGACGGTCAAGATTTGTTCACGAGGAGATAATTTCACTGTCGTCTTTTGTCAAGATGAAGGAAAGTGACTGACCAGGCTTAAAAGTTCTATCCCCTGCAAAAAAAAAAGAAGAAGAAAAAGCAATTCTAACCTTTTTCAAGGATCTGGACACTCAACAATCTTGCACAAAGGTAGCTACTAAAGACCCAGGCACATCTGAAGTCATTCAAGCCACTCCATCAAAGCAACCAAAGCTGGATCGATTCCTGTGTCCCGGTGACAACACAACAATCAAACAGCATGTTGTTGGAAAAAATATTGATTAATCGCCCCCATTCGGGCAGCCTCTTGGCAAGGTACCACAAAGGCGACCAGCAAATGGCCAAGAAAACTTTGTCCAAGATTAAACCTTTTTGTCCAGAGCAAAAGCTACTGTAAAATACAGTGTATAACTTTAAAAAAGTTAGTTTTCAGCCTCCTTTAAAATTTAGAGTTCAAAAGAGAAAATGGAGAAAGGCATCCTGGACGCTAACATTTTCAAAATGAAAAATAATGAAAATCACATCCAAAAAATTAAATTCTGACAGCCTGGTGGAACCCGTGCTGATGACTTGCGGGGGCGGAGCTTAACACTGCAGAATCGAAACCTACATTTCTGATGCATCAACTTGTAGGCGACCTTGTACAAGTAGCTCCTCCTCTTCTTCCTGGGAATCCGTGTTTGCTTCTAACATGTATGGCTGAATCACTCCGATGTTAGAACTTGCCGCTGTGCGGCGTATAGTAGACTAGTTTAAACGTCAGGCGATGACAGAGCAATAGAGCTCGGGGAAGGTGAGCCGACAACATCCGTAGATGCTCACCTAAATGAGACAAAGGTGTACGACAAAATCCATTTAAAGGTCGCACTGGCAATTTTTCATTAATCAAAAATCAGAATGTATAAAACGGTTTTTAAAGGTTAAATCAATAGCTGGAGTGGGACTTGTTTTTAACAGCATATTTCAAAGCCTCTGAAACATCAAACATCTGGTTTTTGTAGCAGTGATTTACCGTAACTGTAGAATGCATTCCCCAAGCATGCGTGTGCGCTTATACAGTTGCAACCTCCTTAACATGCACGATATGATATTGTCCTGCGTAAATCCTGATCTAATTGAACATGCGCATTGTGTCCCGTCAGCAGCCTCTCGCCGACGCAGATGGTTGCATTATGATATACACAAATGACATTCACCTGTAAGATGAGTGTCAGGTAAGCCGACTGCTGAGGTATTCATAAGCAGAACCCCGCTGAGGAGTGAAGGTGCGGCGCCCCCTGTGTACGGCCTCAGTAGTTACATCTGTGAGAGGGGCGAGGAAACACGGGCATGTCTCCCGGCCTCACTCGGGAGACAAACAGGGACGGATGACGGGTGCAGTGACATTATTCAAACCTCCCCCTGACAGTACTCTAATTTAATGAGGCGCGCCTTGAGTCTGTGTCTCACTTTGTCTGAAGCAAGGTCGATCTGCAAACACAAGGGCGCGCACAGGAAACAACAGCAACAACAACAACAACAACAACAAAGCCAGGCCTTGTAAAGGAAAAAAAAACAACATTAAAAAGATCACACTGCAAACCACCGACAGTGCAAACAAGAAAGGCCACGCTGGCAGACCCAGATCATCCCAATAATCACACTGTAAAAGTGGACATGCGGTAAACAATGTTTGTAGTGCAGATAGTGTTTTCCTGTTGGGGGGAGGGGCTGGCCAGATTATTAAATGGTGTTGCTCACCTCCCCTGATGTGCCAAAGTGTGACAGTGCAAACACTGCGATCATAGTCGGAGCCACGACAGCCGACGACAACAGTCGCTTCCAAACACGCACACACTTTGAGCGACTGTGACTCCAGTTTCTTGGCTTCGTCATTCCTCCCTCCATCTGTCTGTCACCACAGACACACATACACCATTCCAGGCAGCAGTCGCCTGGCAACATGGCTCAGCCTCTGAACATATTTCCCAGTTCGGGTAGGATATACACTTTCAGCTACAGTGTTATTTCATTAGGACCGAGCGTGTGGGTTTGTCTTCCTGCATCTCAGTCTCCAGCCACCTGCTTTTATTGGAGCCTGCCCCCAGAGTGTATGCTGGGGGAATATTAAAAAGACGACTGCCGTTGAACGGGAAATTATAACATAATTAGCAGGGGTTCCGGACTGGCACACCGCACGAAAACAGATGGCCTGCTAATTCTATTAGCAGGGCACAAATGGTCGAATGGCTCGTTGAGTGCTGTGACCTTCAAGCCCCTGGAACTCTATAGACCCTGCACACACCTATTAGACTTTATATGAAGTGGACAAATCTGAAAAATAAAACCTTGTGGTGTACAATATTGGTGTTTAGTGCTAACCAAAAATACCATGAATTTTTTCTTGTGGTCATTGATTGCGTGATTGGTTTGACCTATGCACATTTACTCAAATGCTGTATTTGAGTACGGCTTTGATGTACTTGCATTTTCTAATGCTTCTGATGGCTTCATCAGTCTGTGATCAGCACCGGGAAGGTTGGCCGCAGAGCGTGAAGAGGGCCGAGACGAGGATCAAAAGGAGCCAACTGAGGTGATTTGGGGATCTGGTTGGGATGCCTCCTCTCCAGTCGGAGAGCGTGAAGAGAACCAAGGACTCGCTGGGGGATTGTATGTCCCATCTGGCCTTGGAATGCCTTGATATGCCACAGAAGGAGCTGGAAAATGTTGCCAGGGTGAAGGATGTCTGGAATACCCCACTTAGCCTCCTGCACCTTGACCCGATCCTGGATCGGTGGAACGTAATGGATGAATGGATGGTTGGTTACCTGTTACTTTGCAAATTACATTTTATTTCACAGCCGTAGTAGCACATTTTAAATGTATTTATTTTCATTGTTTGTAGTCAAATTAAGAAGAAACCTATTCCTATAATCACAAAAATTGAATATAGTATAGTATAGTATAGAGTTTATACGGTGCATATACTGTATGTACCTTTACTTAAGTAAGTCTTTTGTTAGAAAATGAATTTTATTATCAGAAGTATAACAGATACTTTCAGATTTTTTAAGTAGTATTTGTATAAGTAAATTTACTTTCGCCTGAGTGCTTTTTTCGACATGATATCTTTAATCTCACACAAGTTGGGTTTATAGTTAATCTAAACGGGTGTTGAATATATCCGACTGGTGACGACACAGTTACAATATGGACCCTGACAAAAAGGCCGTTAACGGCAGATATTCTGCCTCGGCATTATGGAGGAAACACGGGTGTAATTAATAACAATTACAATAAATCTATTCTATATGATCTTCATTGATCAGCCAAAACATTAAAACCACCTGCTGAATACTGGATTGATCCCTCTCAGCTGACAACACAGGGGGGTGTCCTGGGTCACCTGCCACCAGAGTGCTGGCATGGAGGTATGGAGGTCAGGTCAGGGCAGGTCCCAGTGACAGGATGAATGCGCGTCACATGAATGTCCACATGAACACCATTGTTTCCCAGAAGGACATTACATCGTGACAAGATCAGTATTCACTTTGCCTGTCAGTGGTTTTAATGTTATGGCTGATCAGCTTTCCTACCATCAGTGAGACACTGAGGCTGTAGACACATTAATGGGAAGCTGAAGTGGCTAAATGAAATTCAGCAGTGACTAATTGTATGATTTACACCAGCGATTTTCCGTGTCAAAATGTGTAGAAGGCTGCTGGAACTCAAATTAGCTGCTAAATGACAACTTTCCACCTTTTTTCACAGTTGATATATTTACTGGTCACAGGCATAACCAATAATTTTTATCATGGATCTCCTCCGCTGCTTAATGCATCACAGCCATGTATAATATTACAAAATGACATCATTTACATACCTTTTGGAGCTTTATTGTCTTGGTGGTAGTTTTTGATTTATTTTTCAAAATTAGATTTTCACACCCTCAATTATATTCTCCCTGACAATCATGCTGAATACAGCATGAAGATCTGCCTTCATTGCTAATTATGGGCTATCCATGCAGCGTGTGACTGCAGCAAACTTTGCTTCTTGCATGTTCTGTCTTTGTGTCCTCTGTAGTTAAAGACAAACTTTATTTTTCAATATAAGTCCTATTTTCGGGTCTATAATTATAATGTTTTATATGATATCTAGAATTACAAATTTATAGTTACATGGTAGCGGGCCCCTCTTCCACAGGGAAAACCATCTTGCACCACCACGTTATGACGGTAGCCGAGAGCAGCCTTTGCATTTGTATACTGCAGTGGCATTGAAATACAATCAATGAGGAGGACTCTCCATGGTCAAAGGCAGCAATAATAAAGGAGTACAAGAATTCTTTTGGCAGCAGTCTGCTGGAAGTTTGTGCCAAGTTTTTCAACCTACATTACTCTAAATGGAAGATCACTCTCAGATGCGCTTAGAGAGGGAGGGGGCAGCGAGACAGCACTCTGTTGCAGGCATTCTACTACCTCACCACTAGATGCTGCTAATGTTCACGGTCCATCCATCCATTTTTACGCTTTAGTGTGACCAATTAACCAACTAACCCCCAGGTTGCATGTTTTTGGACTGTGGGAGGAAGCCGGAGTACCTGGAGAGAACCCACGCAGACACAGGGAGAACATGCAAACTCCACACAGAAACGCCCTGACCGGGGAATCAAACCCAGGACCTTCTTGCTGTGAGGCCACAGCGCTAACCACTGCACCACCGTGCCACTTAGGTTTGCTGTCCTTTATGTAAAAATATTTTGATTTTATCATTATTATTTTTTAAAACATTACTTTAAATGAAAAGGTAGCTGTAAGTGCATGGGTCAATCCATCTAGCCTCAAATTGGGCTGCAGAGTTAACCATTATGCTGCAGTGTTTGCTAATTTCTCTCTCTGCTCAGGTTACTGGAACATCCCCTCTCTGGCCAGAGATGCATTGTAAGTACAGATGCAGCTCTGAAACATTACGAGGGGACAAACTGTCGCAGAGAATACGTTTTGAAATGAGAACAATATCAATATCAATTTGAGAAGACTGGACCTGGTACCAAATCGTGACAGTTTTAAAGCAGCTGAATGCAGTGGCGTGACTGACCATCCAAACCGAATACTGAGCGGAGCCTGACTGTCATTCTCACACCCACTCGCTTTTTATCTTTACCTCAGCCCCAACGTTTCCCTCCCAGGTTCCAATATGCCTCCCCTCATCTTTCATTTCTTAGAAGATCCCATTTACCTTCCCTATATATTTCACAATTTCCAGGCCTTATTTTTTTAAAACTGCACCTCCCCTCCGCCATCCATTCGCTGTCCCCCTCCCTCTAAAGCAATCATCCTTTTTCTGTTCTCTCTCTATTTACATGACACCAAGGTTCTCTCAGAGGCAGGTGCGGTTGGCAAAAGGAAGGCTTTTTACAAAACGGTTCAAGTTTAATATCTTCCCCTTTCTTTTCATCACAATCCTAGAGCTTCATAGCAGAACTAACAGCCCTCTCATAATCTCATTGTCCCTCTGTAAATATCAGGGGCCCAGTCTCATCTTTATTTTATTGCCATCTCTCTCACTAAGGCCCCCCACGGTGGACCAGTATCGTTTAGGCTCTAAGGCCAGTCGACGCCGGCCTCATATCATCCATCCCGGCCCTTCTCAAAACACTGCAAAGTAACCACAAGGGGTTACCGTAGTTACCTAATCAGAACACTCAGTCAACCAGAACAAAGACATCTCTGTACTGAAACACAAATAACAGGCAGGATTTCATCTTTGTACTGCGGACAAACACTTTTTCTTTGACTGGGCAGACTCAGTGGATGTGTCTGGCAGGGCTGGTAGTTCAGATTCAGAATACTTTATTTATCCCAGAGGGAAATTGTTCAATTCAAGCTCCGCGTGTCAAAATATTCTCGTGCAAGACATTAAACCAAAATCACCCAGTCTGATCTGTGATTTGAAAGAGAACATGTCAGTGTGGGTACCTGAAAAAGGAGTAAATGAAAAACCTTCAGAAGTCCAGTTAAATACCACAAAGGCATTATTTTATTCATTATAATCAGACCCAGAGCGATCAAAGAGGACCATAGGGAGTGAAAAAACTAAACCAGGTTAGGTTCGGTTATAATTAGTGAGAAACAAGTGTCGCCACCAGGGGGCACTGATTAATAGACTTTTCTGTTTACCTCATGTTTGCTACCAGGTAATGTATGACGGGATCTTTTCCTTAATGGTAATATCAGTGGCTCTTCAGAAGATGTACTTAAATATATACCCACTCAAATATTTCATGAGTCCCAACAGCATTGTGGTATTATAAGCCACTTTGTTTGGAACATACATAGACAGACATATGTCAAATGTCAAATGTTGAGTCTGTATTCAAAGGACATCATCATTCTTTACCATGAAGGTCGCACCGTCCTCCATGCAGGTGGGAATCTCTAGCCTGTAGATGATGAGGATGGACCCCATGTGAGGTCCCCAGTCTTGAGCGCCCTCTGGCGGTGGGCTGCAGTGTTGGTCATGAACCTCTCCTCTATGATTTCAATTTGGGTCAAACCAAAAACTTTAACCACTTCTCAAATAAAGATGATAAATAAAAGATGGCTTCCGTCATCTTAGATTTTAGTTTACATCACACTGTTCATTTTTCTGATCAGTTTAAAGCAGAGGTTACTCGTAGGCGGTTTTGTGTGTGTGCGAAGCGCTTGTTGGGGTTCCAACACGTCAAACAGGTTGAACCATCTTAAATTACTTTCAGTTTCTGATCAGCCCCAGAAGGAGTTGATGCTGATAAATATTTTAGTTCATTAGAACTCATCTAAAACGATACTGGCAGCGACAGTAAATGTTGAAATGTTAAAAAAAAGTTCAATATAAAAGGCTAGCCTTACCTGTTTGCTAGGTAGGAACAAAATAATTGAAAAATGCGATTAAACGTTTAATATTAATAATTTTTTTAAAAATGCTTGTTGTGTCTTCTTTCATCAATTGTTTTTTTTGTTTATTTGTATCTTGCGAGGGTTTTTTTTTGCGTCATCTGGGCATCTTTTTTGCACAATCGGATCTTTATTTATGTCACTGGGTGGGAATAAAAGGATGAGGAGAAAGTGTGGTTAAAGATCTGGCAAGAAGGAAGGAAGACCCAGATGCTGAAATTTTCAAAAAACATATGCAATATAATACATATTATTACACATACATTACATATGTATAAGTATTATTTTATTAAAAAGCACCACTTCACTTGGTGTCACATCCTGGAACTCTTATAGGTTCCAGGAGGTGACTGGTCCTAATGATGCAGGAAATGTTGTACATATACACGTGTCCTCATTCTTAGGTCTCAATATTCCAACATCATCACAACAACAATAACTGACCCATTTGCATGAAAAGGCAGCAATACAGCAAACTCAAGTTTAATTTCACCCTCTTCCTGAACTTCCTCAGAGGCCGAGCAGATGTTTTGTTGCCCATCACAGATCTGAGCTGCATCTCTTCCTCGGCACACAGAAAGAGAGAGAGAGGAGAATCCCCTCCAGACTCTGATTCAGCCGTTGTGACTAGATATCAATAAGTAATCTGAGTCAAAATCTTATGCATGACACATGTTTGCGCGTGTGCAGCCATGAGCATTTCTGTTTTTGAAGTCCTTCATTATAATCAGCCAGCGCAGTCTCTCCCCTCTGTTTATTGTGTACATCGTGTTGTCAGCTGTTGATTAATGGATTCCCACCGGAGCGGCACACGCGACTCACATCTCACTGATCTCTGCAGCACAGGGGTGATTCAATCTACTTACAGTGCGGCCAGTCTGCGAGAAGCGCTGCCTGCCACTGCTGGTTTAACGTGTGTGTGTGTGTGTGTGTACGTATTTGGAAGAAATGAGTCTGCACGATCGCCAGACAGAAACAGAAAAGACAATAAATAAAGCAATAATGCAAAAAACTAAAAGTCACGAAGAGTTATGTTTTACAGCTTTTAGACATGGTGAAATATTACATTAAACTCTAGACAGTCTGCAATTACGCACTCCAAATTAGCAGCAATGGAGCCTCGCTATATATTTCACTACATATCACGCTCAGAGTCATTAAACTGGAGCAACAGCACAGCGATTATTATTATTCCCACCGCTGCACACACACCTTTGTGCAGCTCCACACATTCAGTTATTGATTCACTCTGGATTTCATCATAATGTGCCTCATTAAAACCTCACCCATCATCTCGTGTCACTTTTATCAGACTCGCTCTCAAGATTACTGGCCACGGGAGCATCGTCAACTCTCTAATACCTGCGTGGCAAAAGGTAATTCGAACAAGAGGAAGTCGCAGAGTGTTTGGGACAGAGAGGACTTTGTTTTGCTGTCATATTTTGCTGCAGTCGCTGTAATTATTTCAGATGCTGTTTTGTGTAAGGTGAGGCACTCGGAATATTGATTGTCATACAAAAGTTCATTAGCATTTTCAAACGGCCCCCAAAAGAAAAAAGACATACGACGGACTGACCACGCCACGCTACACAGAAACAAGGAGATTTAAGATCAAGTAAATGACTGACTACTCTAAAGATGTAAAAAGTTCAAAGTAACAGTCGGAGTGAGTAATTGGCCTACTGCCACACAGGTATTTATGTTTGTATTTTCCGCGGATGAGATATAACTGGACCCCAGAATCCCCCGACACAGAATAAGTGAGAAAGAAAAACTTGCAAAGCCTTAAAGTCAAGGTAATTTTCAAGTGCGGGGTGGGGTGGGGGGAGAGTTCTAGGAAGAATGAGTGAGAAAGTCAAAAACCCGTCAAAAATAATGTGTGGCGGCCTCATCTTGGACCCCATCGGCTCACCTGTGCGCTGACAGAGGGCAATCGGCCGTTTGAAGAATTCATGAGTTCCTGAAAAGAAAGGTCCCAAAAGCAGCAACTATTTCACAGAGTCGGCTGAACAGAGACGGGCTAGTACGGTGAGCAAGTAATGAAGGATAACAGCGGACCAACACTCCTCGGAGTGACCTTTCAGGTGTGTGGGCCTGCTTGCGGGGTCGCCTGTGCGCCTGTGTCGAGGGAACAGCCGGCCTGATAAAAGCCTCTTGAAGGACCTCGTGCGTCATGCTGGCATTCCTCTGCACGTCGGAAAAATGAGAGCTCTTCTATCCCACCTCCTTCTCTCCCCACATTCAAGCACACGCACTCGTGCATATTTGTACGTCTACGCTTGAGTGGACCCTCATTAACATAATGCATTGCTATCCTCACCTGCCTGGCCGAACCCCAGCACCTGATATGAAGTCTGAGCTAATAATGATAATATTAAAACACCCTATTTGCATAGCAGGATGTTACAAAGTGCTTCGCGGTGAAAACAACAGAACAAAAACTGAACATGCCAGGTCTTAAACAGACTGAATAAAAACATGCAATAATAAATGGCATTTTGGAGAGTTTGAAAAAGAGGGTTTTTAAAAGTGATTTAAAAGCTGTGACAGCCCTCGTGCGACCCGATGTTCTGTCACCTGTGTTGACCAGAGTGGACCCGTGAACAGGAAGGAGTGACACAGCCGAGCGTTTCAGGGAGAAGGAAGGAGAGGCAGAATTTGGATGAGTTGGAGACGGCTGAGACGTTGTTTACTGATACCAGAGAGGCGGGAGTTACTATAGTCTAAATGGCTGGTAATGAGAGAGAAATGGTCTGATTCTGGATATATTTCAGAGGTGATGAAAACGGGACCGGACCGTTGATTTGTTTATCTGTTTATCTAAAGGGAGGTGTTTGATCAAAAATCACACCAACATTTGTAACATGTGGAGATTTAGAATGCGGCCGATGACCAAGCTTGTCTGAGATTTTTGTGATATTTCTGTATTTTGCCCTGTAATGATTATCTCTGTCCTCTCAGCCATCCGTTGGAGAAAGTTTTGTATCATCCACTTATGGATTTCAGGTATATGAGTTTCACATGCTTGGACTGATATAATAATACTGATATGTCCTTTCTGAATTCAAATTTAAGGTTAAATATTCATTCATTTTTCTCCAGAATTAAAATAACATTTATTTTACGGTGCCTAACAATACTTGGCTCTACCAAAGAAAATGACATTGTTACCCGTCTGTTATTGTTAGCAGGATTAAGCAAAAACTACTAAATGGATTTCTACCAAACTCGGCGTGAGGAAGAGGAACTCTTTGGCCTCCACTGACAAAATTCATCAGAATGTAAAAAGCAAAGCGTGAGCCTTATTTTTCCACCCTGAAGGTGGCAGCCCAGGTCTTAATCATGTGGCTATTCTACAAGCAAGTCTGCCATTCCCTTGATCGCTGCATGGTTTGGTAACAATCCAGTCAAAGACCCAGAGCAACAGACTCATAAAGATGGCTATGAAGAATATGGGGGTCATCCGACAACCCAGTCTTCAAGACACTTTTCTCCGTCCTTGACAGCGCCGACTATGAGGCGCTTCGGTGTGGTTGTTAACACAGCGAACCAGCACTGCGGAGTGAAAAGACGCGTGACGTGTAACACAACAACATCAGCCTTCATTGTGAAATATTAACCACCTAGCGGGAAGTGACCTCGTCAAAACAAAGGAAAGAGCCCTCGCGAGCCGTGCCACGGTGTCCAAATAGACGAGCTCGGCACTGTCGCAAGGGCGGCGACACACAGGCCGAGGAGATAAATGTCGTAGACAAACTGAGAGGCTGAGGAATGTGTCAGCCTCCCGCCCCCACCTCTCACCAGCCGACGGTCGATTGGCCTATTGACACCAGTTTGATTGTCAACAAACACCCCATAAAATGTGGCCGTGCAGACACGCTTTGCTGGACTTTGGGGGAAAAAAGGGCTATTTTTTAAAGACTGTAAGGACTGAACAATGCTTGAGTCTACATTTTCCATCCTGTCCCTTCTGAAGACACGGTTACATACGACTTAAAATTGGCTGACGCACGTCACGGTCATGTTCCTGGAGATGTTTGTGACAGTCTGGACGTTAAAGACCTGATGAGGCCCTTCGGCAGCACCAACCCTGTGGAGTGCTTCACACGGTAAATTGGATATTGCGTTTTGCAAGTCTCAGAAAGTTTGAACTTTCTAAGTTGTGGTTACTCGGTATGTTTGTTGTAAATCATCAGTGCCCGGGCTTATAACGTAACTGATTTTGGAACGAGATTATCACACTTGTTACAATCAGGCCCTTTTAGTTGCGTTATTTGTATAAGGATTTTTAAAATATCTGCATATAGCACACATCAATATTGTTGACTTTTTTAAACTGACACGTCGGCGTTCATGTGTCGTTATGGTAGAGTGCAAACTGAGGGGCCGCCTGATGGCAAGTGAACTGGTTTTGATACTTGTACATCATCATAACGCCCCACCCCTCGTGTGGCCAGCTGGCGTACCTGTTTATACAGACGCCAGCTCGCGACTGATGCGGTTTTGATGCTACCTCCAGAGGCGGGTCAGAGGCCCATCGAAACTGACACCCCCTTGATAGCTTATATACAGATTGGGAAGTGGTGAATGAAAATACAGTGTAAAAGGGGCTTTAATTAGCAAGAGTTGTATCAAAGTTTGGAAGGTTGTGTCTGGATTTCATTGGGGAAAAAAGAAATTGCATTTCCAGAACCATGTGGTTGCCTTCCAAGAGACTGGAAATGCGAACACGCCTCTGTCGAAGTCAGCTCACATATTCCATCCACTGGGAGCTACAGCGTGCAAAGGTGCTTTATCTGCCATTTTACTGTGTCATTAACACTGAACAGCTCTTTAAATAGGGTCACAAAATGTCCATTTAGGTCCTTCAAGACAGGCCTATATGCATTTGCGAAACCTTCGGAGCTCCTGTTTCTGTGACGCTGCCGAACCAGAGTCGCACGACACCTGACTATCGAGCAGCAGATGAACCACACGCAGGACCAGGCAAGTGTATAGTCAAGTCAGCACACACACACACACACACACACACACACAAACACACACACCTGAACGCACAGACGAGTCTCTCCTCTCTCTCTGTCAAAGCTCTGTATGGTATTAATGTGTGGTACAGCTATCTGTCAGTGATCTCCAGACGTAGCGGAAAGCTCAGCAGTACCTCGTCCGAGCAAAAACTTGCTGATTAGTGCCGGAATTATCCTATTAACAGAGATGATTCCACACGTTTCAGCATACAAATGAGTCACTTACAAAAGTTACATCCGATACTAGAGCGAAACTTATTAAATCATTTAATTGCGAGATTAAAGCGGGCTAATTTCACATAGCAGCACTAATCAAGAATGACAAGAGGACAGCCCCGAGGGCCGAACGCGGATTGCAGAATCTCGTTTATTTCTATATTTCTGATAGAACCGACGGAGGGGAGAGAAGGGCGTCAATGAGGAAATGAGCTGAAACTGAAACGAGGACGATACTGGAAGGACGTACAAAGGGAGGGTTCTCGAGGAAGAGGCGATGCAGAGATAAAATAAATGTGCATGAGTGCGTTGGGGT
>KV751363.1:638822-658821 GCA_001698575.1 Mola mola
TCCCCAAACCTCCGGAGGGTGAATTTTAATCAGCGCCGTGCCGATGGCCGAGGCTGTGCATCACGCTTAACGAGGCTAAGAGAGGGCTTTCATTTACCCTTGTGCTGGTAACAAATGGACCACAGTGCTCATAAGACAACCTTGTTTCCCCTTTTCTTCCTGCGATGCCTTTTAGTGTATCTCTGCTGTTTCCCTCTCCTCGACGAGGGGTTTTTGTCCATCACTATTGCACGTAAACGCTGTTTTAACTCTTCAAACGCCAGCTTGAGTTCATTATGTTCCCAGCGTTTTCAAAACGTGTCAATGCAAACATTTATCTGGACAGAGGATACAAAGAAAACCCTTTAACATTACATTTTTGTTGACAATTCGACACAGAAGAGTGATAATACCTAAACTCTCATTTTCTCTTTACAATCCAGCAGTGAAACATAGTTTGCTGTATGTGTTTGTTAGTGTTATAATAGATTGGCAAATGTAATTTGGATTTTTTACAGCTATATTCTAAACTAAGAGGGCAATCTTTGTGACACATCACAGTGTTAAAGGAGAACTCTAAGCCCCTTTTCCCAGTCGTTTAGGTACTAAACTTTGTCAAAATACATTACTCCAGTCTGCAGTTCAGTCGCTAGAACTAAAAGCACGTCAAGGCTATAAAATGCAATGGCATTGGTCAAAGCGTCTGAAATAAACCATTTTTGGGAATTAGCCGCACTTCAATTGTTATTGCAAAAGTCATTTCACGTAGATTAGCCCAGCCAGCGTGCCCAAGTGTAGAAATGGATCTGCAATGCAGACTCAGTTCTTAACAGATTTATTTCAAAGAGAAGTGATCAGAGAAAATTACACGTCCGTTAACAAAAACAGCAGAAGACTGGACCGCGAGTGCAGGTTGAGACGAGGGCTGGATGTGGCTTGGCAGAGCAGGAACATCCAAAAAGTTACAACTAGTTCGGCGCCATACATTAGCGCAAGGGTAAAACGACGAACTGGCGAAGAGTGGGTGTAGAGACCAGGTTCTTATACTGCAGGAGGACTAGATGAACAATCACAAAGGATCAGGAACAGGTGCGTGTGTGCGAGTGGCAGGAACCAGAAAGTAGGTCAGCCACACCCAGCCCAGACACAGACAAGAGGCAAACACACAAAACAACCATGTAACATGAGGGTAGGGGAATACAAGAAGCACAGAATTAAAACTGGGCTGCACGTATTAGTGCTTGGTGGGGTTGTCCCACGTTGTTCCATGGTGACGCCAACTGTGTTTGCCCGTACGGGCACTAAGTGGGATCTAGCTGGGACCGAGGTGGGGCGAAACTGGGAAACATGGAGACCCATGGAGGCCCCATCAGTATGGCTTGAAGAGGTTCCACAGGTTCCACATGTTCCACAGTGACCCCACTTGTGAGTGCCCAAATAGGCTGCAGGTAGGATTTGACCAGGTTTTGGGTGGGGCCTTACTGGGCCTTGACTAGGCCCCAACTGGGCTACAGTAGGGGTTCCAAGTGGGAGATACCTACAGTGACTTAATAAGTTTAAAGATACTGTATTAAACTTGTCGTTGCATTGTATACCCTTCTCAAGCTAAACAGTCCTAGCAGCCAAACTGTAATAATTTTTACCAAAAAGAAGCATTTTGTGGATATTTGGAGCCTTGAAGAACAGGATATAGAACCTTGGAGCTACAGTCAGTTTGCTTGCTAGCTTTAAACTGTGCCTAGCATGGATGTCATCTCTCAGTAAAGCACAAACCAAACTGTGCCTAAAGGACATCAAGGCTCCACTCCCTTTCTGTCCCCTAATGCATGCTGGGATTGATCCACTTCATTTTCATTTGTCCCTCCTACCACTGTAAATATTTTATCCTTTTCTATTAGCAAATTAGCTAATAGCTCCAGATTGACTTGCAAGTACAGGAAGTGCCAATTAGAAGGGGATATTTAGTAGGAAAAAAATCATGTGACCCTGATGACAAGGGATTTTATTTACATCAGAATTCATATCCTCACTAATTACCCTGGTTAAAAAAAAAAAAAGATCCAAGAAAAGGACGATTTACTGTAGATAAAAAATAACAAAGTCTGTTATGTTTTCTTCTTACCGCCTTCGTCCTTCTTTATTTTCTTCTCCTGCACACTTCTCTCCTCCTTTCTCTGCTGATGAGTTCAACTTCATCACACCTTGGCTCCACAGGTCACATTACAGCCCAGCCAGCAGGGAACATTCTAATAAACAGACGAAGAGGACACTATTACATCCTGCGCATTAACTCCACACACACACAACCTCGAGAGAGATTACACCAGAGACGAGTCGGGGGGGGGGAAAGCCCTTTCAGTTGATTATTTCAGGCAAAATAAATAACAGCGCTGAGACGCCCAGTCACAACCTTAGAGCAAGAAAAATAGCGATACAATAACACCCAAGCAAGCAACCGCGCCGCTATAGATAACAGCGCTCCTTGTTAAGGAAAAATATGGACACGCTGACACACACGCACGTTCAGACGCGCACACAAATAATGAAACACATACACCCGTGCACCTCTGTTGCACTGTTGCACAATAAGTCTTGCTTCATTAAAGCCAAATCTCATCCACTATCAGTTTACAACCACAGAAGTCGTTTGAGCCGCCAGGGAAATGCAATTCCATTCCGTTTCGGGGTTATCTTAATATATGAGCTTGTCTCTGCCACGTTGGTCTGCGGTTATGAGCTGGGCAAACACCCACAGCACGGTAATATTACACCGGTACATTCACAGGATCGACTGGTGCACTCAAGGCAATTAGCAGCTTGATATGTAAGCATGTATGTAGAAATCCTTGTCTGGTTCTCTGAATTTCTACATTAGCAGAGGGCTCATTGTGGACTGCAGTTCGCCTGTTGGCGCACGACTCCACATCCTCTGCACTCGCAACATTTACAAGCAGGTACGGTCGTAAAGCAACACGGGCAGCCGTGACCGCTGCTGCTGCATTGTCAGAGTAACTGGTTTTATGAGATTTAACTCACTCGGACACGGCGAAGAAGACAGATGGAGTACAAAGGAGACAAATCTCTCAACGCTGTCAACGTCTGAGGCGCTCCGGCCATCCATCCTCCATGGCTCCTTCATTCACTACCTGTCTGGCCCTATCCACCACCTGTATGACACCCGATCACTCTTCATCCCTCTGTCCATTCATTACCCCTGTCACTTCAGCCTGCCATTTCTCCGCCCCAAGGCCTGCGCTCCCCTCGCCTGTCACGGCTGATGCCATCTGAGTGGATTACTTGGGATATCATGAGGGACGCAAGGCCGGATCTCTCCTCACAAATTTCATTTTATGTATCACATGACTATTATATTTTCTGTTAAAAAAAAAAAAGCCTTTAAAAAATCGACTTCACACTTAACCTAGTCAGCAAAGACCATACAAAGCAACCAACCAGCAGAAGGTTTATCAGCTTAAGCACCAGATGTTTCCCTCTGGAAGTGACAACAGCTGAGCGCTGCTGTGTGCCTGCTGGATGCATTAGTGATAAGTTCGCCATAAAAATCTTATAAGATCATAATTTGTCACTATTGTTTTCGGTTTGTTGTGCTGCCCCAAACTGGCCTTCAAATGACGGCCATTTATTCCTGTGGCAGACGATGTCCGTTAAAGTCTTCCTGAAGAATATCAGCCGGATTAAGTCAAAGTGAATTCACAATATGGTCTTGTCGGTTTTAAGTGGAATGGAAACCATATATATTTTTCAGAGATGTGCTTCAGTCTGGGGCAAGTGGATGGCGTTCGTGCTGTGTTTAAATTTCAAGAGCAAAAACTCTCCTCTTCCTGGAGGCCAGCGCCGAGCAGCAGGCATCAACCTCCACGCGGCTCTTCGTCCTGTTCACTGATGTTCAGCTTGTCGTGGGCCACGCCTCCCTCTCCCTCTCCCCATTAAACCAGGAGTGAACGATGGGGAGGCGAGGCGGAGGCTCGAGAGGAAGAGCGAGGAGGAGGGAGGCAGAGACAGACTTATACAGCATGCATAACTACCGAGTACGCCTCTCCACATGCGCCTCTCCATCCATCTCTCCCCGGCTGTCTCATCCGAGGCCAATGGAGACACACACACACACACACACACATCATTACGAAGACGCAGACGGTTGGCTGCAAGCTGTTACACAACCTGACTATCAAAAAGAAAACACGTCCTGGTGCCTCAAAAGCCAGCTCATATGAAGGTCACATCGGCAGGCCGGACTCACGTGAACAAAGCCTCATTGAATCTCAGGGACGTTGTAAAAGAACGCTCACTGTGCTGACGTGCGGGCTCACTTAAGTTTTTTAGTCCAACACACACACACACACACACACACACACACACACTTTGACCTTTACAGAGAAACTCCCAAACAATGGTATTGGCAGGAAGCTCATCAGATATGATGAAGTGTATATCAAACCCAGTTCTCTGACATTTATTTTTCAGGCCCGAGTCCAAATACATCTGTCCATTAGTTCTTGCGTTACTTCCAGGTATGAATATAATCCAGATCCAAAATCCGGACACAGATTTGGACGTCTTCAGACATGTAAACGCTGATGTAACATAAATAACATCATTCATGACAATTGTACCGTAGTTTTTGAGTCGTGTCCATGTTTAAAAATTGATCCAGATCCAGATCCAGAATCTGGGTCCAGACCTGCGTCATCACCAGATCGGTTCGTCCATGTGTGGCACCGAGGGGAGACACCAAAGGTTGAAGGAGGTGACCTCCTTCAACCTTTCAGCACAGGTAAATATGGAGCCACTCACCACATGTGATCTGTCAGGAAGCTTCCCTAACCCGTGTGTAGCTGACGAACGGTCCTCCTTTCATTAGATGAACGCTGAGACAATTCCAGACGACCCGCAGGGATCGCTGGCCAGGCCGGATTGTTTGATGCGGCGGGATTTGAAGGGCTCAGGGATGAGCTCCCGTAAAGTCTGATGGACCGCCACTTCAGTCAACACAAGGAAATGCAGTCCAAGAGAGGGCCCCAAGTCACTCTGAAGTGATTTAAACCGGTCAGTTTCCTAAGTCAAACGGGCCCCTGAGGGCGAGCGAGGGCTGGGTCTGAGCTCACGTGGTCAGGGGAGGTGAGCAGCACGTGCACTGGGGATCGAATTTTGATCACGGCAGGATTAAGCTTGGAACAGAAAAGTGTTATTCACACAAGCTGATCTGATGGGCAAGTTGAAAGAAGCTATGCATAAATGAGTCAGCGGCGGTTAGATGTGGTCGAAATGCATAATGAGAAATGATGAAAATATCAAGGGTGGGGAAAAAAAAATTTGCGTTTTATTCCAACTTTAAATGGTAAGTGTTAAAAATAATGCCCCAGATGAATAGTGATCCTGTAATTTCATATAACAGCAGTGTCAGTCAAGACTCCAGTGTGAAACATTAAAACAAGCTCGCAATTGTTCATAATTGTTAACAGACAGCAGCCGTGTGGAGAAAATCCATCTGTGGATTTGCTCAAACTGCTCAATCCAGTCGATAATCTGACGGATTGATGACTGTTCTGGTAATTAAAGTGAGATTGTGACACCCCCCTTTGGGGCACATGCTAAATAGTGAACAATAAACCTTTGTTTTTAAATGCTTAATGTAAAATTGTTCACACTTCTCTTGTTTTACACAAATATAGAATTGTTCTAGACATTCCTTTGCACAAATTAGGCACGTATTGAAAGAGCCATTTGAAACAGTGACAACAGTGTTTCAGTGTTTCAGTGTTTTCAACATTCACTAACAGTGAGATACGTCTTGGGCCCAACAGTTAAAGTCCGGAGCGAACGCATGTTTTTCAAGGCATTATTTGACTAAACAGACAGGTGAGCCGATGACCACAGCGCCGTATTTTAGCGTGGCGCTTGAGAAAAACTGTGAACTGTTATTGTAAAGCCCCGTTTCCACCAAACAGTCCAATTCACTTTTGTCCGGTCCGGTACACATTTTTTCGCATTTCCATTGTCAAAAGCTGTGAATGACAAAAATATTGAATCATACGGTGCTAGTTTTTTCACCCTTCACTTGGGTTACCAACCAGAGATATCCCACACCACTTAGGGGGGCTTGACCCACTGCAGTCAGCTGACTGATCGACAGACTCATTACTTCCCTGTCAAGGTTAGGCCATCTTGTCTAATTTGTGAGATGGACAGCTGACAAGAAACAACAGGAAATGCTGGATGTCCTCCATTGTTTCCATTGTTGGTTTTTGCGGTGTCTTCTTCAACTCCATTAGAGGGACACACTGTCTTATTTCTTATTTCGTCACGCTACCCCGTCCGGTAACGGTACGCTCGCCGGTGGTAAGGCAGAAATAGCATTATTTTGTCCTTTTTGTCCAAGAACTAACAAACTCAATTTTTTAATTTGTCTTAAATCTCGTTTTGCAAAAAATAACTGATTCAAATAGCAATCGTGAGCAACAAATCATGAATGGAAACAAATCAAATCCATAGTTAATAGTTTAGCAACCAACTCTTAGAGATTGACCTGCAAGTTTTGGTTCTACAATGATCTTCTCACAATGTTGGCAAAGGATGTTTGCCAGGCTTCGGGCGAGCAATCCATGAATTTCCAGGTTGAATTTTCTCACCCACACTTACAAAAAATGTGTAGTTGCTCCTCAGTGGTGTCAGTCCTGAGGTTCTCTGGGAGGCCCAGATCAGTTCACCCCCATCAGCCGCGTCCAGCTGCAGGACTGGGAGGAAGAAATGAGGTTGCTGGTACAACCAGCAGGGCTGGGACAGCAGAGCCTCTCCGGACCTCTAGGATTGTTTGAGCCGTTTTCTTGAAGGACCCTGCAGAAATGGAAAGCTGTAGGGGCCGGCGGACCACAGATCTCCAGCATATCAGCTGTGTGACTGAGAGACAAAAAAATGACCAAGAGAGGAGTCGAAAGATGAGAAAATTAGGAAAACAAATCTTGCGAGGGAGAAACTAAGTGGACAAGCAAACAAGTTAACAAATTTGTGAAGATCTTGGGATTATATGACTCCATCTGTGTGGAGGGCAGCTCTGAGACATTAAGGATTTGTCATACCAGCTGGCAGAGCTGTTATTTACATTTTATTTTTAAATGTTTAACCCTGAAGGTCTTTTGGCGAGAAATGACACCACACAAATAATTGCCAACTTTCGCTTATCACAAATACGTGGACATGTGTGTGTTGAGTCATTCATATCATGTCATAGCACTTTTTTTTTTTTTTTTCAAATCTGAGCCCATTTTGCAACGCCTCTTCACACAGGAACAGGACATACAGGACATTCATGCTTCGACCCCCTCGTCCAAAGAAAAACAACGTTCCCTTAACTTATTCTTTCAGTTCAGTCATTTTCAAGAGGATGTAAAGCTCTAAAATAGACAAAGAAGAAGAAATGAAGTGTGATAAAAGGGTAAAAAATATTTTAAAATGGATTTTTTTTATTTATTTATATAAATATATATGTATATACAGTATATATTACATTGATACAGCCTTTCAGATTTATTTTCATGTTACCTTTGCTTCTACTTAACTACATTTGAGAAGGAACTCTTAGATAACATTAACATTGCTCACAGTTTTTGCTTCTGTAATAGGAATGCAAAAAAATAAATGAACATGTATATGATAAACTACCAGGTCTCCACTGGAATAGAAGTTCAAACCCCTTAGGCCTTCCTCGTTAAATAAAGGGTAAATTAAAGTAAGGCTGCAACGATGCAGTGATAAAATTGGAAAAAAAAAAAAATCAAATAATAAAATAGTCAGCAATGATTTTGTTTTGTCTACCATCATTGTGACACTCAATGTGTTGTGGAGTGTCAACAACACATGAAGCAAGCAGCTGCAGAGAGCTGAGCGGAGCATCTGTGGCAGAACAGAGGCAGAGCTGAAAAGGAAAACACACCTTTGAAATATGGCACAGGCAGAGAAAACACTTACACCAAAAACACTGAAAGTACAAGATTTTAGGGACTGCGTTTACTGCAAACTGTGTTTGGTGCAATTTGTCCTGGCATGGGAGCACTACAGTTATCACGCAGCACCTGAAAACATGTTGTTGGTATCACTGATGAAGAGGAAGGGAACACAACAGCAGGGCAAGTCCCACCAAAGCCACATGTCTTATGTCCAGCGCTTTGGTGAGAAAACTTAAAGTGTGACTTAGTGTGCCGTTAGCCGGATACAGTTAGTGCTACTGAGCTAACGTTAGCCCACTGGCTTAATGTTAACGCTGATAATGATGCAGCCCTGGCACCTCAACACCATCTGAGCGGCTGCTTTCTGCAGCCGGCAACGCAGCTTCCAGGAAGACAGCAACCTTAGCCAATAGCATGTGGACACGCTAACTTTTTAGCATTACAAGGTTGCCTTTTAAGCGACGCCAAGTTCCTCTTTTAAAGCACTTTATTAAAAAAACAAATAAAGATTATTTTTTGCACACATACAGCAGGCAACTGTTGTCTGTCAATTACAGCCTGATAACATTTAGTTTGTGTTATTTTAATGTTTACAATATAACAATAAATTTACAGCGAAGTGGATGTTCAATCTAAATATTTGAATAAAGTGACAATAAAATACATTTTTTTTTTTTAGATCTGATCGATCAAAGAAGAAAATTGACGGATTATCAATAAAAATAATTGTTAGTTGCAGCCCTAAATTAAAGCATGAAAGTTTTGTTATGTACTTTTGGAATGAATATTTACTTTTGTGTAATTTTATATTTAACTTGATACTCTCAATACTTCAATAAGAACAAAAAGTACGAGTGTACGATGATCCAGTACATGAAGCGCCGAGACAGAAGAAACAGCTGGTATAAAGAAGCTGCACATTTGTATTTGAAATGTTGTATCTTTTTTTATTCCATTTGCTCCAACTCTATGGTTTTGGTTAATATTATTTTTAATTCCAATACTCTAGACATTCAGAGCTTTTCAGATCCCCTGTTGTTATCCAGATTTAGAGCTTCAGCACTAATAAACCAATAGAAACCAGAAGCCAAAACAATTTTAAAAGAAAAAATGTCATAATTAATTGTTGATGAGTTCTGGCTGTGGTCATCATCCCCCGCGGATGTGAGTTTCCACTAGCAGACCCTGTGGCTGTCCTCAACCGCTCCACACCCTCAGGGTGCTGGGCTGCACTATCACGTACACCGCTGCGTGGCCTTTAGTGACATTTGTCATGTTTTATTGTGTGTAAATAGGCAGCGTGCGTGCGCACAAAGTACTTGGCCATGTTTGGGTGAGTGTGCGTGTCTCCATATGCTGCCCACACAGCAGCTCCCGACCTCTAGCCGACCTCTGACCCTACCCTGCGTCGAGGAGGCGAACCCCTGCTCGCAGTAATGGCCGGTGTGCTGAGGCTGAGGAAACAGGCCCGGCGAAAGGGCACGAAGAGAGCAGGCAAAGGGAGGAGGGATGGATGGAGAGAGAGACTCAGGGAAACGAGAGATAAATTAAAATGGTTAGGGAGAGTTAGGGAGGGTAACCAAAGTCTGCAGAAAGAGGGAGAGAACCAGCGATGTGAAGGTAAATTAAAAAGAGGCCAAAAATAGGACCTCCAGTCGGTGGTAATCACAGGGTATCGGCGCCTACTATAATCAACAAGAAGCTCCTTTGAGCCAAACCTAATCACGCCACGTGCTCCAGCCTAAAGATTCATGACAGGCAGAAAGAAACTTTAAACAAAGTGGATAAAGAGTGCTTGGGCGGCTTTGCTCTCTCTGCATCCCTGGGGAGGATAAATAAATGAGAAAGAGGTGGGATAAACAAGGCCCCCATTGTCGCCACTAAATGACCGTAAGCTGCTTGTAAAGACTGGTCTGGAAAAGGGTTGAGGTGCTGCTGGGGAGAGGATTATTGGTTTCTCCGCGGCGTCTGTTTTCTGTATTCCTCTCCCAAATTGATTTTTGTTTTGTTGCTCTCGATGGCGTCCATCGTGACTGCAGGAGGAGGGTTGATAACGTTTTGCCGGTCTCGAGTCTCCCGTGGCCAATTTCCTCAACACCACAACAACAACAACGCTGTCCCGAATTAAACTGTCATAACACCCCTAACCACAATTAATGACTGGGATTAGGGGCAGAAATCAGCATTACTGAACACCTTTAGTTACACAACCAGCTCTCAAGAGCAGGACAGGAGGGACAAAAATGAGGAGAGAAAGGGAGCTCGTGCAGGAGCGAGGCAAGGAGATGGAGAGAAGCTGAGAAGAGAGGACGGAAGACTGGACAAAGGGATGGAAAACGTCCTCGGCTGAGGGACAGAGGAGGTGATGAATTTAAGTAAGGGCCGAGACGACACTCTTCCTTTCAACCGGCCATTTAAACACTGGATCAATCACCTCTCCATGGGCATAAATAGCAGTCATTGGTGCTAATAGCTCCCATCTTACCCAAACAGGCTGCCTGCAACATGATTAACATCAGCAGCAGGGCTTTATTGCTAAATGGCCCTATATGATAGAGCAGTAAAATGGTCTGATCTGAGGATTAAATTAAATTTCCTCCGAGACAAAAATTGCTCCCACTGAAAATTAATGACTTGGCTTGACGGAAAGCTAAGGATATGAGCGCGCGTGTGTAAGAATAAAGACATCCAAGTAGTTTCGCAGATGAGCGATAGTTGCAGGCGTCCAAAACGCCGGTTGATGAAGTCCGGGGCAGTGCAGGGCGGCGAGGATGAGGACCTCTGTGGCGTCCTCGCACATCACCTTCGGCCCGCCCACAGCGTACTGCCGATGACAGAGAGAGCGAGCACAAGGAAACGGCAGGTAAACAAAATTACCTACAACCAGCAGCCGCCTCCGCCGCCGAACAGTGTAATGACACAGAAACGCAGAGCAGGAACAGGGCTTAGATTGAATAAGGGAAACAAAATATGGCGAAGAGAAATAAAAGTGACAGTTATACCGACTGAGCAGGAGTGATGGCGAGAAAAAAAGAGGGGATCACTGGAGAGGTAACAAAATATTTCCACTGAAGTTTGATTACAAAATTGCTGGGAACAATAATCTCTCACACGCATGCAAACCTCAGGATGAGTCACACGCATTCAGCAAAGATTTTTCAATTTAGCGGGCTATTTACAAAAACTGATGTCGTCAAGCAGCTCGTTTAGATGAACCTGAGCTAAATAACCCTTAGAGACGGATCTTGTATTTTAGTAAGCAAAGCAGAGTGTTCTCTGCCAGCCTACTGTGAAATATTTGTGGAGTGAAAACATTCATCTGGAGCCGCAATTTTCCACTTAAGGATGAATTTTTGTGAGGAAGAGTCAATATTGGTCTCCTGAGACAAGCTGGCAAATCTGCGGCCGATTTAATAAAGGCCTCTGACAGTTTTCTGGCAGATCTTTGGTTAGTAAATAAGGAAATGCCCTTCATGTCAATGGGAGTAATGAAATTGAATTAGACAAATTGAGTGTCATATGATTCCTGGAAAAGCTTTTCTTCAAATTTCCCCACTGCTGGACGAATAAGGGAACTCTTAGCTCTTAACTCTTTTAGTGGGACAAACCTAGTTATAGGGGTTTTTGTAGAAACAGGAGGTCTTTTTGATCTGGTATTTTGGGAGAGGAAATAATGAGTACATAATTCGACATGTGCGCTGGTAGAGACCATGTTTTGGTTCCTGCACACTGGCCAAAAATCCCACTATACCGCCACCTCACAATATGTCGTGTTGCAGTGACCTTTGACCTCCAAAATTGACCGGGTTCATCCTCGAGTCAGAGTGCACGTTTGTGTAATGTTTGAAAAAAAATCCCTGAAAGCATTCTTGAGATATGGTGTTGTCAAAAAAGTGGCGGATGTATGGACAGGCGCACAACCCCACAACACAATGGCCCTGATATAACAAACACGGCGCTGAAAGATGCGTCAGGGTGCCATTAATGTCTAAAAGTTTCATGGCCATCCACCAAGTGCTTGTTAAAATATTGTTGGTGTGAGCCCACACCTCCACCCCCGCAGCTGTGACACTGTCTCATACTAACTGGTGCAGAATCAGATGCTCCAGCCAAAACGCACCTGAGAGGACCCGCTGTGAGCTATTTAAGGTCGGATGAATGCAAATCGAGCTCAACGAGACGCAGCTTGATTATATCAATAAAGCAAATGCAATAAGCTCTGGAAAAAAGGCGGTTAGGTGTGGAGTGCGGAGCCAAACATCGCAGCACCTCCCACAGGTTTGTGTCGTCGGATTTCCCGAGTGTGTGTTCAGAGGTTGAGTAGATTTAGGTGTTTCTCAAGTGGGTTTTCTTGAGGACATTATTATGCATACTGGCCCGTATGTAAATGACTATAGTAACAGGTGCACATACACACACACACACTCTTGTCAGCTGCAGCCAGCAGGTCATCGGCCATCTTGTCCAGGTCAGGGGTCTTGCCTGTGCAGATAGAGCGCATCATCCCTTTGAAAACATCTGGCTGCGTGTCATTTATCGCCGGACGGTTCTGAACGGGAGGAGAGGACAGGAGAGTAGAATACACACAGGCTTTCACGGCATAAAAGGCAAGAGAAGAAAAAGACAGATGTTATGACACTTCTTTTTATTTCAAGTGAATACCACCGCCCCCCCCCAGAAAAAGCCAACCTGAATTAAACCCGCCCGCCTTGTTTAGCAAACACACAGGGAGAGCCGGCCGAGCACTGATACAAAACAAGCACCGAGACATTAAAAACAAAGATTTCAAAGAACGGTCTGAGCACGTTTCAGCCAAAGTACATTTATTTGATTCTTTTCAGCTGATTCCTGAAAATTAATCCTGAACATTCATTCCACGACGGTGACTAGAGCCAGCGCAGGAGGCCTCATCGCTCGCCGGCGCAGTGACGGTAACCTGAACCCTCTCTTCCACGCTGAGAGTCAGGACAAAGCAGTAAAACCAATTATAACGAGGCGTTATCGTCACCACGGTGACCGGTGGCGCTTCAGCGGGGTCGGACCGGGTGTACCAACAGCTTAGTGCGTTCGCCTCAACTCTGACCACTCGAGAGCAACATAAACAGGCTGAGAAATAACGGAGGGAGAGCCTGAAAGCACGCTGTGGTGCCCTTCAGCAGGGCACAAGCTGCATACATGAAGCTTAATGCGAATGACCCGAGCACACAGCTTCTCATCAGAGATGCACCGATCTACAATTCTGACCCGATGCCTGGATTTGAATAACTGCCAATACTGATACCAGTTATTGTTGTTGTTATGTACAAGGTTGTATTATGCTGCACTAAGTAAACCACACAGAATTTACAGATAGCAAAAAAATATACAAAAACTATGTCAAATTAACGATTCCAGTTTTTCCAGTTCCAGTTTTCAAGGGAAATATTTGAATAAATGCAAACTATATGGAAAGAGAAAATAAGGACAAAATAAAAACTCAAAAAAACCTGCTTTCAGGTACTGACGTCTTTCATGGCCTTATGGATGCATGATAATATATATATATCATCTTGCTCGTCTGTGTTGTCGTAAGGCCTTTGCACACCAAGGGCCATGCCAATAAACTATTCTGTCTATTCACATCAGGGGATTTAAAAAACAATTATGCAAATTCTAAATAAAACAATCGCGCCGCAGATGTTAAAATGATGATGACCTGGTGCTCATTTTATGTAGTCACAAGAAAACAAAATGGCGAGAATGTGCACATCCAGTGTAGAAGGGAGAACTGACAGGATGCGCACTTGTCGGAAGCAAAACAAAAAAGTGATCCGAATAGGTAAAAGCCTCAGTTTTGATGGGTGAAAGCTTGCATGGCTGCCTGCAGGCTCAGAAAAACGTAATTAGGTGCGAATTTTTTGCACGCAATAAACACGTCTGCTGTGCAAAGGCCTTTAGAAGGAGGATCCACGGATCGGCACATGGATCGGTACAATGTTTACCTCTCGTGAAATGTTTTACTGAAACAGCAATGAGGAGGGAATGTCAATTCCAAAGGTTGGTGGTAATGAAATATAAAAATGCAACGTTTCCTTCAGCGCTGCTTTCAGCAGTGTCTCCTCTGTAGTTACAACGCGTGAAGATCGCCTTTATCCACGCAGCAGTCCTCTATTAGAGCTTTTCTTTATGAGCTCATTTGTCTCTCCTCTATAGAGTGCTGCAGAGGAGTGTTAACCCATCTATCTGTTTCCCGCCAATCGTACCGGGACGCGGCCCACCATCTCTCCTTCCTTCTGATGAAGACGCCCACTTAAACAGCAATTAAGATGCATTTCCTGCCTCTGTGCTTTATAATTTCCCCATTCGAGCCACGCAGGCATCAATATTCCGCTGACGTGACGCCTAAATCACCGAGGTTCAATCTCAGCACCACCTATCAGACGAGCACAACCAAATGTGGCTCGAGGGCGCTCCGCATGACGCACGTGCACACAAACACACACAGACATGGAAACAGACAAACAAAAATATCACAGGGGACACATCACGTAAAGAAGCAATGCACACGATGCACGCTGCAGTGAAAGACCTCCACGTACAACGAGCCACAGATGTACAACTCCATAACCACACTCAGGGCACGTAAACATTAACTTATCGTGCATACAGTAGATTCAGAGAGGTCCATTTAGATTCTGGAGGAAACATTTTAATGTTTCAGTTCTTGACACTAATGTGAGGAAGCTGCAAGACCTGAACTCCCCTTATTTATAGATCAACATGGTTACTGAGTGAAAAAAAACAAGCTGTTTTAATGATATTTGAATATCATTCCACCCAGTTCCCTATTAAACTTGACGTAAAGTGAAAATAAAAAAGCTAGTTTCACGGAAATTTAAATAATTCAACGCTCTCTCATGTTTTAATCAGACTGTACTCCTGTAGCTGGCGAGCTAACAGGCTAACCAGCCAGCTACAGCATTTACATAATCATATTCGATTACCGACGTCTCCTGTTGCCATCAGAACAATAACAGTTCACAAAGCCCATACGCAAGACATATTTCACACTATATGGAGTGCTGGGCAGAGGAGTGTTTTTCAAAGAGAATATTTTTCAACCTTAAACCCTGTTTCCCAAACTTTTTGAGCCTAAAACATCACAAAAACATCTTTTTATGTAAAAATTACTCGAGTCTGTTCAAGCGCTCTTGACTATGCGAGGGTCTGGTTACATGGAGTAGATACGTGTAATGAGATACCTGTGTGTTTTTGAATCACCATAAAAAATACTGTGTAAGAGAAATGTTTTTTTCTGCTTCCTGTCACTAATGGAGCTCCCCAGACACAATCAGTCATTTGATAGAGGGGCACCGTTTTCCACTGATTTCCAGTGTTTTTACGAAAGATCAACAGATTGGAATATATTTCATGAACTCATAACAAATCTTGTTGTAGTTAGTGGCGAATAAAGTGATTTATTCCCAGGAGTCCCTCATGCTCCATGCTGTTGCAATGAATAACCTTACTGAGCAGTCCTAGAGGTCAAACTATACTGGCATATTTTCAAAATATATATACGTATTTGGATGTTTTTTGTGAGGGTTTAGACCCTAAAAGTTGGAGAAATGGGGCTCGGGTTCGAAATCACCCTTTAAATAGTTCAAAAAAGTGCATCACAGCTAATCAGATACATTAACTTGCTCCAATTTGGATCCTCTCTGTTTCCCAAAAGGTCAGTTCTGTCAAGACAGCTTGCTATTATTCAGCGACACAAAATTAAAGTTCACCAAAGCCGGACTGATTTAGTTGTCCATTTCACTGGAATGAACTGAGATTACTGCAAAGTTCAGTAGTTCTGGTGTGAGCAGGCCTTAACAAGACACTGCTGTAGAGGAATGGCAAAGATCCATCCATCCATGTGTGTCCCGCACACTGTGACCGAACAAAAATGGAACAAAAGACTGCACATTTTGACAATAAAAACATTTAAAGATGATACAGAGGCTTTAAGGACAACGCATAGCTGAGCTGCAGACGCGCCGACACGCTGGGATGTTTTGAGACGTGAGCGCTTCCTGACGCAACATAGAGAAAGATTAGAATTTACACATTCAACTCGCCACTGAGGGTGCAGGAGCGGCGGAGTCAAGCGCTCGACTTACCCTCTGACACTCCCCCATCTCGTGCAGAAACATGGCACTGAACACGGGGAGAGAGAACATTTCAAAAAACGAGGAGAGCTGTTATATCCCAGAGACCCTGAAAATTAAAGGGGATAAAAGGGTTTGCAATGCAAAATGGTATTTTTGTGATTTGATTTTCATCCAGCGTTTACATAATCTATTTGCTTAAACCTGTTTAAATCCACATTTTAAAGTTAAAGTGCTGCAGCAACTGTGTTTTTATGTTCTACCATTAACAGCTAAGGGGACCGATAACTTATTTTGAGGGTAAGACACGATTTATTTCCCCTCTTTTTGCTGCTGCATGATAATTCTGCGAAAAATTAATTACTGCATCTTACGTCTGCACTCGTGTTTAAGGCGGCTGCGTGTTTCTGGACACGACCTGCAGGGGTTTAGTTTCACTGCAGAGACGGACAGAGATTCCGCCTGAGCCTTTGCTTTACATCAACCGGTGTCATCCACTTCCAACGGGGTTCGCTGTCTTTGATTATGTGCTGGCTCGGTAGCGCTTTACATTATTGTTCACTAATGAATGCCTAATTAACTAGTGATTAAAATTTAAGAAATATTTAAACACATTATTAAGTATGTGTCAAAGTCAGTGATATGCTAATCCATTTAAGTATTTCATAATTACAGTTATTAACAGCTGAGCTCGCTAACCGTTTAATTGTTCATTTGGACAGGCGGTTTAATCCATCAACCCTACTGGAGCCCCAAAAGAGTAGAATACAGATATTGATTGTAAAATGTGGGGACATAAGCCCTTAAGTGAATTAAAAGTTGGACATGCAGGAGTGGATAATGTCTGTCAGCGGGTAACTCTCAGCATTCAGCTTTTAGTCTGTCTCAGATAAGCTGTGGCTCAGGGCCAGACATCCAAAGTCACAAACGAAGAGCCCAAAGGTTGAACCTGGGCATCCCCACAACTTTGAGAGCAAAGGGAAACACACTTACCACCTTGCAGTTTTATGCCTCCATGAACCAATCATGCCTATACAGACTCACAATACCAAGAACATGACAGGATTCAGTGAAGAAAGAAATGCATTGTTTGGCAAATGGGAACATGATTCCAGTGACTATTTATTAGTAAAAAGCATGCTGCGGTTTAAAAGAGAGAACAGAGGACTGACTGAGTTGCCACTGATGATGCAACAACCATCACCTGAAGCTCGAAAGCAGCAAAATCTGCAGAACTGACATTAAATATCATCATGTCCTCAAATTAGTGTCTAAATTCTTGGATAATGATCACAAAAATGTTCCATGAGGTCACAGTGACCTTGACATTTGATCACCAAATTCTAATCAGGTCGCCACTGTGACACGTGCAGTGACAAATCTAAAGAAAATCCCTCAAGGTGGTCGCGAGAATGGGACAGAAATTTAAATTTCAGGACAACCCAAAAACATCTTTAAGATCCTAGTCTCTGTCTTTCTTTTTGACACAATTACGGTGACGGGAGATGGTGTCCCAAGCGAAGGTGTTACTAAACAGAGGTCCGTATTCGTCCACTGATTCAGAGCGTCGATCCGAGCCGAGATGCTGAACCCCAAACTGCCTCTGAAGGCAGAGCCATCTGTGTGTGAGTGCATGTGTGAATGGTTACTGCTGCTGATGAACAGGTGGGATGGATGGTCGATGGGCTGCTCTGCCACCAGTGCATGAACGTGAGCGTGTGATTCAAGCGTTGTAAAGCCTTGTAGAGTCCGTAGATTCGAAAACTCTATATAAATGTCCATTTATAAAGTCAATTAAAGCTGTAGAAGCTCAGATGGTGAATAAATGGTTAAGTAACTGTTCAAAAGCCAGATTGTTTAAGGGATATTTAACATAATTACTACTCTTCTGCTTTCTCTAAAGGCCTGATTTGTTTTGATTAAACGTAAGCTGGCCATTCATCTTCAGAAAATAGAAAGCTAGATGACAAAGAAAGAAGGATTTCGCTTGTCTATTAAGAGTAAAGGACAAGTCAACGCAACTGGAGTTGCTATTGATTACTGCTACTTAAGAATTATGGCCCTGTTTACACAAAACCCTCCAATTTGAGAGGCTTAAAGGTAATCAGACAATTTAGTGATCAGCAGTTTCATTGTCAGCTGTGGTCCTGTCCCTCATTATTCATCATTCATTATTCTGTTCAGTGGAACTATCAATATGAGGTCCAAAGGTGTCAATGCAAGTGAAGGAGGCCATCGTTAGGCTTAAAATGATTTAGAATAAAATAAAATAAAATAAAGCTATCAGAGAAATAGCAAAATTATTAAAGAGGCCAAATCTGCATTGAAAAGACGAAATCCCTTCTCAGCAACACATGGAAGACCACATAGGACAACTAAAGTGAATGATCCTATAATGATTTTCTTGATGAAGAAAATCTCTTCATAACATCCAACCGAGTCAAGAACACATTAGAGGACGTAGACACATCATTGTCTGACATCAACGCCTTCAATGAATGTAAATACAGACCATTTTCAACAAGGTGCACACTAGTGGTAACAATCAAGAAAGAACACCAAGGCCTGATTAGAGATTCTTTGGACAGATAAAACCAAGATGAACTTGTAGCGGAATGATGGGAAGAGAAGAGTCAGGAGAAGGAAAGCAAGCTTTTGATCAGAAGAGTACCACGCTGTCAGTCAAACAGGGTGGAGTCGGTGTTATTGCATGGCCATGTATGGCTCCTACAGGGAGTTATCAGGATGAATTCTGAGGTGTATAGGGCTAAACTTCCCGCTTACATTCAGCCAAATCCTGCAAAACTCAGGACGGCACTTCACAGTGCAGATGAATGATACCCTAAACATAATGCGAACAACACAGGAGCTTCTCAAGGCAACGAAATGGGATATTCATCGGGGGTCAAGTCATTCACCTGATCTCAACCCCAGAGAGCAGCTTTACAGTTACTGAAGACAAAACTGAAGGCACTAAGGCTCACAAACAAGCAGCAACAGAAGGTGGTTCCAACAAGGACTGGTCAGGGATGTCAAGAGAGGAAACTCATCTTTTGGTGAAAGTGATGGGTTCCAGACGTTGGAAGAATTTTCAAAAAACATTTAAAACTATCCTGATATCTATGATTAGTTTTTCCACCTGCTTCTGACCCTTCGAAAATGGAACACTTTGGGTGAAAAATGCTCCCAAAATAATCCATTGCTGGCCTTTTTTTTTTTTTTAAATCCATTATTGTGTCGCTGTCCGAACAGACATGAACGTGATCTTGTCACATAACAGAAAAACAGAATCAGCAACTTACAAAGTTAGTGCTGTCATTAATTACTGACTGCATCCTGGGGCGTTGATACCAAACTGAGCCGTGAACTGCCAGGTAGCACCACAGGGACAAACCTACAGTGAGTCTGTCTGGTGCAGCTCAACACTGGTGAGCTCATACTGCAGCAACAAAGGGAAGGGCTGTGCGAGAGAGAGAGGGAGGAAGAGAGAGGAGGGTCAAAGAAAGTGAAAGGAGGGAGAGGAGCAGGAGAACAGTAGGCAAAAATGAAGAAGAGGGAAGGGAAATGCAAAAAAAAAAAAAAAAAAAAAAAAAACTGGAGGCATGTGAGGACACAGAGAGAGAGAATGGAGAGGATAGGGAAGAGGGGAATATCGAGAAAAGGTAAGAAAGATACAGTGAAGAAAAAGGACAGAGAGTTGTATGAAATACATATGGCCAATGTGAAGCCAATTTGAGTCGCTCTCCCTCCGTCGTTTGATCTCGCTCTGTCTGTCTCCACGGCGATTAACGGCCAGGAGAGTTGTCACGGGAACGGCCAAGAGGGGGAATAACGAAGAGGAGGGACGTCATCTGGACCCAGTACAGCAGAGAGAGAGAGAGAGAGAGAGAGAGAGAGAGAGAGAGAGAGAGAGAGAGAGAGAGA
>KV751363.1:668731-687289 GCA_001698575.1 Mola mola
ATAAACTTTGGAGCAACACCTTCTACAAAAATTCCACAGTCATGCAACTACAGCAGCTCTGTGCTGGCATACAGCAACAGTGAACATGTGGAGATCAGCAGAGTGTCATCATTTGTTGCATGTTAGCGTGCCAACATCTGCAAATTAGTGCCACACACTTTTATAATTCTTTTGTCTGCAAACGAAGTTTGCAGCAAAATGAAAATGTTTCCTTTTGATTGGCAGTAGATGAGTTAAAGCACCGGTGTCAAACATGCAGCTGCTGACTGCACATCAGACCAGGTGAATGTTTCACACAGGAGCTGCGGGTGGAAAATGTGGTTGAATAAATATTTGGACTCTAAAAGGAGAGAAGTGGATACAGAGTGTGAAGTTTTAATATCTGAACTACACTTTTTTGTCTAATAGTGTTTGTGGCTTTGTAAAGTCACTGTGAAAGTCCCATTAGACTGAATGGGGAAACTGGGACATGTTAAAATGCAGTCATTTTCATAAGACAGTTTTTTCTGCTGTTTTTTAGATGGATTTGTTCGCTTTCGGCCCCCCGGGCTGAAATGAGTTTGACACCCCTGAGTTACAGGATCGTCAGTGATGAGAACGTCTGCTTGTGGTGACATGGATATTGACCATTTATATCATTTGATGTGCACTTTATGGTAGAAGGGTCTGCTATATGAACTGATTAATATCAAAACGGTCAAGGAATCCCATGGTTTAATCTATTTTTTTTTTCAATCGTTATTAGATATCATTTCAAGTCTGATATCGTGAAAGAATTAATCGAGGGCAGTTTTCTTTGTCAAACTGTTCTATTTATGTGGTATTTTGCCAAGATGAGTAAATTAATTATGTATTTCATCAGTGGAAAAAATTGTAATATGTCAGATTTTGTAAAAAATGACATTTTTATTACGGATTAATGACATATATCTTTGTCGATGAAACCAGGAAGCACTGAAATGGAAAAACTCTACAAAAACAATAGTTTCTCCCTGACAGTTACAAAAAGTGTATCTGCCTGATACATTTGGAAACAAATGAAGATAAATGTCTCCTGGATGACCGATGTCCCTGATCATCCAGTAGACTAACAGTTTGAAATATCCTTGACTTTTTGGTAGTAAAGAAAATGCTGAAGGTCTCGCCAAACCTTGGACGGGCCAATAAACCGGCTGATTGTCTGGCCGACTTTTATTTTTGCCCCAGTCGCGTTAATGAGGATCTAAATGATGGTGATGATGAGGGAAACACATTTTGTCCACAACCTCAGGTAGGGAACAACAGTAATGTAGAATCATCGCCGCTTTATAGCCACAATCATCATTTGTTTTGGGTAATTAAGTTCCCAAGATAAGGAGCCAGTTAGTTCCTCAGACATCAAGATGAGTCTGTGGTAAGCTCCCTCTCGCCCCTCCAGGCCACGCTGAGTTAATTTTGAGTTTCAGTACCCCGATGGTTCATTCATAATGCATCATTCTTTTTCCTCCTGTTTATGTGTTTGTTTATGGATTTACGGTGCCTCGACGTCCATGAAATCGTTTTAAAAAACGGGGGGGGGGGGGGGAGTAAAATCGAATGAAATTCATTAAGTTATGGAACACTTGTTGTTTAAACTCCCAGAGTCTCATTTCTCTGTCATGTTCCCGCGCGTTCTCAAACATCGAACAGGGACACAAGCACACACACACTCACAGATGACACCACGGCCTGTAGCCGCGATATCACGTGCTTTTTGTTTTTTTTGGCCAACTTGTTTTCTCACTGTTACATTTGTTAAAGTTGATCTTGCGTTTTGCTGATCTGACTCTGGATATATGGTTAACTATGAGTGCATATGTCTGCCAGCTCTTTTTAATTATCATGTATTACCCACCTGTCTACACATTTTCATGACCGTCAAACACACTTTTAGCTCAGTGTTAAGTCACGAGTCATTAGAATTCCAATTATCGCTGTTTAAATGTATCATCATCGTATATGTTAGCACCGATACGGAGGCTGAACTCAGAGGGGGGACTGGGGGGTCCGGACCCCACTTACCTGGAAAACCACAGAATTGTCCCTCTCACTGTTCATATCATTGCAAGCATTTAATTTGCAGTAATATAATATTTTTCCCTGAAAACACGTCAGTCGGTGTGTATTTTTATGTTCGTTTACCTCACAGCAGTTTGACAAACTGCCAAACACATCAGTGCTTCGTAGGAACGTGTGTGCCTCTGTTTCATTGACTATAACCAACATGGATGAAGCCAAATAAGAAGTAAACATCAACTGTGGATAATCGCAGCAGTTGGATGTATATATGCGGTCATGGGGCAGATGTGTAGCTGGATCCAGTTGTTCTATTAAACAGCTGAAGAAGCAAAGAAAGTTGTATTTAAATTAGAACGCTAATGCTAATGCTTAGCTATGCTTTTTTAAGTTTCTCACCGCAGGGTGTTTGTGTTTCAATGTATTTATAATGTCTCTGAGTTTCAAGTTTATTTCATAGGGTCTTGTCTTGTTTCCTGTTTTATCTTGAAGTTTTAGTTTCTCCTTGTGACCGCCCTCTTGTGATTACCTGATGCCTTTAACCTGTGGCCGGCTGTCCAATTATCTCTGACCTCCCTGTGGATTTAAGTCCATGTGCTCCCTTCCTCTCCTGTCACGTTGCTGGACTGGTGGCTGATTCTTGTGCTTGTTCCTCTTTCCCGGTTTGCTGTGACAATTAGAGTTTTCTGACCTCCCTGTTTTTGCAAGTTTGGGATTGTCTTCCAGTTTTTGTTCTTTGGACTGTTCCTCAGAAAACCAAAGAGTTACAGAGTTACCTGAATCTATACAGGAGCTGTTTTTCATGGCAGTAATACAAATGTGAGACGTTTTTCCTCAGAAATAAAGGATTGTGTTAGCAGGGGCTGGGTCCAGCAGTAAGTTCATAGGAACGCTGAAGCTGCATTTTAATATTTCATAATTTGACGAGTAGTAATTCATCCTCTTCTATTCTTCTCATTCACACTTCTCTTTTTGGAGGGGGTGGTGTGAAATAACTGCCTGTCTCTGATTCAGTTTTGACTGAGTCAGGTATCTTGTGGGTTCTACTTTGGAGTTGACAGGTTTTCACCATGCTATTTCGCTCCACACGTTTTATTCCCGCCAGCATAAATCAATGCAGCAGCACTCTTGTGTGCACCTCGGTAAGGATTTTATACTCTGAAAAATTGGATGCACATGAAAAGGGCTCCCTTCACAGCAGCAACTATAGCCAAGTGACTGACAGTGATCCAAAACTGACAACTCAGGGGGTTTGTGAAACCAGAACAAATAGGAACGGAATCATTCCCACAATACAAGTGCAACAAATGCTTTCCTTTAATCTTTTGCAGCATTAATTATGTCCCATCTGCACTGCATTTCAAATCAAACCAGTGTTCAAAGAGAGAGGTGGTGCGGCAGTGACTTCAACGGGTGTTTAGAAAATTGCTTTAGTATTTCGGATTTTATCACAAGTTGAATATCTAAGAGTTAGAAGGGAGGGGGGGTTGATCTGTATAAGCTGAGGAAAAAGTACACACATGAATACTTTTAATCTACGACGGCTTAATAGATCTGTGATCTTTAAACTCGTCGTCTGAACCCGAGAGTGCAAAACTCATCACCGGATTCTGGCAGTGCGTGACTGACGCGTCGCTCCACAGCCAGCCGACGCGAACAGGCGGCGCAGCTTCCTTCCCTTAGCCGCCCTCTCAGCCCGTTTTGATCGTTGCTCACGCGAATCAACACTCGGAGCAGCAGCGGCGGCACGATATTTTTCGGTCTTGGAGACGGAGTCGCCCACCAGCAGCCGCAACAGGTGACTGAACTGATTAAACCTGAGGAGAAACCGCAGAATCTCATTTGCTCCTGGCACCATTAACCAAACCTCAACGCTGTGAAACACGATGCAAAAATAAACGCCGCGCTCACTGTCCTCAGAAGATTAAAAAAAAAGGCGGGAAACTCTTCGCCTGCTTGAAGTACAGCCTATCCATTTCATCCAGCTGGGTTCTCGTTGTACTCCAAGAACCTCCTTCAACCTGTGAGGAGCTAATAATGGAGGGGGGAAACTGTTTCCTTTTCTTTTCAAAAAATAAAGAAGAAAAACAAGAAATGGGTCTAAAACTGGGCAGTTAGCCAACGCTGGGACAAAAACCAGACTGAGCCACAAAAGAAAGACTCATCACGTGAAATACTTTGTGCAGCACAGAGAGAGAGCGCTTGGCAGAAAATTAATGGCTGACTGTATTATTTAGAAACAGTAAAATGTAAGAATGTAAGAAATAAGGCGATTGTGCTTCTCATATTCTCGACAGCAAGCAGAAGTCAAACTGACCCTTTTCGGCGAGTGTTTGCAGGGACCCAGCTGTGCAGCCGGCGGCGCAGAGGTGTTTGGGTGAATACACGGGGACAGGAGAGTTTTGTCATGCATGATTTGAAAGTCTCACTGCCGAACGATCATCCCGGTCCGTCCCCCCCTCCGATTCACAGCCAAGTGTGCTGCCTGGGGCCAACCTGGTTCTCACACACACACACCTGGTTCTCTCACTCAGCACTGGCAGCGAGCGAGCACCTCAGCATGCTGCTGCGAGCACGAGCCATTTAGGTGTCTGTTTCCTCCGCTGGAAGATCACAGCCACTAGAAAGTGATAGCTTTGAGACTGCGAGGCTCGAGCTTTAAGCTCTTTAAGGAACCGCTTGGACAAAGGAAGAAAATAAATATGCAGGCAAAAGTTGCCTGTTTGTTCAATTTCTGCTCTTTGCTCTGAGAGGAACAAGGAGCTTTGATGGGATAAAAAAAAAAAAAGGTGGTCCGATGGAGTCTGGTGCAAAGTATCAATTACAGGATCTTAAAAAGTGGCCCCACGGCGAGGGTAAAGCTCATTCTTCCATCTCGTCTTCATCACATTTCTCCAATCCAATCAAAAGTTGTTGATGAGCTGAACCCTCTTACCTAATTTTTCTTCCTTTCTCGTTTAGGCAAAAGCAGAACTATATCTGGTAGGTATTCCCTCATTCCCAGGTATGATAGATAGCTACACAAACCCAAATCTCCATGCGCATCGCCCCTGTCTGTTGCCACCTCTTTATCCTGAACCCAGAGCTGCGTGTGTGTGTGTGGTGCAGTGTGCAGGGAGGGAGCAGCTGGAGCATCTGCAGTTGTCTCCTCTGACAGCAGCACAGCATATGGCGGGGCCCGGTGAAGGATGGGTGCTGTCACCCGGCAAAGTGCTTACCCACCGACAGGAGAGAAGAGCCACGCTAACTCCGACGAAGAAGAGGAGGAAGCAACTGAACATCAGCAGCCCACTCATTTATTTTCCCCACCGCCGCCTCGCTCCGGGAGGGACGCGGCGGAGGAGCCTTAAAGAAGAGACCACCAACCGGCACATCGCATCAGTGGGCGCGGCTATGTGCACAAGACGAACCAGCTGAGGGCGAAACACTGGATCATGTTCCAGTTCATGCGCGTGCTCTCCTCCGATGTTGTGTGTCACACAGAGGCGCACAAGCCCGCATGATAAGCGGAGGGAACTTCTGTCTCAGTCAGGGCCGGACCTGGACATGCGGGGGCCCTAAACAGGGATAACTTTGGGGGGCTGTGCTTCACAATGCATACAGAGTGAATACTAATTTAGGAAAAACCATTAAATTTCAGGCTTAAAGAATGTAATTTTGGATTTCTTTTTTCTTTTTTTCCCTTTCAAATATTACAAATCGCTTCATTTTTATGAATAAATTTTACAAGGAATGTTAGGGTTCATTTGCTGACTCAATAAAAAGCAAAACATTTTTAGTCTTGCTGTTGCACACACACAATGAATAGTGCACTATAAAGCTTGTTTCAAATCTAATTTAGATTTAAAATTTGAATTAAATATTTAAATGCTGAGTCAAGTCATAAACCGTTCAGTCACTGACAAGGAGGAGGGGCCCCCGGCCAAGGGCCGGTTTTGGATTAAACAAACATGCCGATCCTTGCTTGCCAAGTTCAGTCATTTTAGCACATGGAGCGTCAGTTTGGGGCCCCCTAGTGGCCAGGAGGCCCTTAGCAGTCGGTAGCAAGTTGAGTATATCATCTATTTAAAGTCAATTTACTTCATTTGCGGTAGCTAGCTATCATAAAGCTGCACATCACCCAACTTAGCGTTGCACAGTGATATCATTTATTGTGTGTTTCCTGACTTCAGTCGCCATATTTGTTGCTTCCATATCCAAAGGCTGTAGTTTAGGTCTACTAGTCTACTGGTTTCTCCTTCATCGTCCTCCAAATCAGGCAACGTGGCTTCTCCGACAGCATCATGTGGGAGAACTCATGAGCACATGAGAACAGTCAGATATTACAAAACGTTATCCTTGGCCAACCCCACCTGAGAACAGTTGCTCAAAACACATCAATCTTTAAAAGTGTTTGATATCACAACACTCACAGTAAACAAAAAAAAACAATAAGAAGACAATTCAAAGAGGTAGAAACTATACAAGGTGCAAATATCTCAGACAGAAAGACAGAGAAAGACATGTGGAGCAAGTAGAGGAGAAGATGGTGCTCAAATGGATGTTAACACTGACGTAAAGTGATTTTAGTAAACTAGGTAACTACTTTGATAGTCTGTCCTTTCGTTTTTCAAGCAAAGGTGTCCAACATTTGCTGCTTCTCATTCTTTGTCAGTTTTAGAAGAAAGTAATGGGGAAAAAAGAAGCCCTTTGGCTCTGGCAAGCTGCGATGACATGTTGCAGACTGGATAATAAACTGATTTGGTTAAATAACTGGCAGATTTTTAAAAAAAAAATCCATCCTGTTGTCCAAACTCCAACATCAGTGGAGTTTGGAGAATCTCCGGCCACAAAGTACCAAACATCAAGGCCGCTGGGGACGAAGCCTTCGTCCTCCTCCTCCTCCATCGAGCTCTGTCTCACCTGGAGAAACCTGGGAGCCCTGTGAGGATCATGTTCTTTAATATCTCCAGTGCTTTCAGTACCATACAGCCTGCACTCCTGAGGGACAAGCTGGAGCACACAGGAGTGAACCACCAACCCACATGCTGGATTGTGGACTGTCTGACCAACCACCCACAGTATGTGAGAACCCAGGACTATGTTTGACCCAATCGTCTGCAGTGTGGTGGCCCCCCAGGGAATGGTTCTGGCTCTGTTCTTTTTCACACTGTAAACTGCAGACTTTAGTGACAATTCTATTGCTTCTCTGACGACTCCATCATCGGCCTCATCACAGATGGGGACGACCGGTCGACAGGACTAATCCAGGACTTTGTGGACTGGTGTCAGCAGAAATACCTCCAGATCAACGCTGGGAAAACAAAAGAACTGCTGGTGGACTTGAGCAGGCGTACCTACTCCCCTCTAACACCAGTGAACATCCAGGGAAGAGACATTGAGATGGTGACATCTTACAACTACCTGGGTGTTGACTTGAACAGTAAACTGGACTAAACTCTCGACACCACCAAACTTGATAAGAAGGGTCAGAACAGACTCTATTTGCTCAGGAGCAAACACTGTTGTGGCATCAGCCATTTTTCATTCTAATCTCCTCTCACAGGAGGAGGCTGGACAGACTCATCAGCAAGGCCAGCTCTGTCCTGGGACGCCCTCATGAACCTGTGGAGGTTGTGGGAGAAGCTAATCTATTATCCATGATGGCCAGTGACTCCCCCCTCTGCAACACACACTCACTGAGCTGCAGAGCACATTCAGTGAAAGACTGATCCATCCAAAGTGTGTGAAAGAGACGTATCGCAGGTCAATTCTTCCTGCAGCGGTTAGACTGTACAACCAGCACTGCTCGCAGAAAAAAACTACACAAACTCATACACAACAACAATATTCAGTATATATCTGCTTGTATTGATATTTTGTGTGTATATTTTGTACATATTGATGACATATTCTTATTTTTTTTTTTTTGATTACATATTCTTTTTTCATATTTGTTATTACTGTGTGATACTTTGAACACTCTTGCTATTTCTTACACACTCTGCTGCTGTGCTATTCGATTTTCCCCACTGTGGAATGAATAAAGGAACGATCTTATCTTATCTTATGTTGTTTAATTGATCGTGTTTTTTATTCCATCCGTTTTTAAAGAAATTTATGGCTCAGTAAAGGGGATTATATAATCAACTTCTACTAACACATCTGATGTTATTCATCCCATACATATGCAGTGGGAAGTGGGGGGGTTGCACATTGCACATTGTGTGCTTGATAAATATACACCTCACATTTGGGGCAGCATGTATCACGCATGAAAAAAAGAAAGTCACCAAAGCTACAATAAAATCTGTCACCCTTAACAGTGTTGCTCACGGAACCTGAAATAAAATAAACAAATCAAGTGAAAACTCACTTCATCTCCCCACAACAACTAATTTATGTGCAAACAAGATGGCAGACAAATATACATACGGCAGCTCTCAAGTTCACATGAACAATGAAGCGCTTCTTGATTCTGACAATGTGCTCCTGAATCACAGGCAGGCTGCAGGCGGTTTGCCACGCCGCACCCTTTCCCATTTAAAACGAGTAACTGTAAAAACAACTTGTGTTATCACGCCGCACCCTTTCTTATAGCAGTGACGTCGCTGCATCCCTGACGCAGTAAAATCTGAAAGGACTCAGTAAAGTCACGGTCCATGTGTCCCAGGGATAAACCGTATTTTTCCCATTTAAAACGAGTAACTGTAAAAACAACTTGTGTTAAAAAGATCACAGCAACCAGCACAGGAAGATCCTGCAAGCGGAGTTTCAGCCCTCTCAACACGGACAGGCTAGTTTAGCCACTAAACTAGCAACAACTTGCCAGTCACCACAGATTTAATTTCAACAATTAGCTAGACTCACTTCACAGCAATAAATAAAATGACTTCTCCACAGCTTGATGCTGTGTTCACTCATGCTAAGTGGGTGTGCTGTCATGGCTGTGATAAAAAATACTCTTCGATGCTCGGATGGTGTGTGCGCAAACATCCTGCTCCCAGGGAGAATCATCCCGCCCATATCCCGCTCCCCATTTTTCTCAAGCAAGCAACAAAAAGAACAGAAATGGAAGAAGAGAAGAGAAAGATTAAACATACTGCCGGTCGGCTGAGTGTTGCAGCTCCATTTTTTGGTTTCAATTTTATGCTAAAAGTGATTGACTGACTTCAGCTGATTTAGATGCTGGTTTTGGTGACAGTTTTGTTCTTGACCCTGTCATGGTGATGTTTTGTTTAATCAGCACTTTTATTAAAAAGATCACAGCAACCAGCACAGGAAGATCCTGCAAGCGGAGTTTCAGCCCTCTCAACACGGACAGGCTAGTTTAGCCACTAAACTAGCAACAACTTGCCAGTCACCACAGATTTAATTTCAACAATTAGCTAGACTCACTTCACAGCAATAAATAAAATGACTTCTCCACAGCTTGATGCTGTGTTCACTCATGCTAAGTGGGTGTGCTGTCATGGCTGTGATAAAAAATACTCTTCGATGCTCGGATGGTGTGTGCGCAAACATCCTGCTCCCAGGGAGAATCATCCCGCCCATATCCCGCTCCCCATTTTTCTCAAGCAAGCAACAAAAAGAACAGAAATGGAAGAAGAGAAGAGAAAGATTAAACATACTGCCGGTCGGCTGAGTGTTGCAGCTCCATTTTTTGGTTTCAATTTTATGCTAAAAGTGATTGACTGACTTCAGCTGATTTAGATGCTGGTTTTGGTGACAGTTTTGTTCTTGACCCTGTCATGGTGATGTTTTGTTTAATCAGCACTTTTATTGATAATTTATTTTGGTGCCGTTTATGTTGCAACAAAAATGCCATTTTATCCAAATTTTGGATGTCATCCTGCCTTTCGGATTGGGACTTTTATCTGTTTAATTTCCGATACATTTTGAATGAATGTTTTAGTTAATTTTGAATATCCAAAATAAAAATAGTAAAGCTAAAATTGCTTTACTCTGAGTCGGGTTAGCAGATTAACCTTTACTTATTTTAAATGAAAAATTTAACCCATTGCGATATTTGAAAGAAATAAAAACACCCAAAATATATATATTTTTGTTGTTGTTTTTGCAGCATAAGGGGTTATACTTCATATCAGATCAAATCAAATTTTATTTGTATATCCCAAAATCACAAATTAGACATTGTCTCACTGGGCTTTTAAAAACTGTACAGATGTGACATCCTCTGCCCTTAGACCCTCGAACCGGGTGAGGAAAAACTTTTTAAAAAAACCCTAAACGGGGAAGATAAGAAGCCTCAGGAAGAACCACAGAGGAGGGATCCTTCTTCCTACAATGGACAGACGTCCAATAGATGTCGCTTGTACAGAACACAACAACATGACAACAACAAATTAGTAAGAATGTAGGAGTTCATGAGTCTATAAATCCATGTATGAGAAATGTCTTGAACCAAAAGCGGGTATAGTCTATTGGTCCAGGAGTTGTTGTCGTCCATGTATCCAGAGCTGAGCGTTGCTGATGAAATCTATGAGTCCAAGAGTCTGTGGAATCTATAAATCCAGATGTATGTGAAGTCTAGCGATCCACATACAGGTATAGCCTGTTGGTCCAGAAGTCACTGTAATCCATGGATCCAGATTTGGGCTGGGCAATCCAGCCAAGGATCCAAGTCACAAGATCTCCTGTCCTAATGTGAGCAGTAGGCATCAGGCAGGACCACAGCAACAGCTCCCACCACGACCTAGAAAACCTGCAGGATCATAAAGCACAAAGAATCCGGTGAAGAAGTAAAATCAGTATAATGTTTTGTTAGAATATGGACATTCAGAAGAGCAGAGATAAAGGCAGAGAGGGAGAAGAGGAGAGGAGTTCAGGGTATCGTGAAGTGTTCCACCGGCAACCTAAGCCCTTATCAGCATAACTAGGGGCTAGATAGGCCAGGCATAACTATAAGCTTTATCAAAAAGGAAGGTTTTAAGCCTGTTCTTAAAATCAGAGAGTGCGTCTGCCTCCCATACAGCCACTGGAAGATAGTTCCACAGGAGAGGAGCTTGATAGCTGAACGCTCTGCCTCCCATTCTACTTTTGGAGATTCTTGGGATCACCAATAACCCTGCATCCCGGGAGCATAACTGTTTGGATGGGCGATAGGGTACTATGAGCTCTTTAAGATAAGATGGTGCCTGACCATGAATAGCTTTGTAGGTGAGGACAAGGATTTTAAATTCTATTCTGAATTTAACAGGGAGCCAGTGCTGAGAAGCCAGTACAGGGGAAATATGATAGTAGTTTTGGTCAGTACACGAGCTGCTTTATTCTGGGTTAACTGAAGACTGTTTACAATCTCATTAGGGCAACCTGAAAATAAAGAATTACAGTAATTCAACCTAGAAGTAACAAATGCGTGAACTAGTTTTTCTGCATCATGTTGAGACAGGATGTGCCGGATTTTAACAATGTTACGGAGGTAGAAGAAGGCCGTCCTTGAAATCTGTTTAACATGTGAGTTAAAAGACAGCTCCTGGTCAAAGATAATACCCAGGTTTCTGACAGTGGTGCTGGAGGCCAAGGCAATGCCATCCAGATTAATTATGTTGTTGGATAGTGAGTTTCGAAAGTGTTTAGGGCCCAGCACAATTACTTCAGTTTTGTCGGAGTTTAACAAGTAAAAGTTATAAGACGTCCAGTTTTTAATGTCCTAAAGACATATCCGGAGTTTAGCTAACAGATGGGTTTCATCTGGCTTCATTGATAAGTATAGTTGTGTGTCATCTGCATAGCAATGAAAATTTATGGATCACTTTCTAATAATATTACCTAAAGGAAGCAAGTATACAGTAAATAGTAATGGTCCAAGGACAGAACCTTGCAGGACCCTGTGACTAACTTTATTATATTTGGATGATTCATCATTAACATGAAAGCAGATCCTTCAATGCCAACTTGGTCTTCCACTCTCTGTAGTACGATGTGATGATCAATAGTGTCAGAAGTATATCAGTAATGGCATCTGGTTTCTTGCTGTGTGAATAATTCCATACGCTGCAAAGCACAGTCCCCAAACCTCACTCCAGCTTAGGGCCATCCCTGCTCATGACAAAGACACAAACTTCTAATAATGAGAATAATGTCGATTAGAATATTGAGGTGTGAGCTGTAAATGAAGCCACAGCCGTCTAAGTAACAGGCACAATGTCCATCAGGAGCAGCTTTCGCTGGCTAATGGTGGACCATCATCTTCTTCCAATTTTCAGCAGCCAATTTAACGTGACTGACAGATATGCTTCACCTAAAACTTCTCTCTTCCAAATCAACCCTGTCTTTTCCCCTCCGTCACTCGAACCAGACTTCCAGAGTGGTTACCCTTGTCAGTGTCAGTCAACACGACTCTACCTGCAGGCAAATCATGACAACACAATGTTGTTAAGATTTTTAAGGGAGCCGCAGGACGCCCACGCGAGTGCTTGGCTCTTTTGCTCCAAACTCTCAGGGCCTCTGCATTATCTAAAGGATGTACAGCTACAGCAGATGGCAGCACGATGACCTCAGAGCAAGTGGTTACCTGTCGTGCTGATGGGGAAAAAGAGGTCCCATTGAGGGAGGAATGAGAAAAGAGGTTAAAAACACATCTCAAAGTCCAATCCCAACCACCTCCGCCTCTTGTTTCTCATCCTGTGTCATATTGTCGGCTCTCTGGCTTGACGCCACCCAGCGAGCCCAGTTTTCTCCTCCTTTATCCCTCCCTGTCCCCTCCTCCTCTGCTTTGACAGCCAATGCAGCACCTTTGCTGGGAGCCTTTTCCTCATTAAATACCTGCAGGTATCTGCAGCAGGAACGCAGAGAGGAGCAGAGATGGAGACAAAGATACGAGAGCGAGCGGTGGCTGATGTTGTTCAGGACCCGCTCCAACACGGCATACAGCCAGATTTCCCCTTCGCCAAATTTGAATCACTAATATCTCCAGGGGCAAATGAGCCGAGCACGGGGGCCAGGGGTCAGGAGGGGAGCCTTTTTCGCCTCTTTGACACTCTGCTGAGCAGAATGAAAGGGGAGGAAAGACGGGACACGAAGGAGGCCAAAGAGATGAGAAAGTAGGGCTGAGAAACGGGTAAGAAACTGTGATGCTCGAAGAGGGAGGCAGCACGGGATGAAAGGAACAGAGGCGGGTGGAGATGGAGTTTGAATGAAAGATAAGTTGGAAGGGGGGGAAGAGGAAGCAGAGGGGATGAGAGAGGAGAAGAGAGGGAGAGAGCTGGGCTCTGGGGTGACGGGGCTCTCTCAGATGCCGGACGAGACCATCTGGAGGAGAGCGGAGCCAGGTCTCTGACGGTAAACACAGGGCTTCACTTTCACATGGATAAAGACCAGGGGAGGAGATTCGAACAAGCGCTCAGCACTTTCTGACCGCCATCCAGCCAAAAAATCGACCATCCTATGGAAAGAAAAAAAAAAAAAAAAAAAAAAAGACTGCAAAAAAAAGGCAGCCAGACCTCACTGTTGGCAATCTCATGATTTATCACCACCCTGCTTCCAGACTACCTTTAATCAGCAGCTCACAAACACATGTTGTTGAATTGATTTTAAAACACTGCTCCCTGTCTGTGTGTAAAACTCTCTGACCCGCCTTCCCAACATGAACTCTCAGGTCATCCGGGAATGTTCTGCTAAATTTTTCCTCTGGTTAAAAACCAATAAATCTGTGTTTATTATGCTGTATAGACTTGGAGAACCTTGGGACCTGACACTCCTTTAAAATCCTAACATTTACATGGTCTCTGCATTTAAAATTGATCTATTTTCATTTAATTATTTTCTCCTGTAAACAGTTTTTATATTAAGCATATTGATTACTGTTTTTTTTTACGTGTGCACAAAATTTCATTTGGCCGTTCTTCTGCAGAGCTGGCTAATTACCGCAATCAATTTAAGCAGGCCGCCGAAGACTTGAACCAGCAACCCCGACACCTCCTCTACAGGAGAGTGGATAAATTCAGCGAGAGAGGACTCTTCAAGGCAATTAATCCCTCTCTCCTCCAGCAAACAGTCTCATCCTCAAATTTATGTCCCAGTGAGACGCCAGCACAAACATACAATATATGCATAAGATACTCCCACACACACACACACACACACACACATTACCCCTCTGTGGAGATAGTGCTGCCCCTCCTCCCCCTCTGTCAATAAGCCCAGTTTGGAAACACTTTAAACAGACTTGCACATTGCCCCGCTACAAAAAGGGAAAACTTCAAGACATGCTCTCCTCCATACCCGCAGGGTTAATTAGAATTGTTTTAAACAGCCACTGCCGTGCTTTTTAAACATTTATGGCTGCATGCATTACAACGAAGGCATTAGCATACCCAGGAAGTTTAACCTCTTCTCTGCATCCCGGCGCCGCTATGAGAACCAAAGGGGAGTGAGAGAGGGGGGGGGCAGTTGACCTCTGCTGCCCCCTGTGTTACAGCTGGAAAACAACAAGGGAATATTCGGTCGGGAGGAGCGGCAGCGAGCTCTGGATCAGAGGAGCTGGAGCCAAGACACCGTGCCGGCTGAATGACAATCAGCTTGTATGTTAGTGATGAGAGGGATCTAAACCCAGAGGCTATGTAGTACCAATAAAAACATACATTATTCACTATCGGGGACATACGATGAGTGGTAGTGCTGCATAAAAAGATGAGGAACACAGGAATTACAGTTGTGATGACTCCAAGGGATATAACCACAACACAAACACATTTGTGTGTTTGTGTTGATAGCCGTTAGCGCTTCACATTAATCACTATTTATATATTTCTACAGTATTTGCTATTTTTGGATTCTGTTAAAATTAGATATTTTGGATGGGGGGGTGGGTCAGGTTGTGTGCACATCAGAGTGATCCTACATAATTTTGCTAAGTCCCAGTCCTTCCTCCGAACAAAAGGCTATCTGGTAAACGACACTCATGATCTAACAAGGAGAATCCAGATTAGTTGAGGACTTTTACAAACGTGATTAAGCTCAGCGTGCAAAAGAGAAGGTTTGTTATGAGTCACGGCCGTAAGCGGCGGAGGAACAATGTCGAGAGAGGCTGGGTGCAGGAAGTATTGCCTGCGGGGAGCTTTTAACACTTCAGAAGAAAACAGAATCTCTCTCCCTCTTTTTCGCTCTCTGTACCCTCTCGCTGCCACATAAAGACTAGTGGTAAACTCGAGACAGAACTGCTGCGCCTCTTTGACCAAGAAGTGAGGAATTGCAGGGATCAAAGCAGTCCAATTATCATGTGTTTATGGCGTGCCAATTATCTCTGACAGTGGCAGGAAGGATTCTCTAACACTCAGTTGCACTACAAAGACTCAGGAAAGGTGCTGGAGGTCTTGTCCGACAACAGTCACACTGTAGGGGCGACAGCATCTATCTACAGTCACCTAACAGTCACAAATGCTCACAGACAAGGTCAAAAGATAATGGCTATGGACGGCGACTGCCACAGAGATCACAGCAAATTAATGCTAATTGCTGATAGAGGGAAGGCAAGCCACTCGCGCAAATTCTACGAGCAACTGGGGCTCCGTTGGAGGGATGTAATACGGTTCCTCTGAGAAATTACATCATTCGCCATTTTGTTAATGAGAAGAAAATGCTTCCTCGGGTGCAGCTCTGGGATTTGTGAATGTGCGCAGCCGAGTCGAGCTTTGTGCGAACAGAGACATCATTGTCCGGTCCTATCAGGGCAGGCACGCCTCACCAGGCGATGACTGCAGTAATTCAAGGCCCTTTTTGTCGGACATTGTGTATTCTGTCCCGTGGAGGGTTAAATGGCAACAAATGACGTAGGGAAATTCACAATATTCATCTGTATAGATGGACTGTGTTGAGAAACAGCACAGACACAATGGTCACGTTTCCATGCACACATATATTCCGGTTACTGAGTTTACCCTGGTTACAGATATCTGTGTATACATGACAACATCAGGCAAACTTCTGATCATATTCCCGCGCACAGGACACCCCATGGAACTGGCTACCTAGCCGAAGTACAAATGTTCGTTTTTCCCCACCTACTGTGAATTTCCTGCATTGTTTGTAAAAACTTGAAGTACTATGCTTTAAATATTTGTGTTTCGCTTTGTACAAGTTTTCCCGTCGCTTCACCTGTCCCGATAAAGCCTGCGTCCGACAATTTAGCCGTTAGCGCTTCACATTAATCACTATTTCGATTTCTCCCTCCATTGAGGTGTCTCATTATGTCCATCTCTTCCATACAGCGCAGGAAAAAAACTCTGTCCCAACATCTTTCCAGAAATGCGAGCCTCGCCCACTACGTGTCATTTTTTTTACCAAGGAATGATAACCTTTTTCCCATGTGCACACGTGCACAACATCGTGGCTCAGTAGTTACTGGGGTAAAGGCAGCGTTCATTTTGTCGATGAAAAATTATGGTTGTATTATTTGGTTGTGTATTTGTGTTCCTGTCATTGGTCGAGATTCAGCATGCATGTCTGTCATTGGTTGGATCGCGTCCTGTTTACCGCCATGACATAAAGAAGGTGGCTGCGTCAGCAAGAGGTCAGGGGCTCGGTCGGAAGAGAAGAGTTGATATATGGACACATTTTACTTTCAGTCCATCAGAAAACAAAACACAGTGCACAGTGGTATCTGAAGAGACACTCTAATCGGAATTCAAATGACTAAAATGTGACTAAAATAAAATCAGCTGGCAAAATTAGCACTGGGTAAATGGATATATGTCCAAATTTTCTGGTAATTACAGACATAACCCAGCTATTTAACCTCATTACAGGAATAATAGTTTATTCGGGTAATGCCGACATTACAGATTCAACGACCAAAACCACCTGAATAGGTTTTGCAATGCTCCTTTGGCAGCACTGAGAATACGATAATGCTATGTTTTCCCTCTCTCCAGGCATCAGCTCCAAATGAGCAGATACTCATGATTTAAATCAGAAAACAAACCCGCAAACCTCCCGACATGAAACTCCTAGAGTGGGACGTAAGTATTAAGAGGGTAGTGGGGTGCCTAGCAGGATGCGATTTGCAAGACACATTTGATTTCACACTGTGTATGAGGATTATTTTAATGTGAATTTTATTATATCCCCAGAGACATTAAATACAATGAAGTGAATCTACTCGAGGCAGTCAAAATGGGAAATAAGAACAATGCGAACATTTAAAAAAGCATCAAAATGAAAATTGCCTGCTTCAGGGAGCTCGGTGCTCTCCGAAAGACACAACTCTTTTTGCCCTAGTTGAGCTGATTTAGTCAGTACCGTTTAAGGCCTCCAGTTCATCACTTCTGACACTTGAGCGGACTGTCTTCCGCGCTTAAAAGCCACAAAATTGGAGAAGAGTCCTATTAAGAGCTGAATGAAAGAGGCTATAAGCTGCCCGGCCTCCAAAAACGAAGAGGTCATCACATCTCACATTTACCCCTTCTGCAGTGTGAGCGAACAACTTGTGTTTAGCCCCGGCGCTTCAAACGGGCTTCTCCTCAGGCCCCGCCTGCTCAGAGATCCCAACAGGACATCTGCTGACAGATCACAGTGGGAGGCACTAAGATGGTGTGTCAACGCTGCTGTAAGATGCCGTGTCAAATCCCCAGTCGGATCCGAGTGAGCAGACAGCCAAAGAGAGGATTGGTTAGAGGAGTGCAGTGCATATGTAGTTATTCCCGCCAGCGCTCATGCAGGGGGTCCTTTACTTTAATCCCCTGCCTCTGGAGATTGTGTGGGCAAAGAGGCTGACAGAAATCGACATGAAAACATACACACACACACACACACACACATAAATAAACGTCCACAAGCATAGACGTGCATGCAGAAAAATTACAAATCTCTGCGTTCCCCTTTTCACAGGATTGTGCTTTATTCATTGTTCTGCCACTGTGTGTGACAGAGGCAGCGCTTCCAAAACAGACAGAGTTCCCAGTCAAAGCCTGGCAGGAACGAAAGAGTCAAATTTCCGTGTCCTCCCACACTATACTGCTTGTGACTGGGTGGACACAAGCCAGGAGACTCAATACCTGGATCCCCTGAAGAGTCTCAGAGAGCGTTCCGACTTTCACCCCACTCTCTCATGTCCTTAAATATGTCGGATACGACCCAGCCTGAGAGCCCCAGCTGAAGTCCCAGGGCACACAAGCTCCCTGTGAACTCGTGACTACCCCAGCGGCTGTATCTACAGCTCAACCCGGGTGTGAGGAGGGAGGCCGCCGGGAGGCTGAGACGGTGGGGATGTGGAGGAGGTGGGGGGGGGATACAAGCCGAGAGGAAAAAGGTGAGGAAAGGTGAGAAGGAATGCTGAATGAAACTCAGGCAGACTAGCGGAAAGAGAGCAAGAGGTGTGACTTCTTCAGCGCTTATTCGTGACACTGAGGGGGCCTGTATGTGTGTAAGTGTGAATGTGCACATACATATAGGCGCTGATGATCTGTGTGTGTGTGTGTGTGTGTGTGTGTGTGTGTGTGTGTGTGTGTGTGTGCTGATCTCAGCTAAAGTCATGCTGCCAGCTCTAGTGGTGCATCAAAAACCTGCACTGGCAGAGAATCAACG
>KV751363.1:687317-717574 GCA_001698575.1 Mola mola
TGGCCGGGGGAGGCAGGGGAGCAACCACTCTGCCAGGATACCAAAACCAGCTGAACAGTCGGTGGAGTGGGGGGGTGTTGGCCGCAGCTGAGATATCCAGTGGGGAAATTGCGCTCGTGGCGATGACGTAGAAGATCTCATTACCACATGGGATTATAGTCATGCAATTTGTGTGAAAACTCACAGCCACAAAGTAGACAATTATAGGAACCATTTAATGGAGCACACACACGATGTTGTTTTTGTTTTGTTTTTTATTTAGCACGCTGTGCTGAACCTCTGAGAGCTTCCCCGGCGTCGCAGAGAGAAGTTTCTCACCCTGTGTGTTTGAGGGAGCCGGCCTGCCTTATTCAGGCCGAGGGCTCAGGGGTTCGGTTGGCAAAAATAACAGCCGACAGCGCAGCCAGAGTCCACATCCCCCCCTCCTGTCTGTCACTGAGCTGAGCTGAGCTTTGGCAAAAACCCCACCAGCCACAACTCTCACGGCCTACTGACAGTGAAATGGCCATTACTGTAGCTATTAACCGACTAAATCCCGATCAGAGCGAGCCCAGGCTATGTTTATCTCACGAATAAAAGGGTTGGAAGTTTAAAATGCAGCCCTTCTTTGCACTGACTTCACACCTGCTGACCGACACGCAAAAAGCATGACACGAACTCTCCCAGAAAATAAAACTCCCCTAATCTCCCCGCCGAAGTTTGAGCAGCAGTATAAGCTAGTGTCAGCACAAATGTGTTTATTGACGTCCTTTCCACCAGTGTCAATACGCACTAATTATGTAAAGACTGACCGACAGCTCCTAGTCTATTAGCTGTGCTCCACTCACCCACACGGAATGCCTGATCACCTCCATCAGTTACTGCGGGCAGCAGACTCTGACAAGCTCACACCCAGAGCTTCAATTAACTGCTGCCACAAAAAGAAAGAAAGAAAAAAAGAGAGGCGCGAATATCTAGTTACAAAATGTAGAAGCAGCCCACACCAAAAGCGGCTAAAACCAGCCAATTCCTACCCTGACAAGCCCACTTAGCCTTTGGCTACAGCACAACGAAAGCGCTGTCTGTAGGGGAGACTTAACAAGGAGACTATTTGAATACAAAACAGCGCGCCGCAGAGGATGAGAACTTTCCATCTCTCCTCTCCGAGCTGTCAGAGCAGGAGTCTGCAGGGGGGCAGATGTTTTCTCTTGCAAAAGAGGAGAACTCGAGAGTGGGGAGCTGCCAAGAGACAAGTTTACAACCCGCCCAACAGCCTCGGAGGAGAGAACAAGCGCATTAAGCCAGGGAGAGAAATGATGTGGCCAAGCTGAAAGTGCAGTGTGAGGAGGGAGATTGTGGGCAGCCACTGCTGCCGTAATCTATCTCCATTAGCGAGTACAGACCATCAGAGGATACTAGACACAGATTCACCTTCGGTGGTGGTAGTTGGTGGGGGGGGGGGGGGGGGGGGGGGGGGGGGCACGAGGGCTGATGGGAGGCTCCTTCGGATAATGTCAAGCTTTACAGGTAAAATGTGCCACCACAGTGCTGCCTTGTGTTTTTAGCAGTTGCTGCTTTTAGGAGTGCTGCAGGGAGACTTTAAATCTCAAAATGTGCTCACCAGAGAACACATCAACACACATAAGAACTGAGCCGTGCTCAGAGACCGGGCCGGATGACACAATGAGCGCCGGCTTCGAAGTGGGCGGCCGCCTTCATGCAAAAGCTACAAAAGCCCGAAATCCAAGCTGACGTCTCGAACACAAACGCCAGCTCGGCACTGACACGTGCCTTCGACAGTATTGATACTCTGCTCTGTTACAATACAGCTTTGAGACTTTTCTTTCTTAACTGAACATCCAATCATCCCGCCACAAAACCAGTCCCCTAAAGTACTGAGACTTAATATTAGTACTGTATTGAAAAATTGTCCCCGCCGGGACGAACGCGTATCAGCGGGCCAAGCAGTGACCTGCCACATAAAGAGTCCACCGCCACACAGCTCTCTTAATTAAGGCGCTTTGTTTTTTATTTGGCCTTCTTCCTTGAGGCTCTGGAAAAAAATTGGATTCTATATGATCCAGAACCGATGGAGCAATTTTACTGCCATATTCTTAGACGGAGTGCTCACTAAACTGTCACAAATATGCCGGCAGTTGGGTAATTCTCTCATGTGACAGGACACGCCAAGCGGAGGGCCCAGGTCCACCCAGGGGGATTGTGGGAAGATTGGAGGAGGGCATATGGAAAGAACGGGATGGGGCGCGCAACATAGCGCACGCCATTTGGAGCCGAAAGCCCCCTGAGACACGGAAAGAGCGGAAGGGAGGAAAATGAGATGCTCTTCACTTCATTTAGGAGCAGTGAAGTCAAACACCTCAAAGGTCTGTTTATTGCTCTAACCGCAGGCAAATTCTCTCCCGGTAGCACACGGCCACCAGCGTTCGAGGAACGTCATGAAAGGATAGAAGGAAAAGTGACATTATGAATGTGAAAGTGAGGAGAGAGAGGTGTTAGTGAGCAAATGAGAAAGTGAAACTACACATGAGGGGGCAGTGTCAAGTTCACATGGGGCAATGTTTCACAGCAGGGAAAAAAATAATTTCCCCTTGTGCACAACTGCACCGCAGGGGGGCTGTACACAGTTACACCGCCTCCAATTCAAAACACATTTCTGCCTCCCACCTCTCCTACGCCCCATCTTCCCTCCTCCGCCTGTGCTGCCGGGGTGCTGGGAGAGCGGGAGGCAGCCAGAAATCCTGATAACCAGGAAGCGGTCACATCTGGTCCTCGCTAACTCAATTCCACACAAGTTTGCTTTTCCTCTCCATAACATAACCCAATTAAAGAAAAAAGCAGGAATTGGAGGCGCGTTCGTTTCCAATTCATCAACAGGGGTTGGGGGGGGGGGCGAGGGAGAGGCAGACGAGTACTTCTGAGAAGGTTGGGGCTTTTTTTAATTAAAAACCAAAATTGCTCCGTGCTACTTTGAATTATATATTTACCAAAAATGAATCCAACTAGCAGTGATTACACAGGCCCATATGGGTATCAATACCTCACATTATTAGACGCACCGGGGGTATTAGACACAGTCCACACCTCGGCTATTTACGCATTTCAGAGCCCCAAAGACACAGGTGTGACAGCACTTTTCCACTTCCACCCCATTGAACTTTGAGTTTCTTGCTGAATGGTTGGGCTCAGATATTTTTTCACTTATTAATGGCAACTTATTTTTAGGGACATGTTAAGAAAAATTACAGGGGTGGTCATCGGTTCAAATGGAAACCTGCAAGCGTTTCTCAGTGATTACTGGAAACCTGGCCAGATCCTATATTTCATGCCTGCGTCGTGTTTTCTTCTCTCCTGTGTGATCGTCTGCCCGGCCCTGATGTGCTGCACCTGTGTGTCCACTCATCTTCACCTTCCTCGGCTGTTTAACTCAGGTGTTCCTGCAGTCCTCTGCCAAATCATCTTTGAGTGTTCCAGCAATAATTTCCTTGTGTTGTCTCCTGGTGTGTCAAAGCGGCTACTTTGTTGTTTCAACCTTTTTGTCCCAGCCCCTCTGGATTTGTTTGCTAAAGTTAACAACCATTGCCCGTGCCACTGACTCAGCATCCATCCCGTCCACTCATTCATCCTTTTAAAAGATATCTCCCTACACACAGGCGACAATGGGCATGCCGGGCCAATAGGGGGCGATACAGTCTCCCTCACCAAAATGTCAATTCCTAGAAAAGAGCATGCACAGTGTAAAAACGTTGTTAAAAATCCATTTATTCAGAGTTACTTGACACATGTAATTGTCTTTTCTATGATCACAACCCTTTCTGGCAGACAGCTCGAGGTGCAGTGGATGTGGGTCATTTGTGTAGCTGTTGTTGCTGTCGTTTCTGGCACATGACAATTATGTGAAACAACATATCACAACGTGATATGCGCCAATTGAGGTGTGGCCCAATGGTCATCAAAAAAAAACAAACGCTCCGTATTACACATACACACGTATGCACAGTAACCTGAAATGAAAAACTGTAATTCTAACGCATTTAGATCACATCCTCGATCATACTGCCGCCTATCGAACGATATATGCAACAAAAAACGACAGGTCACATGAAATTACATCAACATGTATGAGCCAATTTCAACCGATAATGTAATGGCTTCACTTCACTCTGCCAGCTCAGTGAGGGCAGGTTACAGACATGAAAGCAAAGAAATATTCATTGCTGCTAATACCTAATGTGATGTGTTCAATTTCTTAATATTTTTATGCAATTATAGCATCCTGCCTATTAGTGAATATGAAAATGGTTCAGGCGGTTGCTCATTCTTGGCTTCACAGTCAGATCTATTGATTTCATTCACATCCGTTCACTTGTGCTAAATTGATGGTTTCTGGCTTTGGCCAGGAAGCCACGCTGTTGTTCGTGGCATAATAACATCCTGAGATCCTGCTCAGGATAAGGATAACATCTCGGCATCGGATGATCCTGCGGTACACACCACTGCGTATGAAAGATTTATCCTGATATCTGTCGTAAGGAAGTTGGGGGGGAAATAAACAGCCCTAAAGACATTTACAAAACCGGCGTCACAACCACACTGAGTTCATTTAGTCCAATAATAAAAAGGCTTTCTATTTCAAAGAGGTTTACAGGCAGCTGGGATGGAACACGGTGGACCAAAGAGCAAAGAGTCTGAGCCTTCTGAGCACAAACAGGGGAGAAACATATGAAGACCAGCAGAAACACAAACTGAATGTCAATATTCCAAAGCCAAACAGAGATACGCTGCTAAACAGATTAACTGCTTGTCTTTTCAAATATTTATTTGAAAGGATTTTGCCTCTATTTTGAGGGAGACACTCAAGAATTGAGCATAAAGGAAGGAAAAAGGGTTCAGAGTTCAGGCTTAGAAAAATGACGGGGACCCTTTTAGCGGGGCAATGAAAGGAGGGAAACACCTCCGCAGGCATCAATATGGTGCTGAAACTGATACGGCAACAGAGGATTGATTATTAAAACCACCTCTACGAATACAGCTTGCTAATAAACATTCCTGAATCTACTGTAGATCCAGTGTTGCATGCAACAATAGCACAAACAACGTTACCCAAGACATTTAAAACATCGTTCAGTACATCAATGCCTGGGCGGAGGCATTAAACACTGACAAAAAAAATCAATATCTATGTACTCTGTGAAGTGTAAATCATTTGGTCAGCAATTGCCCAATAGATTAAAACACTAAAACTGCTGCTATTAAAACACCACTGGAAGGTAGAAAAATGGCAGTGATGGAAGTGAGCTTGTGTAGCATCAACAATTCTTTTTTTTTTTGATGCAATAAACTGCAGAATGTTCCTTTGGTAGCTAATAGCATTTCAATATGAAACCACCTTTTATTGTTACTGTTACAGTTTGTGCCCTCCTGCTGTCATGACAAATAGTCTGGGGTGGCCCGCCGTGCACTTTGGACTGATGGCTAGAAGAGAGCGCTCTGATCACATGAAACACGTGGAGCCGTTCAGACGAGGCATCATGTCCAAAAACAACTTGATACCGATTGACGATTGAAGTACGGTTTTTCCTTTAACATGCACGTCTCAACCTGTTTCTGAGGCGGACAACTAACCAGTCCCAGACCTACTGTTGTAGGTTGTGTGTTATTTTACCCCACGGCTATGTTCATTACTTTCAACTCGCTCAAAATGGCCCTTTTTTTGTGAATCTGTGGTCAATGCAGAATCTTTTTCTGCCAACGAAAACAAAGTTTTGCCGTTATTATCCTACAGTACATCTTGCAGGTGTACCTTGAGTTTAGCCGGCTATACGCCAATTGAAAACAGCAGAGCCATTGATATGAATGGACTTGAATCAATCCGGCCGTCCAGCCACCAGTGGCTCACAAGTTGTTGTCACGGCCGGTTTCTCCAACTCATCCGCAGGAATCCTCAAGCGTTCTAGGAACCAGGTGGGATGCGTGTCAGTTAGGGTACATTTGTGCCGTTCTTTGATTTTGTTTAGTGTCCAGAGGATTTATGTGCACTTGTTTTTACTTCATTACACTATTTTTTTGCAACATCAAGCCGTCAAGAGACGAGACGGGTGGAAATTAGCCTATGAATATCATCTGGCATATTAACCTTTCAGAAAAAAAATGTATTTCAATATTCTTAGGGACATTTTTTCTTTTTCTCAGCGTCTTCTATCTTTTCTCAATGTGCATGACAAACAAAAAATCTTCAAACATGACAAAAAGCAGAAAACAGGACGCCGACGGGTTTAATCTGTTAAATATCTCGTTCTACCTCTCAAAGTTCCACCGACCAGCCTTCACTAACCGAAAGTGGAGCTTTTGCTGACCTTGCGACAGATGTTGAAGCTGTTGACGGTCAACATGTAGGAGGACTTCGCCACTTTGATCTGTGCGGGAAAGACACAGGGAGGGCTGAAACCAGACCTCTTTCTTTATATATTTGTCTGTTCGATAAGGGTACGTGGTTTGGTCAGCCCGGACTTCAAAACCACACATCAAAACGGCCTTTCATCTTAATAAACACTGACAACAAACGGAGGGAGAGAAGAAAGGATCTTGCAAAAGTGGCGACGGAATAAACAAAACAATTTGCAGAGGCACAGAGGAGAGGAGAAAACAGACATCAGCAGTGACACACTTTACCTTGCTTGGCTCCCAACAGGAAAGTGATGTCTGAAGTAGCCAAGTCTCTGCTGCAATTTCTGAATCAAACATGATTTTGCTGCATATGTAACCTTGAAACAAAGAAAGAGAGAGATTCAATGGAAAAAATGCATTCACATAAAATATTATTTATGGTTTTCCTTTGTAAATAGACAGGTTTTTTTAGTCCAGAGTGGACACTGAAAATGTAATTTTTCCCCCCAAATTATTAACTTTTAGCTCCATTTAATATTACTATTACTACAGCATCTCAAAAAACGACAATACCGTTTTTTCATTTATGTAAGAAAGTGAACATTTAATATGTTATAGACTTATTACATGTAAACCAAAATGTTTCAAGCAGTTTCATATTTCAGTTTTGATGATTATGGCTGCTCAACAGCTCAAAAAAGAATCTCAAAACATTAGAATACTTCACTGTAACTCTATAAGCCATAATAATCAACATTTTTTTTTTAAAAAAACAAAAAAAACCAAAAAAAGGTCTTTAAAATATTTCACTCTATAAATAGTGAATATATAATATATGAAGTTAACTTTGGAAATATAATTATAAAAAAAACAAAAAACATTAACTATTCCACAATGTGGTTGGACTCCACAAGCGCTGAAATCAAAATGGCGTAGAAGTTAGCGGAGACCTCTTTCATTTCTTCCCCACTCGACCTGTATTGAGCCGTAACTGCGTCCTTGACCTGCAACAACTACATAAACTGTTGCCGTGAAATTGACTGGAGCCTCGGACCCAGAGTGGCTTCCAAAGGTTACCCAGCCAATCGCACGCGCTCACACACGCACATCAGAGCGTAACATCAGCGTGGGATTCAGCTCGGCTTGGACACGGCCCCCTGTACGGAGCGCTGCAGCTCCAAAATAACTACAGAGCGACAACACGGACATTATAGTTAACTGACTTTGATCCAATGGAGCTCTGTGACCTTGAGCGCTGACGTGGACGTACCTGTCGCAGCAGTTCCCAATCGAGAGGTTGTTCTAATGTAGCAGCGTTTCCTGTTAAGCAGGAAGTGAAGCTTCTGCATGTATCAGAACATAACAGCAGAGTGCACTCTGCCTCACTGGGGGAAGCATTTTTCTAATTTTTTGAGGGGTTGGCGTGTGGTTTCCTCTTTGTTTTGTCTTTGAGAGGAGCAGAACGCCGTGCCAGCTATCTGATTCCAGCCAGGCTGCAGCTGTCCGCCGTGGCTCAAAGACTATAAAGAATTTCATCTGGAGCTGCCCGTCTATAGCCACACAAAACACCCACACCGGGTCACACGGCGCTTTCAAAAGCCAGCGGGCTAAGCTACGAAAGGTCAAAGTTGTTTTCATAAGCGCCTGCAATCGAGAGTTTATTCATTCTCAAATGCTGCGTTCGGGATTTAGTCTGCACCATCTGTCACCATGCATTTGTGTGAAAAGGGAACTTCCTCATTATTTTTGTGGAAACTTCGCTACAGTAGCGGCCTCGGGGGATTGAAAACAAAAAAAAAACCAAAGAGGAGCGTGAAACAATTAATTATTCTGCTGTCTAAATGTCTTATTTCCGCCCGTTCACTCCTGTTCCTCTCAAGTTCTGCCCCCACGCAAAAAATTCACATCCAAGTCATCACCAGGTCTCAGGATCTGGCGTTTTCTCTCTCAACCTGCACGCCACCCCGGCCTCCTGCCGCAGACACCCTTCCACTCCGCTGCTTAATTAGTGCCTGATTGAAAGAGAAGTTCAACACCTGTACAAACTTGCCAGAAACTGAGTATCAGCGCGAGAAATGAGAGAACGGGGCGAAAAGTGAGGCAGGCCGACAGCTTCGGACCCACACGTGACTTAATTAATGTTTAGAGACAACGCGAGGATCTGACCTTCCTCAATCCAGCAATTCTCCTCTCGTGCTGTTTGCGTTTGATGAAAAACACTGGTGGCATTTTCGCTCAGTAAAACAATGAAATATTAATCACAAATGTTGGGAGAACAAGGCCGTGCTGATTTGCAATTTAAAGCACCTGAGATTCCCTGGCAATTAATTTACGGTCCGTACGAGAGAGTGAGGGCGCGCTCGCACGTGTGTTTCAGCGCGGGTCACCGCGCCTTTAGCACGATTGGCTAACGGAGCGCCACGAATGCCAGTCGTCACAGGGAATCATTTCCTTTCATCAGGTCCTTTGTTCCAGATAGGAGAGTGCTTGGAGCTGCTATCGGGGCTCCATCGGCATCTTGTAAACTGGGGGAAATGAGTGAAAATAAGGGCGCTTGGACGGAGGGATGAGAAGGAGAGCACAGTCTCCTCTCCAGCCAGAGCTTATCACAGTGCAGACATTCAGAAAAGGCCATGCAGTTAACACGAGACCGTCAAGCTTCACGTTCACTTTTTGCTGGATTCAGCGATTTAGCAGAAGGTGCGTTTCTCCACAAATAAACAGCAATGCAGAATCACGAGCCTCACAAATAGTTCCCTCTTTATCGCCTCCGCCAAGGAGGTCAGGCTTTCAGGCGGGTTTGTTTGTTCGGTTGTTTTTGTGTCAGCGGGATACAAGGAGAAAAACTGCTGGCCCAATTTTTCATGAGTCTTTGTGGAAGGGTGAAGCATGGACCAAGGAAGGTTCCATTACACCGTGGTGGCGCTGAATAGCTCTGTTGCTTTTCTTAAAATCCGGAGGTATTATGTCTGTTTAGAAAAAAGTTTCCTAAATCTTAAATCCTGTGGAAAAGTTCAATTGTGTCCATAAAGTATGATGACGCCAGATCACAACATACAGGGCGAGTTTTGTCCAGACAGCCAAACGTACACAATATATTAATTATGATACAATGATTATATTGTAAATTAAACTTTAATGTCCTCCAAGGGGCAACCAGCAGATACAATTCACCCATTTAAGAGGACATCACACAGTGTGAACATCAAACCAAGCTAGTCTACAAATCAAATCACATTTTTACACATCTGTGTTCTTCAGAAGGCAATTTTAAAGGATTTCAGATGTTTGCACTCAATTTTGTTATTCTATTCTAATCTCTAACCCAAGGAGAGAGGCTGAAACTCCACTGAGGTGTCCCTGTTGGCCCTGTTGGCCCCACCGGCCGTCTGGAGCAGCCTGGTCAGATATGGCTCAGCTTACTGTTCCCTTCACGACTTTTGCTAACCGATACTTTCAATGGACGTGTTGCGTACGATGGGAGTTTTCAGTTGAGTTAAAAGGCGCAAATATTCCAACTTCACACACGGGACCTAAAAACATTTGGTGCATCGCTGCTTGAAAAGAACGACCCGAACAATCAGTCGCTTACTAACAACCTGCAGCTGAGAGACACTTTTCAAACACAAAACTTTCAAATCCTGTGTGTTTAACCACAAGCAACGTGTCCGGTCGCCGGGTTAATTACCGGGTTTGATTTAGAAATAATTGCGGGTGGCAGGTCAGCTCTGTTACCAAACTCTGTGTGGAGCTACAATGATTAGTCAGTTAGTCAATCTAAAGAAAATTGGTTGCTAACTATTTTGATAGCTGGCAACTTGTATGACTCATTTTGTTGTATTTATTTCAAATGTTTGCTGGTTCCAGCCTCTTGAAAGTAAAGATTTGTCATTTGCGATAGCAAATGAAGATTCTCCACATTTCAAACCCCTGCAAAGGACAAAATAAGCAATTCAAATATTTCAGGACAATTTGTGTCAGTGATGTTTATTTTGCAACACCTTGTCATATATTGATCAATTAGTCGTAAAAGTCTACATTTATAAAAAATAGTGTGTGTATTTTGTGTGTACAGTGCAAGTCTGCGGGTACCTACTGAGACGGGAGTGAGACCTGAAGGCCATTTCTATTCATTGCAGAGAGACAGTCTGCTTTCACTCTGCCAGTCCAGCCGCCATCCTTCTCCATGGCTCTGTCACACACCCCAACTCACCAGGGACGAGAGTCTGACAAACCAACACACGGAGAGATTCAAATACCTCTGTATCAACAAGAGCGAAGAGAGGTGATGCCAGGTCTTCCTCCCCCATCAGCACGAGGGCCGGGGGCTTCCAGCTGCCCAGAAACTGACCACACACACACACACACACACACACACCACAATCAGCCGCCGCACAGTGAGTCAACACCGGCTACTCAGTTCACGCTGCAATAATGTAATATTAACCCCATCTGTAAATTTGCCATGCTGATGGCGTGTAACAGCATTTCGGTGCATATGCTACCTCCATCTGCAAATCGTACGTGAACAGCTTACACTGAATATTCACCTCGGAAGGCACGTGTCCGTTGGTTTGTTTCTCATCCGCGCTCGCTGCAACACAATGAGCTGGTTAAGTGTGACAATTATTACCTCCAACGGGGAGATTGTACTCGTCTGCGTTTTTTTTTTATTTCGTTGATTGTTAAGCGAAAAACAACAGGCTGGATTTCAACAAGAAAAATGGCGGGAGGATGGGGAAGGGGCCTGAGGAAGAACGGTTAGGTGCAGATCTGGAAATCTAATTCAGATCTAATGATCTGAAGTTAGAGTGAGGTTGAGTTCAAGACAAAATTGTGCTGTGAGACAAACTTTTCTTGAAGATGTGAGTTCTTGCAAATAAACTGCAGCTTGACGGGTTCGATTAAGGCCACGTTTAGATGACAACGGCCCTACTAAAGATGGAAATGTCTTTAAAATCTGCGTTCACGTGACCTTGTTGTGATAACGATCTGCATTGACGCGGCCCAAGAAAAGCTTTACATAACTTCTCTAAATGGATGGCAACAATAGGAATAAAGTATCTATTGCTCAGTACAAGAAAAAAAATATTACTTATTCTACTATCATTGTGTGGTGTTTGCTGCCCTCTACTGGGAATAACGTGCCATCACTGCACACCACAGACACCTGCTGTTGACCTTAGAAGCTACCTGGCAGCTGCCTGTTTAAATCTTTGGCACTGTTGCTGCTGTTTTGGTGTGTCAGGCTTAGTTTTGGCTGAGCTGAAGTCACTGGTAATGCGCCAGTGCGAATGAAGTTTGCGTTTGTAGAGGAATGGCCAAAATGCAGTATTATTTGACCGTTTTTGGTTGAAAAAACAGCCCCCTTGACCAGTGCGACTGTTGCACATGGTCCCATTGCGATACTGGTGCTGAAACAATACACTGTGAATGAGCTGTTTACGTGCAGCCATGTCAAAGGATTGATATGAAAGAGTTGCATTCATCCCAAAAACCCCTCAGTATGGCCATATGGCAGGGACTTCAGGCAACCAGGCCTGCTGTGAAAAAGGAGGTGAAGAGTGACAGAAGAGAGAGAGCTTTGTCAGATTTATTGCTGACATTGCTTTGAAAGATTTTATTATGAAGTACGGGGGGGAAGAAAAAAAACACCTTTTACGTGCAATCACACAACCCGCCTATCTAAATTCCCTTTAACTTGCAAAATGAAAGAGAAACATCAAATATGCACACAAAACCTCTCTTCAGACCCTGCTTCCTGCTGGGTGGGGGAAGGACAGCGGGCGGCGTGGTGCTGGGACACCACCACCACCAGGTGGACAAGGAGCGGAGCAGTGTGATTTGGCTGTGATCTCAGCTGGCCTCTCAGAGTGTTTGGAGGTCACCTTGTGCGGCAGTAAGCAGCGAGCAGTACAGATGAAGGGCTGCAGGGTTTACAGGGACGGACCACAAAGTCTGAAAACAGGCCAAAAAAGCTGCGGATTTGAGCGTATGCATCACGCACTTTGGACATAAGACAAAGGGCCACTTGCTGGCCCACGTTTTCACAGCTTGAAGTCCACACTGTGTGTCTTTGACAACGCCCGTCACCCTCGTCCCTCCAGCTCGGGTGAGAGATCTGCCAGGGGGTTAATGAAGCTTCTTCATCATACGCTCACATCCCATTTAAAGTGGACGGGAGCTGCAATTGAGGCTTACAGGGGGCCTGTGCAGATGAATCTGGGAGGTGAGCAAGACTGATCTGGTGAAAAGCCATACAGACCTGGCAGGAGGTGCACTCCCTGTCATATAATCAGCACCGGTATCCTGTGACCGAAGTGATTCCGGCTTACTGTAATGAGGGATTCAGAAGCCTTGGCAGATGACAAGCGGACGGTCATGAGGGAGGAAAGCGGCAGCGTCTCTGGCATTACAGAATTACTGGACATGAAAAGCTGCAGCAGGTGAGGCTGGTGAGCCAAAATGGGCAGAAGGAGAATTTTCCTCAGGGCTGTATGTGGAGCCGATGTAAAACAGTGCGTGTCCATCTTGCCTGAGGCACGAGTGATAGCCCTGACATTCACTCAGAGAGAAAAGGAGGGTGAAAACACGGATAAGAGAAAAAGGAACAACGGCCACGCGTGCATGAAAGGGCTCGACGCAATCTCCGCAGCGAGACACTGGAGTGTGTCGGATCCAGGGCTGCGGGAGGTGTGATGGATTAAGAGGCGCCGGCGAAGACGGGGGCCTTCCTTGAACCGTGGAGCGAACCCCGGTGAAACAACATCACCATCCCTCTCCATGTCACTGATGGCCTCCTTTTTTCCCTTTCTTCCGCTCTTCTCTCCCCTTTTTAAGCCATCACCTTAACTCCCCGTGTTCGCTGCCTCTCCCAGGCCTCGTACACCGTTATTTTTCTCCTCCTCGACCTTCATTTTACCAAACGTCTCTGCACACACGGGCCTGTTGGGTCAGCACACGTCGCTACGGCGCGCGTGAACAAATATATGATATTAAAAAAACCACATGAGAGCCTGCGAAACATGTGCAGAGAGCTGTTTCCTCTTAGTGATCGTGACTTAGAAACATTAAGAGTATAGGTTCATTTATTTACAGTTATTTGACACGTTTCCCTAACATTGATCTACAACCTCTCTGGCACACTTCCCGAGGTGCTGTGGGGAAGCCAGAGGCAAAGAGAGATTCAGCAATGGTTTTCCTATTGTGTTGCTTTTTTGTTTTTTTAAGTGTTCTTTAGCCGACGTTTAGAAAACCTCTGCTTTCAGCGACCTGAAATGATGTCTGCATGTGTTTAAAATGGCCAAAATGTACAGCAAATATAAATATATATATTATATATTAAACTGCTTCATTAAACAGCTGAGGAGGGAAAAGGGTTTCAGAGTCATCGTGTTTTGAGATAGCCATGTTTAAACTTGTTTTTTAATGTTTTTCCTACTGTTTTCTTCCCATTTGGACAACAGAGCTGATGCTAACGCTTAGCAAAGCAAAGGTCCCCCCTGTTGGAACTCCCGAAACCAGACAACACGGCCGCAGCCATAAAGCCAATCCTTGAACTCCAAAGCAGGTGGCTCAGAAACCAGTGGGACAGAACCACTTGGATAGACCGGCCAACCAGTGCGAGGGCCACTTCTTCATTAGTCCCCTTGTTGTGAACATAATGCCAACTTTGGTGATGTAAAATTGCTAAAAGTGCAAATTTATGCAGCTAATAAGAAATACAATAAGACATCTCACATTAAGAGAGTGAAATATTTAGACCATATGAATAATGAAGAATGCATTAAAAATGAACTCTTGATATCTAGTATCAGTACGAGCAGCGGCAGTATTATTCATCTTTAGAGATTAGCCGTTATTACACGGATGTCTTGAACTAAATTACAAGGCATTACTTCACAGTGTTTCTGCTAATTTGACATTGGACTAACAGCCCCTCTTAAAACCTACAATACTTAAAGAATATTCAAGTGACAACATAGAACCACGGGGGGAGAACAGATGATCTTTCATCATTTATTATAATCAAGGCTCCAAAGCGGCTACCAGCTGGTTCAGCCCAATGCAACGCCAAGCCTGAAGAAGGCAGAGAGGCCGGTGTTGTTCCAGCCTTCCCGCCACCATCCTGTCTCCTCTCTCCCCATTTCTGAGTCCGTCCCGATCTTCCCCAAATCTCAGCTTTACTCTGCCGATGCAGAGCTGACCGGCTGCTGTGTGACACATAGCTTTGGGGATGAAATCCACAACGCCAACAAAGGAGTGGCTCCGACACGGCATTCACCTCCTGGTTTTAATCCTCGTTTCAAGCCACTTTCAGCCGGTGCAATTCAGGTGAAATTGCCATATCTATGAGTCATTATTTATGAATGACTGTTTAAGGAGTAATCTGGTGTGTTTCATTACACGCCCAAGCAGGTTCACCACGGTGTCTTTCAGGCCAGGTACGTCACATTACTCATGCAGATCAATCCATCTGCACACTCTTCTCCCAACGTTTAGCATCCGCAGCAGTGAGAAATGTCTGAGATTTGAGAAAAAGGACATGATTCCTGTAGATCTCCTGCAGTGCTGCTGCACCATAATGTGTTAATAGCTTTGCATGTGGTTTACACACTCCACTAAGGTACACAGTGTTAAAGACTTAAAGTCTCACAAAGCTTTTCAGGCGGCGCTCTTGGAAGGTGTGCTTATAAACTTCTCCAACGTAATCAAGTGGATTGGCCCTCCACGCTGACAAAATAAGGCAGCACAGTGAGCCAAATCATCTGTGAAAAATTCAGACCTGAAAACTAAAAGAAATAGAAATTGCATATTTGCAGGTAGACTCTTGGGGCCCCAAATAACAACAGAGAAGTGCTTTACAGACGACAAAATGATCCCGGCTGCAGCACGCGGCTCTCGTTCTCACTCTGCGTCTTCTTCTCACAACAGCCACCGTTGCATAACTCTGGTCCGTCTCGTCTCGTGACAACGTGTCGCACTCGTTCTGTGCAGAACTGATGCAGAACATTATCCGTGCAGCAACATTTGCATCCGCGCTGCAGGTAACGCTTAATCCTCATGTGCTCCTACAAGCCACCCTGCAGCATCACGAAGCTTCATTTTCAAAAGCCAAAGGTGCAAACAGAAAAGTTTCTCCTCACGTGGTTTTCACCTCTCAGGTGAAGTCCATGTTTTCGTATAACACAGGGAAATCAACTGGAGACGCAGACTACAGCTAATCGGAGGACGAGCACGCGAGCGGAAGCTTGTTGGCTGATGGACAGACACATCCGGCCTGCAGCCGTAAAACAGATTTTGACTTTGCTATGATGATGTGTGGGTGATGTTTAAAAGCTCACATCACTCAAATAAAGGCTAAAAGCAATTATTTTGGCAACTAGAAAGCACAGGCCCGTCTGACACCTCCACCACTGGTCCGTCTTTGTTTTGACTGTAGCTTATCGCAATAGGTGGCTCAAACATCCCCTAAGCTTCAGTCTCATCAAACAACCGAAGGAAACACTGGGATGAATCATTTGGGGGGGGTTTCACTTCAAAAGTGCGCCTGACAGAGGGGACTAGAGGGGAGGGGGGAGCCAGTTTTTAGTGGTTGTCCTTCAGCATGACTTTGTCATGTTAACACATTTCCATCTCAATTATCTGCATCCAGTGGATTTCAAACCCATTTAGCAGGGACCAGAGAGCCCGGTATTTAGCAGGAGCCCTGGCTCGTAAGGGGGCCAAAAACAAAGCCTGTCTTTAGCTCTGTCTTTATCCCCTCCGCTTTGTCTAATCTCCTCTGATCCCTCTTTTCACCGTGTCAGACGTCATGTAGGCACTCAGTCAGTTCCCTTCATACGGCGACAGGTTGTCCTCTTTTATAAATCAAAGCCTGTCGCAAAAATAAGATACCTGACCCCTAATAATGGGCCTGGAATAAAAGTTAAACCTGAGAGTCATTAATGATGACACCATGTGCATGAAAACATTAAACACAGTTGCTTAGAGAGATAGCAGTTATTTCCCAAATGTTAATTGCTACCTGCATCCAAAATAATGCTCAAATGCAGAAAGAAGTATAGCGCAGTAAACTGACGGACAGACGTTTGGGGACGTGACAGCATATGGAAAGGAAAACCTCCTAATACTCCGTCGTACAAACATACGAAACGTTTGATGAGCGTGACAATCTTTGCTATTCATAAAAGAGCCACATAAACCACCAATTACTACAATACAAAATGAATCCAGTCTAATCTTTTTCTGATTTCCGATGACATTATTGTTGGAAGTATGTCACAATGGCACGATTACAATTCCAAACATTAAAGGACCAGAAAGCAGAGAGCGGAAACAGCCTCATGTTGTCTTTCATTTTAATCAAGCTTTAAAATCATGTCACAAGAATATTGCCTCGGGTGAAGTCGCTTTTTGGTCTATTCAGAGATACCCATCAGGACTCATTTCAGCAAGGGACAATTTGATCATCGCTTCACTGTTCCCTTCAATGTCAGCCGGCCTGTGTATGTGAGGTTTGAATTGTGTTTTTGTATCCAAAAGAAAAAAAAAACTCCCTCTGTAAAAACAAATTGTAAGATTCTATTATTCAGAATATGATCAGTTGTCTCTTCTTCATTCACGCTCCTCTTTACAACATGTATGATGATGAACTTTCCCGCTAAAGTAGGTCAAGTTGAGGATTTTGTGGTCAGAGGTCACATATACTGAAAATATATGAATTATATAGACATACATATTTATATGGGATTGACATGTATGTCAGTATGTAAAATTGTTCCAATTTTAATAGTCTTCACATATATGTTATATATATATGTACATAACATGTTTTTACCACATACAGTACCTACGTGCATATATATCATACATGGGTCATCAATATTTGTACATACAGTATATTACATTTGTATGTAGGATTTGTACCAAATTGAGACAAGAAGTCCCCTTAAATCAGCCCTGAGATTCTGCATTCAAAGAAAAAATTTCCAGAGCGACCTTCAAAAGTCGAAGTCTAATCAGTGAAGATTCAAATTTCGAAACCTTCATGAGATGTTATGTTCATAAGAATGGAATGTATGGATATCAACTGGTGCCATCGCCATCGACTTTTACAAAAACTGGGAAATTAATCTGCTGACTTAACGTAACGAGTCCCAGAAACCCTGACAGAAAAGTACTTAGCGTGTCGTAGTGGCCACATCATTGTGCTGAAACACGGGGCTCAAGGGCGATCTGGCAAAACGAGCATTTTTCCACGCAACTGTCCAACTTCACCTCCCGCCTCTTTGGAATGCAGAGGCTTACATTTGGAAGCATCCAGCCGCTGAGGCAGGGAACCACTGCAGGGGGTCACCACGAGCTGTGCTCCTCAGTCAACCCCTGCTGAGACTGACGGAATCTCTCCCACCTCGAGCAGCAGCAGCAGCAATTATGACTGTTGACCGTCAGGGGCAACGGAGAAAGTCATGTTGTTGTGGAGCAACAAGGGTTGCATATAAGAAGGAGGCTGAGGCGGATGGACGGGTCAACAAATGCATCATTTAACACGGGAGTCCACTTCAGGTGCTGCCCGTCAAGGTTAGTTTCCTGACGTTTGAATAACCTTTAAGTACTTCTTTCCTTCAGCGCCGTGCCTCGGTCACCTGACGTCTACCAGGCTCGAGCTCATTGCCTCAGTTTGTTCTTCGCAGGGTCAGTCTCATGTGATTAGGACCTGGTAATGCATTTAAAATCACTAACAACGAATCAGGAGACACGACAGCCTGGCATGCTTGCTGGTGGGGTTGGTGTAAAAATCGCAGGCGTGCTTGGGTCCGTCTGTGGTCAGACACGCTGTCGGCACATCTGGAAGCAGGAGAAAGTGACTGTGTGGCGGGAAACACAATCAAACTTCCAGCTTTACTCCTCGTTAACCGAACCTGGAATGTGTGAGTGTGTGTGTGATCTTATTGAATGTGTAGAAGAAGACAGACCAGTAATCAACATCAGATCATGAACGCTCCTGTCAGCATGTCAGCAGATTTACAGTTGTAAATAGTCCATTAATTCAAACTGCTATGTACATAAATGCACAGGCCTCCTAACAGAGAGACGAGTCTCATCCCTCTGCACGTAACGTAATTCATGTTTTCCTCATTAATGATGTATTACTCCTCCCGGCTGCATTCCATCTGCTGTTAATGAGAATGATCATCTTTATGACCCAGTCTATGAACTATAATGGGACGCGCAGCAGTCGTCCTCCTTCTCGGTTAGAGAGCTGATCGTATGCATGCGTATGCGTCGAATGGAGCTGTTGGCGGGAGGATCGGAGGAGACTGCGGAGGCAGAGGTTCCGCCGGCCAACGGCTTCAGCAGCTCGGCCCCTCAGCAGATGCTATTGGAGAAGACACTGAATGATTTGTTACACCCCGGAGACAACCATGAATAATTAAAGGGGTTTACACCGCCTCACTTTGTGTCCATATTTCCATTTAACTTGAGAAAAAGGAGAGGATTGTATTGGCTACACAATTGATAACGATCAAATAAATGAGGGATTACTCAATAATGAAATAATAGGTAGAAGTAACAAATTACTCACAATTATGCAATTAAGTGGGTTTTGTGTAACTATATAATCATCAATTTATAAAAAGAAAAACAAAAAAAAAACACCATCAAAACAGTACTTTAACTTCAGCATGTTTTTTAACAAGTATCATTCAGGGAATCAAGGGACTAAATGGACTGGTTATAGTGGGACAGAGGAGCTAAATGGACTGATTATAGTGGTAAAGACAGGGTAAACGAACTAGTTATAGTGGGACAGAGAGGGTAAATGGACTGGTTATAGTGAAATAAAGAGCCCTATTGGACTGAATATGGTGAAATAAAGAGGTTACTCTTGATACCCCTGCTTAGTGGCAGTCCTAATTAGAAGTAATAACATCACACATACAAAAACTGAAAGATCAGGAAAATTGATGTCTGAAATGGTAACTAAAATGAAGTCTGAGAAGTTGTGAAATGTTAAATGCAATTAGGTTTTGCTTCCATCAGCTCTAATGAGGTGAAAAATCTGGCTTCCGGAGGACTCAGAGTACACATCAACAACAAATGAGTGAGTTCTTCACAAACTATTCTCCTTTGCTGTCCACTGACGTGAGGCCTTTTTTACATAACATCAAAAACCAGAAACTAAGACATGCTCAAATAATAATGAGACTCACTATCTAGTGGTTATGCAACCACAGGTATTTTATATTCAACATAGCAAGTGAATGAATACACCTTGTTATAAGGTTCTTTTTCTTTCCTATCCCACTTTTCTCATTCGCTCCTACTACAGAATTCGCATATATTTATATACTGTATGGAAGCCCAGGCATAGTCTCACGGAGCGTTAAGAAGTTTTGGAGACAGGCACAGTTGGTGCTCCCTGTCTTTGCTTTGCTGTTGCTCTTTTCACTGAAGGGAAAGGAGCGGAAAGGTAGCTGCGCTAATAAGTTCAGCTCTATCCATCGGTTGCACTTGGTACGACAAGGGTTGCTCCTTTGTGTGCCCCGACGTCACTCTGCCTCCCAATTACCACATTTACACACACGTACACACACATGCACACATTCATTTATATGCAGGGAGAATTTTAAACGCTCTCCATTAAATTCATAAAAGATGGATTGTGTTTTAAAACCAAAAGTGATCCCCTCACCTCTTATACATTGTTATCTATACATTAAAAGAGCACATAAATTATGCAGTGAGGGCTGAAAATGCGCCATAGGACTCTGAAAAGTGTCAAACCAGAGCCTTGATAATATAGAAAGGAAAGGCCAGTAATGCTTAGTAGACAAAAAAATATGGATGTTCACCTAAGGCGTTGTGTGTATGACTGAAAATGGAAATGGAATACAGGCCTATTTCATTATTTCTGTCACAAATGCTGAGCGAGTGATGAGAAACTGTCTCTGACCACAGATTCATGGAAAGCACCTACAACTGATTCCTAAGATTTGTGTTGTGAATATGGAAAAAAATCACCACCAGCATCTTAATGACTCAGTCGATGTCAGCTGGGAGATTTTGCTGGGATGTAATATGTGATTCTGAGATAGAGAGAGAAGGCTTTAATATTCCACAGTCAGTTTGGGGGTTCAAAGATTCATCGAAGAATTCCCAGTGAAGATCAACTAGCGTTTGTGCTTGAAATGGCCATCCCTAGCATATATATTTTTCTGTTATCGCCCGTATGAAATTTTCTCTAAGTGAGACGTTGGGAGGCTAAAAAAAAAAAAAAGTTTCAATATTAACATATGATTCGCAGATGACATTTTCAGTTTTCACTCCTTGAAGAACCCAAATTAAGATAGTGGTGGGTGTCGAGTGGCTGCGGGTATAGATTTCTGTTTGGCTGCCGGCACCTAAATGTCAGCCCCTTGTGCCGGAGTGGAAACGGCTACAAAGCTGCAGACAATTGTGAATGTGTCATATCGTCGGTATTTATCAGCCAGCCGTCTGATTTGAGATGAGTTCATCGCCTGCACACGGCGGCTCACAGGGGAAGCCGGCATGGAGGAATCAAGCCTGAACTCCCACGACACTGCGAAGATAACACCAGCAAAATAACTGCCGGTGTTCGTAAAGGTGACAAACCCCTGCGTGTCATCCCCTAAATCCAGGCTTTCCTAATTCGTCTTAAGGTTATGTGTGTTCCCCTTAATATTCTTTGCAGTGCTGAGCCCTTTGGTGGGTCATCAGATGGGGACGGCTGCTGAAGTCTTTCCTGAAAGCAGGAAATGCCAGGCAGATAAAGCTGCTTGACTACCACAAACACACACACACACACACACACACACACACACACACACACACACACACACACACACACACACAGTGACATTTCACATCTCCGCAGTGAATCTGGGACCGTAACCAACAGTTTGGCTCCAAATCCAAGCCCTCCTAATTCATCTCTCTCCCTGCCACCGCCGAACTTTCAGCGTCTCCTCGCCTGTTCTGCCATGTGAAATTACTCACAACAACTATTCCACACGTCTCATCTTTTGTCAAAATGGCCCAGACGAATCTGACGCACCAGGCTGCCTTTGGTGGAGACCTCCTCTGTGATTATCTCCCTCTGATGAAGTCATTTGAGTCAGGCAGGCATATTCCAACCTCTGAACGGCCAGTCAAAAGCACCAGAGGGCTGCTTTTTGGCTCCGGCAGACCAAGAAACAAATAAGAGAACTGAAAAGACACCAATGCGTCTTTCTTAAACTACGCTGAATCCATAAGTGCATCAGGATAGTAAACGACTGTAATAAAGGAAGAGTTGGAAAATGAGAAGGTGAAGAAAAACAAGCTATGTTTTCAGAACATTATGACCAAAGAGAAGAAGAGAGGCTAAAAAAAATTCCAGAAATGTTCTGACAGACAGAAACTGAGAAAGTATAAATGTCAGACAAAAGACAGGCGTCAAAACAAAATTCTGATTTGTAATCACTTTGGATAAACAAGATGGACTTGTCACAAAGAAGTGCGTGAATCACCTGAAAAAGACATTTTATCAGTACTTTCTTACACAAAATTTGCAATACTAAATAAATACAGTCAGTCAAGACAATTTTTATTTTATTTGATATATTTTTGATTATATCTTAAACCCTTAAAGACTCACTAACCCCTCATGGCTTTAAATTGCCTCCTGTGTTGCGGGGACCCACGAATGAGCTGCTTTAGCCCCGCCCCTCTCCACTCACGGCTCCGCCCCTCACCTGCAGCCAGGCTGAGCCAGAGCTCACCTGCTCTGTCATCTCCCGACTTTTAAACTAGTCTACAATACGCTGCGCAGTGTCAAATTCCAACGCTGGAGTAATTCAGCCATACATGGATTCCCATCAAGACAGGGAAGAGAAGAGTTTTGGTTTAATAATGTTAAGCCCCACCCCTGCGAGTTGTCACCGTCAGTTTCTTAGTTTGTTTGTGTTTTTAGTGCATCACCCAAGCTCTCAGAATTCAGTTTTTGGAGACTGTCACTGGTGGATTACAGTACAAAAGCAAAATAAGCTCTGTTTATTTCAGTGATGATGTGCATCATTGTACATAAAAAACACCACATGGACACATTAACAAATTCAAAGAGCGATTTTCTTTGATTTAAAAACAGCACTAACAAGGACTTACACAAAAGAAACAGGATCCCACCATGTTGTATTATACACAGAACAGCTGCGCCTTGTGAAGCAGCCTACGTTTTTTTCAAGGGTAATTAGGATTGACCAACTGTGAATGATAAACATTCAAAATGCCTTTTATTTTACTGATAATCAACTTGAATTTAGGCTACTTGTAAAGGTGAAAAATACATTGAAAAACACAGCAGCCTGACGGTATCAGGCAGAACTGTGACGGCAATAAAATTTCCGCTGTGTCAATTTGATGTGTTGATAACTTATTATGTTATTATGACCGTAAATTTGAGCTCTAACAGCTTATTTGCTCAAACATGACAAATTTAAATTGTTATTTTCTTTTACTGAAAATCTGCATCTCAGAAAAAATCCTCTTGGGTGCTGCTGCTTTTAATGATCTCTAAAACAGTTTAGTGAATGGTATTAGTATATACTAATGCAAGATTGTTCTAGTGAGCATCTAAATCTGCACCAAGCATTTCAGCAGGGTGTAACTTCAGCCTAAGCTCTATCTCCTGAACGTTGAGGGTCTAAAATTATACAAAACACAGTTTGTTTTTTAAATTTGGTCAGTATCTTGACACGGCTATATGATACACCGTCGCGATGCATGACAGAATGTCAGAAATAAATCAAACAAACTCAAACAGGGAATAATATACTTCACGAATCCTTTTGGCTTTCGTAAAAGCAGCAGAAAACGGCAACTGACCGATCATGACTAGCGAACCCTGGAATTTTTACAGTCACTAATTCAAAAACACAAGTGTTTCACTGCAGGTATCTACTCCATGTTACCAAACCCTTGCAATAACTTTTTGAGTGTAGTTTGTGGCGGAAAGAACTGATTCATCTCTGATGTTCCATCACGCCCCATGCTGTTGCATTGTGAAGGCCTGTCGAGGTAATTGGCCCCAGTGAGTGAACTCCATATTGATTAATTCTCCAAAAAAGAACCCTCAGAGTTCCAAAAAATAGGGCTTCTTTTGAAAAAACACTAGCATTCTCCTTTAAGTTAGAAGTTAACTCCACTAGGGGCCACTCACGTGCAGCCCTTTAAACTGAATAGAAAATATAATTATGTGCCCCACAGTTTGTATTCTACAAACACTGTCGGGGTCCTGTAGTTTTAACTGTCTGTGTGTTAGGGTCAGTTTGTGTTTTAAGCTTTATTTTGAAATTCTGTCGTGTCTTAATCCCCATGTTCCGTCAAGTTTTCTCCCCTCCTGTGTGATTGCTTCCTCCTCCCTAATGTCTCAGTGTCTCATTGCCTCCCCCCTCCTTGAAACCAATTGGTTTCTGAGTTTGCCTTTTCAAGATTTGTACCTTTGCTAGTTTGTCTGATCTCCTGGTATCGACCTTTGTCCTGCTTAAATGGTTCTGATTACTTCCCTCTGTGGCTCCGCAAACTGAATCCTCCAGAGTCTGCACGTGACACACGTGATTACAGCATAAAACTAACCATCGGACAAGGCGCGCTGAGCAAACAAATTAGCACTAAATGATGTCATTGGATAGGCTGTAACTGTCCTCTAATGTGTACAGTTTACTAAAGGACTGACTGCCGTTGCACAAGAAACACAAGACATAAAGGTAAACTTCAAAGAAACAGGAAAGGCAGGAAAGCTTGAAGCAAGTGCGTAAGCAAACAAGAAAGACGCGATATGAAGATGCGGTTGAGAGAAAGCCAGACTTAGTCAGGAGTCAAGGCTTGTGTGGCCCTTAATAGGGAGCCCTACCACAGGAAAATATAAATAAAACACAATCATGAACCCGCTCTGCCTCGCTTAATGAGGAGCTCAGAGAGACGAGTCAGGAGGAATAAGTGGATGGAGCCGCAGGGTTGAAATTACTGAACAACTGAAATTAGAAGCTGGAATAACAAGAGAAATGAGAAAGTGCGAGCCGATCCAGGTGAGACAGACTGAGAGAGGTAGAAAGACAGTCGTGGAAAAAAAAAATTTCTCTAGGCATCACTTACAAAACAATGTGCTGAATAAAGTTTCTCCGTGTTCTCTTTTAAGGTCTTTGAAAGATAAGACGGCCCATTCGGCGTAATATAAATAAAATGCAAATGCAAGATTTTTTTTTCATTGTTTTGTCAATATCAGATATTTACAGGTACTTTCAGTTACTAATTCAGTATTTGTGTAGTCAAAAGGGTTCCTCGGCAGCCACACTATGAATGTAAAGAAAGCAAAGCCTTCCAACATCAGACCCAGAAAATTAGATTTTAAAATTTGGGGGTTGAGACAAAATGGAAGAAACCTTTGACTGAGCCACTTAGCAGTAAATAACAGATTACCTACACAGAAAATTATTTTTTACAACTACACTACAAAGATGAGTTTAGCTGTGCGCACTTATTAAGCATCATTCTCGCTCGGATAATTCCAAGTGGAGGCTGGCAGTTTGTAAGGTTTAAATGTTAAGATCTAAAATTGTCAATATTGATCCCACGGAAGCAATAATTAAGGCATTAAGATCTAAAAAGCTTGTCACATATGGCTGGCCAGCTGTCACATCTGTCTGTTGAGATTCGTGCCGGTAACAACTAGGCCTTTACTGAAGGAGCAGCAGAGTAGCTAACGGAGGAGCATTAAATGTCAGCTGACAGAGCTACAACTACAGGCGAGCACAGGGGAAAAGCGCAGCAAAAGCGGGCAAAAACACTGGCACTTTAAACAACACACAAGCTCCACTTCTCATTTCACACTCCCTAGTAAGTTGTGTTGAAAAGATCTATTCCCTGTGGGTCTACTTCACACATCCCCAGTGTTCAGTATTATGGAAGGCGCCACCGAGAAACGGAGGAGCTCGGGAGGAAAGTAAACTCTTGCAGGATGAGTGACAGGAAACTCTCCCCCTTTAGGGCAACAGGGGGTTGACGTGGCAGTCGCCCAACTGGAGCACCTTAAGTAGCAAACTGCCAGCAATCATCCGCCCTGTTGATGTTGTCAGTGAGAAAGCTCAGAGAAACTCCAGATCCTCCAGCAACCTATCAAGAACCTATTTCCCATGCCTATCTAACCTAAAAGTGGGCCGTTCAGATACTATTGGCCCCCAACTTTGGTTGGATGTGTGTCTTTTATCAGCAACCGCTTACGTTGCGGCAGAGGGGAATTACTCGTTCACAATTTCCACAAGATCAAGCTAAGTGCTAAATTGCTGTTATTTATGAGTAAAACAAATGTGTGTTATAATGAAAGTGTATTGTGTCACTTACTTACCTGGATGCAGGCCTTCCAATCTTTCTACTCCACTGAGGTGATTGATTCACCTGGTATTGTTACATGAAGCAGTGGCCTCTCATCTGAAAAAGCAGACGAGTGTCTGAAGGACTGAAGATTAGCCAATTGGCGCCAAGGGTGGATCTGCAAGACTGTGGTATTACTGTCTGATTTGGAGGTTCCTAAGTAGGATCAAGGTCATATGCAAAAAAAAGAGCACTTGCTGGCCCTACCTGACAGATGACACGTGAACGGCAGAGCCAGCTGGTCCTGGTTATGTGATGCACCTGGGATTAGTTACAAAATGACACCAGTTAGAGATCTTTATGTCAGTTACTTCTGGAGATGTGTCCCAAAGATGTTTTCGACATTGGAAGCCCAGACGTAGGCGGAGTTAGGGACATATAGGTTTTACTTCTGTCTTCGCCTTTTTGGACACTGTTTCTTTTGTTCTTTATGTTCTTTATTATGGCGCTTTTAATTTTGTTGTTGTTGTTGGGGTTTGAAAGTTTGAAAGTTCTTTATTCATTCATTCATTCAATAGTTAATCATCTGTGGCCGGAGCCAAATGACAGCAGTTTGACCGTTTGACCCCTCTATTTCCATTTTTTCTGTAGTTAAGGCCCAAAAAAAACATGCTTTTCAACCTCTGAGTGACCTTGACCTTTGATCTTTGGCTACCAAAATTTAGGTGTTGGTTGGGGCAACTTGCACTGATGGAGGTAATTACAGAAATATGTATGGGAAACATTTATATAAGGTAAGTTCGTCCCATCTCCATACCACTGAAGGGGAGCAGTTTATGACTTATACTGCAGCCTACCACTAGGAGGAGATTGAGGTCATTTTTTTTTTTTTAGCGTCACTTTTTGGGAGCTCTCGTGCTGTTCATCCTTATAAACAATGAATGAGTGGGACTAACGGCATTGTCAAGTGTTATCAAGCCACATAGATGGCTCAATATTACCTCACATCAAAATCTGAGTTCTTTCCTCAGTTCCACTATTCTGGAAAAGTGGAGTGGAGACAAGGTCAGACTGATGGAGCGTACGAGATGACAATTCACTCCAGAATCCAGCAGACGTATGACTGCATATCGAACCTTAGGAAACCTATGAACACCTGTGTTGACGGATCATCAACGCAGTGACGTCAGCTTCAAGTTTGAAGATTCCAGATCCAGCAGAGTCTTCTGACTCAGCATTATCCAGTGTTGCAACAGAGAATGGTCGTCTTAACTCCAAGCCCAGACTCTTGATCACATAACAGTGAAAATTATCATAAAATTAATTACCATACACACTTTAGTACCTCAAATTTAAATTCACAGCAATTCATTTAGCCTTTTTCAAATGCTTCCATATCTTCACTGCTCAGTTTGGAATATTCATTTCTATTAACATTCTTGTCTTTACTTCAGCCATCAGGCTGCGTTTCCTTTTGTTTTATTTCAGAAACTGAGCCAGCAGAGTGAAATGTCACAGAAAGATTTGCACAATCTGCAACTGAGGGGAAATGAGGGTATCACTTTTACGGCCCTTACAAACCATATACAGCCTGTTCTGGACAAAATCGGGGGAGGGGGGAACTCAGTCCCATTCACACACTGGTTGCTTTAAAGATAACCGCACAAGATTTTCACTTTAGCCATAACCTATCAACAAAAGCCATGCAGGCAGCACACTAGTCAAAACAAATCCAATTGCAGTCCGTGAACACTTCAGCCCAGCTTTCTGGAATTGCAGACTTTGCTCTCAGTCTTGTTTGTACCGAATTTTAACTGTTGCCTGCTGTTTAGCAGACTTTAGAAATGTATTGAAAAGCACTTCACTGCTTACTTGAGTGTAAGTTTGCCCTTGGTCCATTTTGTTTGGCGTTGCTTTTCAAGTATGAGTAAGTACTGACTGTCAGATGATAACACCACCCTCCGTACAGCTGTAAAACTGCATTTCTGGGTTACTCTTTGTAGATGAAGTGCTAACTCGTAACAAATTACAGACATTTTCAGATGTTTCTCTGTTGATATCATAAGCTATCCCTTTCAGCTGTCAAAAGAAAAAAAGAAAAAGAAAATGTAAGGGGTTTAAACACACTTCTCCAAAACTGACCACTCTGGCTTAGATTATAACATCTTTGTTGGGTTTATACTGCTTAGTCCTGAATGTTTTGGCATGTGTTCATGCAGCTCATTCTGATTCCTGGGGCATCATCATATTGTCACACAACACCAGAGGACACCAGAGCTTGTGGTTCATGATTTTTTGTGCCAACGCGTCACCAAAGTAGCCTATAAGGCCAAAACACGCCAATCTGACGATCGACCGGCGGGAAAGACCGTGGTCCTGTGGTCATTTTGGGTCTGTGTCCCGCACAGATTGCTCTTATTCAGCTTAGCACATGAGTGCACTACACTAAAGATGGAAGTGACATACAAAGGAAAGCCACTCGAACCTGCAGCTCCACAGTCCATGATTTCTCACATTTAGTGAGCTTTCTCCTTAACTTTTTACTCGCCTCTCCTCTTCCGCAATCAATAGGCCGAGCCCTGACGAGCGCCATTTTCATCCTATCAGCCAATTGCGATGATGCAAAATGTACTGTATGTATTAGCTGGCAGTCTGCCGACAACTTTGCAATATGTTCCAGCGCAACTTTTTTTTACACAGGCCTTGTACAGGACACAACGGGTGTTCTCGCCATTGAGCAGAAGGGTTAAAGCTTCAAGCACAGACACTGAAGGGTACATTGAGCGTTTGGAGGAGACACAAGTGGCGTGTGACCAAGTGGCGTGCGACCAAGCGGTGGTATCTGATGACCTGGGATGAGAACGTGTTGCCGTGTCAGGCATCTGGCAGCGGTGATTGACAGGTCAGGTGAGCCCCATAGTCTGCTCGGGCGTGCAGATCCAGCTCCTCTGACTGATCTGAAGTGGCTTCAATTAACTGGAGCAGTCAAGTGTAAGGGAGGGGACCGGGTGGGGGTGGACCAGACAAGCCTCCTGACAGATTTGAAAGGGGGTGAGATAAGGGCCCACCAACTCCAACCTTTCTCCATCTCCTCTCGGCTAATTACAAACCATCCATATGGAGACAATTGTCACTGTGATCACAGCAAATTGGCTCTAACTGCAGGGTCAGCGGCGCCTGTCTTTCAGTCACACGGAGGAACACACAAAAGCAAAACACGCAGAACGGTTTTCAGCATTTTCAATACTGAGACTATTTTGAGTTTCCTGAGAGAACAGAAATCAAGTTACAGCCAGGAACTCCAATATCACAGGCGCTGCCTCACGTACATCTGTGAAACCGGATTCGTGGTGATTCTGCATTATGCTCAGTCTGTATGATAATATAGGAAGGATGTGATTAAAATATCCCAGCATTTCTCAACAAAACGTGCACACAGGTTCCATTTTCATGGATATATGCATTAACGCTGATGTTCAAAGGCACTGCTGGGAGAAATGCTAGTTTCCCTTTGAATATATTGGTCACACTCCAAAAACTTTGGAAAAAGGGAACATTAGTCTGGAATTTCTTCACATTTGCTTTACATTTTTGCCTTTTAAACCCAAAAAAATTACGCTATTTAAACATTTTTATGACACAATGAAACCTGTACACACCAGCAGGCCAATATGTCACATCAGCATTTTTTTTTAAGCACACACACAGAACAGAGTGCTACTGAACACTCTCTTTCATTTAGCATTAGCGCTTTCTTGCTGCCATGCAGATCTTGCTAGTTTTACCTAATTAACATAGAGTAGAAGAGTTTTCAGTGGAAGCGGGAAACACACATGCCCAAATTATTTCCCCTGAAGGATGTATATCTTTTTTCCCCCATGTTAGCACATCCTCCATGCTTCCATTCTCATTTTCTCATTTAAGAACCTGATCTCCTTCCCTCTTACGTCTTTTTATAGAACTAGGTCCAATTTCCACCTTTAAAGGATGTCGGAATACGACCTGAAACTCTTTCCTGCTGTTTATATGATAAAGTTTCTGCTGCATCTCTGTTCACTACTTGGTATTCCTCCACTGGAAGCCTTTAGATCTCCTGTCACCTTCATTCGTTTTGAAGGTTTGTGTTCTCCTTTAAAATCATCTACGTTATTTCCTATTCTTGACCATCATTTTCCTCTTACCCTCTATTTGAGTCACCACTACCCATCTCAGAATAGGTGCATGCGTGACTAAAAGCAAAACAAAATGTAGTTTCCTTGAGAGGACTGAATACTGAACTGCAAATTTATAACTTTTCATGAACTACTTTTCTTCCCCTGCTGAGGTACAACTTATACTATCAAAGACAACTTTATCGCCATGTAGAATTCAAAACGACACAGCATGAAGTCCTGTTACAGCAGTGAGTACAGATGCAACGGCCATTATCTCTTTCAAAGGGCCGCAGAATTTGTGGAACAGGTCACAGGACAAAATCAGAGTAAGACAGTTGTCATCTC